>CM039727.1:27570325-28170325 GCA_022539455.1 Dendrobium nobile
CTAATGAATAGGTTGTTAGACCTAAGTTAATGTCCCAAGGCTACCAAGAGGGGGGGGGGGGGGTGAATTGGTATTTTAAAATTTAAACCCTCTTTGATTTGTGTTGAACCGAAATGAAAATTTTATTAAGTTTTTATAGAAAATTTTTTCAACCACAGAGTTTTTTAAACAAAAAGAAAACTACGAAAAATAAAAAAGTAGAGATAAAGTAAATGCACAAGATTATAGTGGTTGGCTCTAAACATTGACCTACATCCACTCCCCAGAGCACTCTGGAGTATTGCACTAATACCAATAGTTGACTCTCCTTTTGCACCCATCAGCAAGGCGGAGAAGCCTTTACAAACACTCCTTTTCACCACTACCCCCGGTGGCAGAGAACCGTTGTCCTTTTACACAATCTCCAGGTTGGCAGAGAACCTCGTCCTTCACTACTCTCCTCATCAGGGCAGAGAAATCTCCGTCTGTTCTACACTCTCCAAGTGTTAGGCAGGAACCGCTTCTGGCTGATCCCACTCTCCATTAGGTAGGCAGCGCCCCCTCCCGACCCCCGCACTCACACTCTCCAAGTGTATGTCGCAAGCAAACCCTTCGGCTGTTCACACTCTCCTAGTGTAGGCAGCGAACCCTCCTGCGTTCACACTCTCCAAGTGTCAGCAGCGAACCGGATCTCGCTTGATAGCTTCTGTAGAAGAAATCTAGAATGAAGAAAGAAAAGAGTGAAGTAATCAATTCACAAGTAGAGATTCTTACCTTTAAACACCAAGTGAAGTGCTTCCACTCCAGTGGTTAGGAATCCTCCTTTGAATGCTCTCTCACACACTCTCCTTGACTTTTCTCTCAATAGACACGTAAGATCAAATGACAAAAGATTGGATGGCAGTCTAATTTGGACTATTTATACAAAAGACAAGAAAAACGTCCAAAAATTGTAAGTTTTTTAATTCTGTACCGCAGTGGATCGTCCACCTCACGATCGTGGATCATCCGGACGATTACTTAAAAGCCTTGAAACGACCTCTTTGTATAAGTGTAGAAATGTTTGTTTTATAAGGATCGTCCCGTACGAACCAAGTTCGTCCGGTACGAACGGTTATTACAGATCGGTTCCAAAAACTGCAGAAAAACCGTCCTAAGTCGGTGGTTGTATCGTCTAGACGAAATTTGGTTCGTCTGGATGAAATTCTTACAGAGACAGATCGTCCTGAACGATATTTAATTTGTCTAGATGAAAAATCTTACAGAGAGCAAATCTTCATGTACGATAATTTAATTTCGTCTGGACGACGACAATCTTACGAGACCAGATCGTCTGGACGATATTTAATTTGTCTGGACGAAAATCTTACAGAGAGCCAATCGTTTCTGACGATAATTATTTTCGTCTGGACGAAATTCTTACTGAGAGCAAATCGTCCCGGACAATTTTTAATTTCGTCTTGGACGAATAGGACTTAGAAAATTTTTCTGACCAGTTCCTATTCGTTCTATGTGATCTTAATAGGAGATAACTGTCTGATGTCCCGTACGAATGATATCGTCCCGTTACGATCAGTATAAATTTTATTTGATCTCCTTATGTGTGTTGTGTATGTTTTTTTCACTCATTACAATCACTCGCTTCAAGTTTGTTTCAAAGAAAAGTACAAGCTTCAAATTCAAAAGTATTCATGCTGAATTTGATTGAAGTCTTCGTAGTCTGGAGTTCGATTTTCCTAAAATGTTAGTACACACAAGAGCAAATATAAATCTTTAAATTGTTAGGAGATTATACATTTGAACAATATGTTTGGATTCATCAAAACTATACAGTTGCAAAAATGTAAAACTTGCAAAAGCAACTATCTTATCAGTTACTAACCCTAAGACTCTTGTCAGCGGACAGTGGGGGTAGGCTAAGGATTTAATTCCCTATTAAGCTTTTCATACATACTTAATTCAGGCTCATCACTTTGAGGTTTTTAGATTGTTACCTTCTGATCACTATCCCGATCTAAAGTGAGATCAAATTTGGAGGAAGATTGGATTTTTTGTGTCAAAAGCAATTTTATCACCCCTCTTTTTGGTTCTTCATCGGAATTGATTCAAGTTCGATGTACATGGGGTATTCCTTCTTTCAATTGAATACGGCCTCGGCACATGTTTTGGGCCATCCATCCACCTCGCTGAGGCAAATTTTTGGAGGCCTAAAGACACCGTGCTCGACGTCGTCTTCCCTGCTTGAGTTTTGTTCTTTTGTACTCTTGATTTTTTCTTTTCTTAGCTCTTGAATTACTTTTGAACCATGATTTTCTTTCTTTTCTTCCTTAAGATTGATCTCTTCCTTAGATTTAGTAGTGGACCCTTTGGGAACATAATATGCAGCATCCTCATAGATCCCGATCTCAAGATAGAGAATGGTTGAAAATCCCTTGATTTCAAAACTCCAATGCATTTGTTGGCTACTGATGCATATGATGTAGGGTGGAAGGAACCATCTCTATACTCATGGATCCAGGGCCTACCTAGGAGTGCAATTAAAGGATGTCGCCGAATCATTACTATGAAATTTTGCTTCAGTTTTTAACTCTCTATTCTAGAGAAGTGTGATCGAACCTAAAGCCTTCTCGCCTTTTTCGTTGAACCCACGAAGCACCAACTTGTAGGTTGAGAGCTGCTAGTATCAACCTAAGGTATGCGGAGTCATTATGTTCATCAGTTGACCGATGCACCGGATCAACCAGAACTCTTGATAGCTTGAATTGCCACATTTATGTGATATAAAGTGGGGATTATGGTCGCAGTTCCTAGGAGTCTAGATCTTTGTCGGAGAGGTAATCCTGGGATTTTTTTTGAAGTACAAGCTTCTCTCCGAAGTTGAGCCGTTGAGCTAAGCAAATCTCTGGTGTCGAGAAGTGCTTAATTAAAGTTCCTCATCTCTTTTGAAAGGACAAGGGGATCGTAAATGCTCAATTAGCAGGCGACTTCCTAAGATGAGCTAAGCGTTTTAATGACGCTTGGACAATAACATGGGACCAGTGGATTTGAAGGCGTTTGATTTAATGAGTAGAGACTTGATCGGATCAGTGGAAACAACTTGTTTTACTTTTCTTGTGGGGAAGCCTAGGGGGTAAAACTTGCCACATGCAGTTGCACTTGCACGATTTTCGGGAAAGGACAATCTACAGGGAGGTCTACGCACTCTTGGGCGATTGATTGTCATTTTCTGAATGGTAATCCTGATTCACAAAAGTCTATCACGACGGGACTCCCTTAAACGTAATTCAGGGTGTATCACCATCTGATATGACTCAAATCCGTTTTCCTCTTGAGGGGTCAAATTTGGCGAGCTGAGCTTTTGAACTTCTTGATTGATCTCAGCTGGTTATGGGTTATTTTCAACAGAAGAGTCATTTAAAATTTCATTCTCAACACTAATCATCAAAACATTTGCGAAAGATCTTTTTTTTATTTAATTTTGGACCTTTTCCTTTGATGGGGCAAAGTTAAAAGTTCGATAACCTTTAGTGGGGCTGAGTGATTGAGCCCATACCCACTGGTACAGAATTCTCATCAACAAGTTTCCTCTCTACAAAAGGTTCACTCTTTTATTTTATTTAATCAGTAGTTCCTATAACTACTGTAGAGAAATCGTCCACCATCCTCTGCGATGCCTTAGGTCAACCTCCCAGTCGGGCCCCGGGACTCTGTCAGGAACTATTGAGAAAGATGAAAAGATTGGTTAAATGACTTTTTAAATGCCCGGGATAGTGTATATGCAACCATCATCAAGGGACAAGAAAGACTTAGAATTTTACTGAAATGGATTTGACAGATCCCTGATCGGACTTGACCAGTATCCTTTGGATTATAATATTATCTTGACGGGAGTTTTCTTGAGCCAATCCTTAAAGATATACAGTCTATCGATTGTGTGGCCCAACATGCGATGGTAGGGGCATAAGGTTGGATCATCCTTTTTATTTGCTCTTCCGGCTTCCTTGACCTCCGGCAATCAAAAATTGACTTCTTCTGAAGGCTCTTAAAGAATTTTTTCTCACCAAACTCCTTTTAAATGGATAAAGACGAGCCAATCTCTGTTTCAAAGTAGTGCGGTGGTGGATATTCTCTAGTAGGTTGAGGAGTTACTGAAATGGTTTGAGGTTTCGAGTCTGCTGAAAGTAGGATTACTTGATTGAATGTTTATCGGTTTCTTCCCTTGTCGACTGATGAAACCATTGATGTTCTTTTTTCAAGGACATCAATGGTTTACTAACCTTTTATCTTTGTAGAATCCTTCAAGAATGGCATTTGAAGCCTCTTCTTGTAGTTTACTATTTTGTTACGAAGCTTTTCGATGGTTTTTAATTGTAAACCCCTTTAACAGAAAGCGTAGGCCGTGGATATTCTTTAGAGAATTTCACTGCATGTTGCTCTTGACAGTTGGGTTCACATTTCATCGAGGATTTGTTCTCTAAAGATGTAGTCGACTAATGACTGCCCGGCTTTTTAATTTTGTGACGAGTTCACCAACGGTTTTACACGTTGTTGAGCTCCTGAGATCTCTTTAAAAAAGAGGCCCTCGAGCTCTGTGCAAGTTTTTACTGAACCGTTTGATTATATGGTACCACTCAAAAGCAATGCGGAAAACTACACACAAACTGGCAAAAGAGCAGAGCATCCGACCCCCCTGCATTGCAACAGCTTGCTCGGAAATGGGCTAAATGCTGTCTGCGGGTTTTCTAAAACTGCATAAAAATTTAAAAGAAGGTGGCACAAACCCTTTGGATAAGGAACAACAATTCCTCTCTCTTCACGGGGGTAGGGTCTACCTTTGGAATAGATACAGTTCTTATGAATGGGCTAAGGTCCCTTACTGAGTTTCAATCATGATGGTTATTCTTATCTGCGAGAGACACTTGAGAAGTAATCTCTGGAAGTTTTGAATAGATTGAATGTCGCTTTTCTCTGTGCTCGCTATGTGTGTATGTTCTGTGGGCTGAACTGCTCAGGTTTGGACTGCTGTGATTGAATAGTGATCTGCATTGTTAACTCTAATATCTACATAACTTTCTTTCTGATTTTTAAATATACTAACCTTTCTTTCAATCTGTAGAACTGTTGAATTTGAGCGATGCTGCTGATCTTACTTTAAGGCGCAGCTTGAAGGCTAAATCTTTAGTTGGAACATGAGTTTCAACCTGTGGACAATCCGATTCGGATCTCCATCAATAACACGTCACTCTTCACTCCGGATTGAATTCACAATTGTCATTCATTGTTAAGGGTATTCTGATTCTTGTACCACTTCGCTACGAATGGCCTCCCATCTTATTACTTCAGCATTATTTGGTAAGTACTGTCAATGATTATCCTACTTGATTCATACTCTTTAACAGTCTATCCTTATCTACCACGATATTGCTAATCTTAACATCTTCTTCGGTGATTTTTCTACAACTAAATTGATCTACATTTCTTGATTAGGATCTTGGGTCGTACTCCCCCATCGACTGTCCCGGGGGTCGGAGTCGCAAGGTTGACATCCTCAGTCAGGGTGAGAGGAACGTCTATCTTAATTGGTGATGGAGGGGCTTGAAGCAGGGGGGTACAAATCACTTGAATAGGAGTCCTCACTCATGTATGTGGAGATCTAAAGAGTTCGAATGGTATCATTTGAGGTTTCTGAATTGTATTCCCAATACATCTACTAACTATCTTCGATGCACAAGATTTTCTGGCGACATGGGCCTCTTGCCTTCAACACAATGGTTCAGCTTTTCAAAGACTTCTTTAGACTTTGCTATCTACTGGGGGTCAGCTTTGGAGTTTGAGAAGGTGGGTCGGTGGTTACCACTAAAAGGGCAAATTCGGGCAGACCTAGTTAATACTATCTCCTCCGTTTTTGCAGAGGGAGGCGAGGCACCCAATGGTATCCATTACCAAGATGAAGTTACAGGTTGTTTGACAAATTCTTGTTCTTCCTCACTGGGTTGAGGGTCAGGTTCTTCGCTTCAGATTTTTCTTCTTTTAAACCTCCTTTAAGCTTTGTGAAGTTACCCTTTCAAAAAGTTATCACATTACTGTTCCTTAGTTTGCCCTACTTGAGACAGCAAAGTTATGGATGATATTTCTAAGCATCTAGGCTTTCAGAAACTTGCTTACTCTCGGGGTTCTTCTAACACATTAGTCTACGGGGCTAGGCGGAGTTGCTAGCTATCAAGTAACTCTCTCCTCCCTGCAGCAGCAGCGAGGGGTGAAAAGACTCCCTTTAAAGAGTGGTGAAGAGGCAGGGATTGGCAGCTCCTCAGCAGCCTCAAGATCGACTTTACCAAGGCTTCAGCTCTGCACCTACTTGGTCTTTGTGTAATTTTCTTTCTTAACCTCGAGGTAGTCTTTTTGCATTCTTGCTGCCATAAAGAGTTTCAGAACTAGAAGATCTTTCTCAAAACAAATATTGCCTGCAGCGGCAAGCTTCCAGTTTTTTTGCATCCTCGGGTAATTCTTTGGAGTGCGTTAGCGAAGTCTAGAGCGACCAAGCTAGGAGGCGGGCATCGTTTCCAGTCTCTATGGCTAAACTAAACTAGAGGGGCATCATTCTCTCCATCAAAAGCAGGTCCACCAAAGTGTTTCTATTCATTCACCAGGTCTAAGGGACTTAAACCCTATTCCGAATTGTGATTTTGAATTTATCATAAATCAGCTCTTCGATCATTAAGTCAACATCCATCGAAAACAATAATTTGGCAGCCATTACAGGTGATTTGATTACTGATTTGAAAGGAGAAGTATTGAATTAAGAAACTGTCATTTGATATTGTAAAATAAATTTATATTTTTATCATATATATCGGGTTATAAGAGCTATACCGGTATAAATGATAGATATGGAGTTTGATTGGATTGAAGAGGAGTTTGAAATTTTGTTGTACACATTCAACTACAAAGGATTTTGTAGGAAAATATATAACAACGATTAATCTGATTTGATTGGATGAATTCGAGAGAAAAGTTTTGAATTTTGAAGATACTAAGGAATTTTGACTCAAATGTCTGACTTAGCGATCGACTTAAGGTGGATTTTTTTCTGGGATTGAAGCTTTAAATGTGAAATTGTATTATATGCGTTTTGAATAGTACATCAGATGATGATCTAAGAAACGATTAAGAATACAAGACTAGCAGGATGGTTTCTAAAATTGGTCGTTCGATAAATTTAAAAATCTCGGCAGAATACTCCCCTTATTTTGGTAAACTCAATGTGTTGAATTTTCATTCAACAAAGGTAGCTAAACTATTTAGGGAAGATTAATAAGAAGATAACTCTTTCAATAAACCTTTTTTTAAGGATGAAATGTTAGGAGGCAAACTATTGGCCCGAGAAGATTTGTATTGTTTGTTTAATATATCACGATGATTATACGTAGGGATGATATAAACAACGATGATGATTTGATTTGTTTTAGGAGATTGTCTAAAAACATAATTCAAAATTTTGGCAGCCATCTCCCCTTATGTTTTGGGAGCTCAAAGTAGTTGAATTTTCATTCAACAGAAGAGTTCACATACTTAGGTTAGATTATTTGATTCTACTCATACTCTTTCATTCCAATCAGTGGACTAAGAATGAAATTTCGTAGCTTAATATACCGGATAATTGACTTTTCAGGACTAACACCTTAAAAGTGTATGATACATTTGATCGTCGATATATCGAATATTGAAAATTCGTTATAATTCAATATATAACGATAAACGTACGAGTTTTTAGGCGTTGGAAGGATTAAACTCATACTGAAAGATTGAGAATTAGATCTTAAAAAATTGTAGAAAATTTTTATAAGTTAATAATTAGCATTACCCCTAGCTTAATCGAGCACGCTATGTTTCTAACATTTATAGAAAGATTTATGAAAGGGATAGCCTCTGAACTCTTTCGCTCTAACAACCCAAATATGGATGGCAATTAATGTACAAGCCCAATCTAGTGGGGAGTTTCCTACACTCACCTTCTTTTGACATATCTTAATGAGTTGGCCTCAACTCACCAGGGTAAAAAGAAATAGGGTAGAGGGGACCAACAGAAGGAAAGGTAGTCAATAACTACCGATGCATAAATTTGTACCGTCTATTAAAGATGGAGAGAGATGGACTTTTCCCCTGCGGTTCGTCGCTATTTTTTATCGTCGCTTCGCAAAAAATATATTTAAGTATAATATAGTTTTGAAAAATATTTAATTTTCTTTGGGAATATTTTTTTAATTTTAAATTGAATAGAAACGTCGTTATGAACAATATATCGCCTCGAAAGACGAATATCGTTCCCTAACGGGTTCAAATTTAGAATTATTATTATATCCAATTATCGTAGTCAAACTCGAAGGGAGTATACATTCGACCTCGAAAGGTCAAAATGGATATAACCAATTATTTGATTATTCTAATTCAGGATAGAAAATCATTAATTTCATAATCGAAACCACGATAATAATTCATATATCTCTCCGAAGAAAGAAGATATCAATTATTATGGATCGTTCAAAATGACGATAATGATCGTCGGGTTTGATTTTCCCAAGAAACTTAATTAGAGATTTGAAAAATTATGGTTTTGAAATCTCGCTGGTTTCTAAATCTCCTACAGCGCAAGCCTCGTATTAATTACATCGTAAGAAATCAGAAAATTTTCCTACGAACACTCTCTATTAAAATAGCGATAAAATTTTATTTTAAGAATTTGAAAGTTGTCTCAAAGGAAGTTAAAGTTTAGAATTTGAATAGGATTAGTTAAATTTGAGCCTTATTTTTTTGATCAAGGGAAGAGAGTTGGAGAGCGTTTTGAGATTCTGAATAATTCAGAGAAACACTCCAACCTTCTCATTGTTGGGCTGAATTGATTGAAAGTGATTTAAGTTTAAGTGATCCATTTTATTAGAAATTTGGGATTCGATTCCGGAGGTTGAGGCTTATGGCCAAGCCAGCCTCGACCAAGTCTAAATTGGGCATTTAAAGTGCCCAAACTAGCTAATGCATGCGATCTCGGTCTTACCCGGCCTGGATTGGGGAGCCAGCTAAACCCCTAAACATTTTAAAATATTGGTCCGATCTTTTGTAGAGTGGTAGGGACATTAATTAGAAAATTTTAGAGGATGGGGTCGACATCTAGATAGATCCTTAATTGACCCTCAGACTTATGTTGGGTATTTGATGTTAATAATGCAATTAAATATTAGACTCGATTTTTAATTTGTTACTAATGCGATGCATGCTAATTGACTCGATTGAATGCAAAATTTTATGTAGCAGTTTAAAATTTTTGGCTTAGAAAATGATTTTTTCCTGAGATTGCATAACATCCCCTTGAAGTCGGCACCCTCATAGGCCAGGTGGTCTGCCAGAACCCGCAGGGGGAGATGCCTAACAAGGTTGGAAAGTAAATATGAATGTATGAAAAACTCTCGGCGAGTCCGAGCTTACTTCTTGGACCGTTTAGATTTCTATCTTATCTTAAAATTTTTTTAGTTAAGTGATGAAAAATTTTGGAAACCCTAAGAGCCTAAATTGAATTCCAGGTCAAACCAATGCGGCATACAAATAAAAAGACTAGAAAAATAGATATTTTAATGCAAATCAATTAAATAAATCAATTAAATTAAATGTATCAAATTGAATGCCATATGGCAAGTGCCCATATTATTACATCGCAGAATTGCAAGAAAGTAAAGTGGCCGGCGACCACTAACAATAACCCGATTTCTAATCCTAAATAAAATGACCTTGAGATTTGGATTTCTTTCGTTGTCCAGTCCTTCGTCTTCTCAGAACATCTTGATTCGTCGTTCGATATCAAATGAAAAAAAACTCCTGGGTGGGTGTTATCTTTCCTCTTTGGAATTAGAAGGTAATCAACTTGACTTAAAAGGCGAAGAATACTCTCCCTTAGGGATATTTTAAAATGACCAACTAATTCACAACCACCCAACCTACAAAACCACAACCAACAACCCCCCAAAATTATTAGAAATAGTGCTGTATTAGTAAGTGCTCGGTAGGTTTTCTTGTACTGGCGCGCCGCTATGGCAAAGTTTAAGGTTTTTTATCTAAAATTTTATAGCAATATAAATGTGATACTCTCTCAATTATATAAATAATATTAGATCTCTATTTATAGATTACATCTTTAACTTTATCGCCTTCTTAACACACTCATTTCAATTTGCACGTGTAAACCCACTCCTATCTAAACAAACACACACAAGACGACAGACATAGTAATAAAATTAAACTCACATACACACACTCTTCACTCTCAAAGACATCTCACAGCATCACACACGCCCCAAAAACACCCCAACCCCCCAAAAAACCACACACCACTACACCAAAAAACCCCACCAAAAAACACCTCCCCCCCAAATACACTCCCAAACCCCAACCCTACCACAACCCCAACCCCACACACAACAACCACCCCACAAAACCCCACCCCATCACCCCCCCCACCCCCACCAACAACCCCACCCCACCAAACCCCCACCCCCCCAACACACCCCACCCCCCACCACACCTACCACCACCCCCCCCCCACCCACCCCCCCCACCCCCACCCCCACCCACCCCCCACCCACCCAACAACAACAACATCCTCCCACCACCCACAACCCCCTCACCCACCCCCCCCCACCTAGACTCAACAAGTGGTATCAGAGCTCCGTTTCAAAATCATAAGTTTAAACTACTTTTTGATTAACGTAGATGGCTATATTCGGAAACCGAAACACACCTGAGGATTACTCTATTACTAAACCTCCACTATTTGACAATATTCCTTTTGATTTCTAGAAAACACGCATGTCTACTTTCTTACAGTCACTTGATTATCATATGTGGATCCTAGTCCAAGAAGGTTACACAAAACCAACTAGATTAATTGATGGAGTTAGGGTAGAAACACCTTTTGCATATTGGACTATAGAAGAATGTGACTTGGCACAACTAAATGCCAAATGTCTAAATAGCTTCTTTTGTGCTTTAAAATCTAAAGACTACATGCGAGTTTCCACTTGCAAAAGTGGAAAGGACATATGGGATAGACTTTGTATAACTTATGAAGGGACTAATGAGGTTAAGCAATCAAGACTTAATATCTTGTTACATGACTATGAGTTGTTTTGCATGAAACCTAATGAATCTATTTCTGACATGTACACAAGATTCACACAAATTGTCACTTCTTTGCATGCACTTGGTAGGGAATTAACTAATGTTGAAATGGTTAATAAGATTCTTCGCTGTTTACCTACTCCTTATGATGCTAAAATTACTGCAATTACAGAGTCTAAAGATCTAAACATTTATTCTATTGACAATCTTCTTGGTTCACTCATTGCTTATGAGCAAGGAGTAAGTCAAAGAAAGATTGATGCAGCTGAACCACGAAAGGAGAAGAATATTGCACTAAAAGTGGAAGAGTCAGAGAGTGAACACTCACAACCTGAGGATGAAGATGATATTGCTTTAATGACTAGACAATTCAGAAGCTTTTTAAAGAGGAAACAGAAGAGACGCCAGTAATGGAATAGAGGTAAGTTTTACAGAAATGGCAAGGTTTCTAATGAAGTGATTTGTTATGAATGCAGGAAACCAGGTCATATCAAGACTGATTGCCCAAAACTCAAAGCCACTCCTGGGAAGGAGAAGGTAGAGGAGAAACCAATTGTAAAGAAGGGAAAGAAGAAGTTTCAAAGAGCTTTTTGGGCAGACTCAGCTTCAGACTCATCTGAGACTGAAAAAGAAGAAGAAGTCACCAACCTTTGCTTGATGGAAGATAATGTTGATCAATCAGATCAAGAAGAGGTATGCGACTTAACTTATGATGAATTATTTGAAATTTCTGAACACATGCATGATGCATATAGGAAAATGAAAAAGATGCATGCTAGTGTAAGTTTAAAATTGGAAGAGCTTAAGAAGGAACATGAAATCCTTAGGAAAGATCATGCATTAATAGATGACAACCACATAAAACTACTTGACAAATATGATGACTTGAATAAGAATTTTGAAAATTTAAAATCATCCTATGCTGATCTTGAAAGAGATTTTAAAAAATTTAAGGATGAATCTGAGAGAAAAACATATCGAATCAGTTATACAAATCGAATCTTGGAAGAAATGAATTCATTTTATAAATTGACAATAATAGCTCTTGAGGATAATAGGATACCCCCCAAAAATGAAGATTTTACAAATCCTAAATATTATCCTAAATATATGGAATCCCTTAGAAGACAAACAAATGGAAGAAAACTTACGAATACTTTTCCTAATGTTAAATGTAATAATTATGGATTTTTGGGACATATAGCTCACACCTGTACTTTGAAGATGAAAACTAATTTGGTGTGGAAACCTAAGATGCATAAACCTAGACATATCATACATGCATCTGATTATAAATTGCTAAAAGGTGAACCCAAACTTGTTTGGGTTCCCAGGTATAACATTTGATATTTTTGCAGGGTTGCTCTCACACAAGACCTCGTGGGAGCATATGGTACCTGGACAGCGGATGTTCAAAGCATATGACTGGAGATACTGCTCAATTCATAACGCTGGAAGCCAGGAGTGGAGGCAAGGTTACACTTGGAGATAATACCACAAAGAAAGTGGTTAGATCAAGTATGATTGGAAATTTAAAAAACTTTTTCATAGACAATGTGTTATTGGTTGAAGGCTTAAAATATAATTTGTTAAGTATAAGTCAGCTATGTGATAAGGGCTATAGTGTAAAATTTTTACCTACTAGCTGCATATTAAGCCTAAATGGGAAAGAAGTTTTAAATGGAAAAAGGGTAAACAATGTTTACATGCTAGATTTAAATTGTATTCAATCTCTTACTGCTTTTTGTTTGAAAACTATTTCTGATGAATCATGGCTTTGGCATAGAAGACTTTGTCATTCTAGTATGAAAAACCTTAGGAGAATTACCCAAAAGAACTTAGTGAGAGGTATATCAAAACTAGACTTTACTAAGGACCACCTTTGTGATGCATGTCAATTAGGAAAATAAGTGAAGTCCTCTTTTAAGTCCAATAAGGATCTTAGGACTAGTAAACCATTAGAAATTCATCACATGGATCTTTTTGGACAAGTAGGAACTCTAAGTCTAGGAGGGAAGGTATACAGATTTGTTATAGTGCATGATTTCTCAAGATTCACTTGGGTTAGATTTCTTTTTCATAAGAATGAATCGTTTGAGGAATTTAGAAATTTTTTGACTTAGATTCAAAGAAAATTAGGGTGTGAAATAATTTCTATACAAAGTGATCATGGAGGAGAATTTGAAAATGAAAGATTTGAAAATTTTTGTAAAGAAAAATGGATTGATCACAATTTTTCTGCACCTAGAGCCCCTCAATAAAATGGGGTAGTTGAAAGGAAAAACAGAACATTAATAGAAGCTGCCCGAGCAATGTTGGCAGAATACTCACTTCCTAGATATTTTTGGGCTGAGGCGGTTAGCACTGCATGTTATATTCTGAATAGGGTAAATGTGAGATCGAATTTAAATAAAACACCCTATGAGTTGCTAAAAGGTAGAACACCTAATTTGTCTCATTTGCATATTTTTGGTTGCAAGGTGTTCATTCATAATAATGGAAAATCTGCCTTAGGAAAATTTGATCCAAAATCAGATGAAGGAATTTTTGTTGGATATTCAAGTGTTGGAAAATCTTATAGGGTATTCAACAAAAGAACTATGGTCATTGAAGAAACCACACATGTTGTATTTGATGAATCTGAAAATTTGGAAGAGCCAAATATTGTTGAAGATGAGATTGAGGAAAACTCTCAAAAGATTGATAGAATAAATTTGGAAGAAAATGTGAAAGAATTTGGAAAGAGAAAACCCTTTGCTTAGAGATTTGAGATTTTCTAAAAACCACCCAAGGGAATTGATTATAGGTGAACCTAGTGAGGGTGTTAGAACTAGGCGTGGATTAAACAAGGAAGTCAATCATTCAGCCTTTATTTCAACTATAGAACCCACTAATGTTGATCAAGCACTTTTTGATGAATTTTGGATATTGTCCATGCAAGAAGAGTTGAATCAATTTGTAAGAAATAAAGTTTGGGAATTAACTTCAAGGCCAAAAGATCAAAGTGTTGTTGGAACCAAGTGGGTGTTCAAAAATAAAATGAATGACTCAGGAGTAGTCATTAGAAATAAGGCTAGATTAGTTGCTAAGGGGTATAATCAAATTGAAGGAATTGATTTTGAGGAGATTTTTGCCCCTGTAGCTAGACTTGAAGCAATTAGGGTTTTACTTTCCTTTGCCTATTTTAAAGGATTTAAACTATTTCAAATGGATGTCAAAAGTGCATTTTTAAATGGGGTAATTAAAGAAGATGTTTTTGTAGAACAACCTCCAGGTTTTGAAAATTCTAAATACCCAAATCATGTTTTCAAGTTAAAAAAAGCATTATATGGATTGAAACAGGCACCTAGGGCTTGGTATGAGAGGTTGAGCACCTTCCTACTTGAAAGATCTTTTTGAAAAAAAAAAGTGTGGATACAACTCTCTTTTTAAAGAAATTTGAAAAGGATATACTCATTGTTCAAATTTATGTGGATGATATCATTTTTGGATCTTCAAATAAAAATCTTTGTGATGACTTTTCTAAAACAATGAGTAGTGAATTTGAAATGAGTCTAATGGGAGATTTAAATTACTTTCTAGGTTTTAGTATTAAGCAACTTGAGGAAGGTACATTTCTTAGTCAAACTAAATATATTAAGGACATCCTCAAAAAATATGAAATGGACAATGCTAAACCTGTTAGTACACCAATGAGTTCCTCAGTTCAGTTGGATAAGGACCTTAAGGGAAAATCTGTTGATCAAAAGAAATTTAGAGGGATAATTGGATCTTTACTTTACTTGACTGCTAGCCGACCAGATATTATGTTCAGTGTTTGCTTATGTGCTAGATTTCAATCAGATCCAAAAGAATCACATTTGACAGTAGTGAAAAGGATATTAAGATATTTACTAGGAACTCAGAACTTAGGAATTTGATATCCTAAGTTTAGCTCTTCATTTGAAATTATTGGTTATTCTGATTCTGACTTTGCAGGCTGTAGAGTGGATAGGAAAAGCACTTCTAGAACATGTCAATTCATTGGAAATTCATTATTTTCATGGTCCAGTAGAAAACAAAATTCAGTGGCCCTATCTACTGCAGAAGCAGAATACATTGCATTAGGAAGTTGTGTGGCACAAGTACTTTTGTTAAAACAACAGTTAATTGATTTAGGATTAACTATAGGCACTATTCCAATTTATTGTGATAATACTAGTGCTATTTGCATTTCCAAAAATCCTATTCAACATTCTAGAACCAAACACATTGATATAAGGCATCATTTCATAAGAGATCATGTATCCAAGGGACAAAATTGAACTTACTCATGTTTCAACTGAAAATCAACTTGCAGACATTTTTACAAAACCTTTAGCCTTTGATACTTTCAATACATTAAGAACAAGACTTGGTGTAATTGATTTGAATGCTTAAATAAAATTGTTTTTGCAACATTGATATTTCTGTTTTTGTAGTTTATGTTTCTATGATTTTATTTTTGTGAATTTTGTTTGTTCTGAGTGATTTTATTTTTAGAGTCTGTGCATTTATCGTAGTGTATTGTGATTTGTGTTTTGTTTGATTTTCTTTAATAAAAATTCAAAAATCCAAAAATGTGGAAATCGTCTGGGATGAAATTTTTCATATGGGACGATGTGTGTAAAATTCAGTTTGCGAGAATTCTAACCGTCTCGAGAGCAGTTTTTAATGTAGTTCGTCTGTACGATCTGAATGATCGTCCAGGACAAAATTTTTTTTTCTCTCAAACGTCGGGACAATTGAATGCAACAGTTGAATGGATAAGCCAGTTTTAATTGTGAACTTCATCCGTACGAATTTTTGGTTCGTCCAGACGAACAGACGTCGATTCATAGCGGGGGACGGTTTTCAACTGACATTAAAATGAATTAACTTTTGATCTTCTGTACGAAATTTTTTCGTCTGTACGATCGGTCAAGTCAAAAAGTCTGTACGAAAGGATGTATAGTAAATTGTGTTGATTACAAAAAGACGTTACATTTTGGACGAATTTAATCATTTGTACGAAATTGTTTCGTCCAGACGAACAATAATTTTCGTCCAAGACAAACATTTTTTGTCCAGGACGAACGTATCGTTTTCTTTAAATTAGAAGGCTTTCTAACTCAACAATCACATCTCCAAACATCTCTTTCAATCCCTTTTGACTTATAAATCAACAATGGCCTCCTCTAGCAAGCGACAAAAGGTGTTAGCAAAGAAACCTCATAGGAATGCTTCTGAAAACTTTCTCTCAAAAGCAAATGAGGAATCCTTTCCTCGATTTTCTTCTGCAAAAATCACTCCTTCTCGCATTCTGATTCAAAGTGAGATAAACTTCAAGATAATGCACCTTTTTGCTTCCACTCAGTTTCAATTTATCTTATCTCTCATCCACCTCTACAACAAACAAACCTTCCTTTACTTCCTAGCCAGTATGAGGTTCAACTCCGATCACTCTTCTGTCAGTTCTTATGTGCTTAAACAAAAAGTTGAAATTACTAAGCATGACTTAGGTGCTTTTCTTAACTTAAGAACTGAAGGTTCTAGAGCCCACACTCTTATGAATGATAACACCTTCAAGTGGTTTCAAATCAATAGAGTGATTAGAGGAAATAGCCTAGATTATCATATTGCTAGAGTTTCAGGAATGACCAAAAATGCTCGAATCATCCAGCACATTCTTAGATCTTCTATTATTCCAAAAGCTGGTGATAGGATCAACATTACTCCACTCCTTTCTGTTGTGACTTTTTTAATTATGAATAACAGTCTTATTGATGAAGCCCAACTTATCTTAGACCATCTTTATGGGCTTTCTGAAATTGGACATGCTGATCAAAAAAGAAAAAGGAATATTTCATTGGGTCACTTGATTACATATATTTTGAAAAAGAAATACAATCTAGTGCATCCTGATGAAGAATATGAGGAGCCAGTCTACTACAATGATGCTTCTTTTAGAGCTATCTTCAAGGAGCAAAAAGAGAAAGTACCTGCCAGTGCTTCTGAAGAAGAAGAAGAAGGAGAACAATCATCTGCATCTCAATCAAATTATCAAAATTTGATTGAGAAATTTGATAGACTTGAGACTCATTTTGATCAACGATTTGATCAAATTGATGCTCAACTTCTACAGCAGCAACAGGACATTGGTAGTATAAGAAATGAAGTTCAAGAAATTAATACTAATGTTATGTTGATGACTTCCTACTTCAACTTATTTGGTGGCATTCCTCTTCCTCCTTCAGAAGAATAGAAATTTGAGTGATATTTTTCTAGATGTTTGTTGTATTAGTGTTTGTTTTTAGTTTGTTTTAGTTGTGTTAAAAGCTCAGTATATTTTCTTTCTTTTTTATTTTAGTATTGATATTATGAAGTGATCTTGTAATCTTTTTCATTAATATCAATATATGTTATATTTGCTTTAAATCTGGATTGTTTTTTAAATGTGTTTAGTTTTTATGAATTTCATTAGTCTTTTTAATCTAAATTATACTTAAATTAGATTATAATTTGAGAATAATTTCATTAGATAATCTAGACTTTCTAAATTTAAAATTTGTTTATAACTTGTTATAATTAGAAATTTTAATTTCATGTCTATTCATTTAGACTACATTAAATTTAATATTATTATTGTAATTAAGATGTTTTCTTATTTTATATTTCTTTTTCAAGTGATATTTATGTACTTAGAAAAATTTGAAATTTTAGATTATTGATCTTGGAAAGAATTGGTTTCAATTACTCTTGAAAATTGTACAAAGAGTACAAAAATTAAAAGGAATGTGCAAAGGTTTGAAAATGTGAAAAAGATGCACAAAATAAGCCCAATGTAAAAAGATGCACAAAAATGTGCCAAATAATTGAAAAAGATGCGCAAAGCGCCACATGTGGTAATTCTCTTCTTTCCAGATTCTTTCAATCTCTTAATTCAAATTGATCTTATGTTCATTTATATTTCTATTGAACTTTAAAATATAGAATTTTTATTCATCTCTCTTGTAATGATTTTCTATATCTCAAATGTCTAAATTGAATCATGTCTTTGATAAATTCTTCTTACCTACAATGTTATATCACTACTTAAATTCTATGAATTTTTATGATTTACCTAATGTTATTAGTTTTAGATTGCATACCATATGTCAATCACTCTTTAGATTAAATTTTCAAATGGATTTCATATAATTACTTACATTTCTTGACTATTTCTTCTTCACTTTTTGTTGTTGTCAAAAAGGGGGAGAAATTATTGTGTTTGTATGTTTTGTTTGTATTTTGTATGTTTTGTTTGTATTTTGTATGTTTTGTATTTTGGTTTTGTGCCTTTTGGTTTATGTTATTAGTATTATCTTTTTTATTATTTTAGGTTTTGTGTCTTTTGGTTTATGTTATTAGTATTGTCTTTTTTATTATTTTATTTTTTTTTGTTTTTGTTTTTGTTTTTGTTGTTTTGTTAAAAATTTTAAAAAACAAAAAATTGTGTTTTTTAGTTCAAAATACCTCCTTATTTTCATGTATTCATCATTTCAGGGGGAGTTTAGGAGATTTTTGAAAATTGAAATCATACAAATAATAATTATTTTGACATCATCAAAAAGGGGGAGATTGTTAAGATAGTTGCTATTTGCATGTTTTACATTTTGCAACTTGTATAGTTTTGATGATTCCAAATATTATTGTTCAAATATGTAGTTATCTCCTAACAATTTTAGAAGATTTATATTTTCTCTTGTGTGTAATAACATTTCAGGAAAATTAAACTCCAGACTACGAAGACTTCAAATCAAATTCAGCATGGAATACTTTGTGAATTTGAAGCTTGTACTTTTCTTTGAAATAAACTTGAAAGGGAATGATTGTAATTGAGTGAATAAAAACATACACACACACACATAAAGAGATCATATAAAATTTATACTGATCGTACGAGACGATATCAGTTCGTACGGGACGATCAGACAGTTATCTCCTATTAAGATCACATGGAACGAATAGGAACTAGTCAGAAAAATATTCTAAGTCCTATTCGTCCAGGACAAAATTAAAAATCGTCCGGGACGATTTGCTCTCTGTAATAATTTCATCCAGACGAAAATAATTATCGTTAGAAATGATTGGCTCTCTATAAGATTTTTGTCCAGACAAAATTAAATATCATCCACGATGATCTGGTCTCTGTAAGATTTTCGTCCAAACGAAATTAAATTATCGTACATGACGATTTGCTCTCTGTAAGATTTTCGTCCAGACGAAATTAAATATCGTCCAGGACGATCTGGTCTCTGTAAGAATTTCGTCCAGACGAACCAAATTTTTTCTAGACGATACAACGGACTTAGGACGGTTTTTCTGCAGTTTTTGGAACCGACCTTGTAATAACTGTTCGTACCGGACGAACTTGGTTCGTACGGGACGATCAGCTTGTACGAAAACATTTCGTACACATATACAAAGAGGTTCGTTTCAAGGCTTTTAAGTAATATCATCCAGGATGATCCACGATCGTACGGGACGATCCACTGCGTACAGAATTGAAAACTTGCAATTTTTGGACGGTTTTTCTTGTATTTTGTATAAATAGTCCAAATTAGACTGCCACCCAATCTTTTTGTCATTTGATCTTCGTGCCTATTGAGAGAAAAGTTAAGGAGAGAGTGTGAGAGAGCATTCAAAGGAGGACTCCTACCACTGGAGTGTGAAGACTTCACTTGGTGTTTAAAGGTAAGAATCTCTACTTGTGAATTTGGATTACTTCACTCTTTTCTTTCTTCCTTCTAGATTTCTTGTGAGAAGATCTGTCACAGAGATCTGGTTCGCTGCCGACACTTGGAGAGTGTGAACAGCAGGAGGGTTCACTGCCTACACTAAGAGAGTGTGAACAGCCGAAGGGTTCGCTGTCTACACTTGGAGAGTGTGAACAGCCGAAGGGTTCGCTGCCTACACTTGGAGAGTGTGAACAGCCGAAGGGTTTGCTGCGTACACCTGAAGAGTGTGAACAGACGGAGGGTTCTCTGCTCACACTAGGAGAGTGTGAAAGGACGGAAGGTTCTCTGCCAACACTGGGGATTGTGTAAAAAGACGACGGTTCTCTGCCGCACCGGGTAGTGGTGAAAAGAGTGTTTGTAAAGGCTTCTTTGCCTTGCTGTGGGTGCAAAAGAAGAGTCACTATTGGTATTAGTGCATTACTCAGAGGGTGCCTCTGGGGAGTGGATGTAGGTCTGGTTTAGACCGAACCACTATAAATCTTGTGTCATTTACTTTACTGCTTTTTATTTTTTGCATTTTTCTTTTGTTTAAAAAACTCTGTGGTTGAAAAATGTTTTCTATAAAAACTTAATAAAAATTTTCATTTCGGTTCAACACAAATTCAAAGAGGGTTTAAATTTTTAAAATACCAATTCACCCCCCCTCTTGGTAGCCTTGGGACATTAATTTAGGTCTAACAACCTATTCATTAGACTCAACAGTAACCAAGGATGCCCCTAACTTAGATGGAGAAGTAAGGAAAGTCCAGAGGTTCTTCCCTGGCACCTCCTCTTTAAGGAACGAAGATCATGTAATCCTAGAAGAGGCAGATTTCAACGAATTAATGGAATTACCTTTTGGCTACTTTCCTCTTGGTGTTTAAGCTCTTATCTCTAAAGGTTTTGCTCCGAGTCAATGGACTAAGGGTCAAGCTAGATACCACCAAAGTATTTGAAATTCTAAATTCAATAAAAATTGGACGAGTGGTATCGGTTTTGGTACCGTTAGTTCGTTTGACGATGATGAATATTGCTTGATGATAACTATTCACCGTGAATCTAAAAATGTCCCTACTAAAGTCATTGATTCACTCGATAGACTTTGTTTGGAGACCTTAGATGATTCAGATGAAGTTCAAATTCGGGATACACCCCCTGAATTTGAAGAAGAATTTAAATCGACAGTTGATGAACTTAAAGAAATTAACCTTGGAACAGAGGATGACCCTCGCCCCACTTTCATAAATTCTTTGTTGAGTGAGGACGAGTCTAAGGATCTAATTCAACTTCTATCTGAGTTTAAGGAATGTTTCGCTTGGACATACGATGAAATACCGGGCTTGTCCGCCGATATAGCAGTTCATAAACTTGGAATTCGGCATGATGCCATTCCTGTCAAACAAGCTCCACGATGCATGCATCTGGAGATCGAACAACAAGTCATTTCTGAAGTTAAGAAATTGGCCGAGGCCAGATTTATCTGGGAGGAACAATATCCTTCTTGGGTAGCCAACGTTGTGCCCGTTCGAAAGAAAAATTGTCAAATCCGGGTCTGTGTTGACTATAGAGACCTGAATAAGGCATGTTCTAAGGATGAATTTCTTTTTCCAATTCCAGAACTTATGGTGGACATTGCCTCTTCGCACGTCATTTTCTTCTTTATGGATGGCTCGTCTGGTTATAATCAAATCAAGATGGCCCCAGAAGATGAGAGAAACACTGCATTAGAAGTCCTATAGAGATCTTTTGTTATAAAGTGATGCCATTTGGCCTTAAAAATGCCGGTGCAACCTACCAGCGGGCAATGACTCAAATTTTTGACGACATAATTCATAATCAAGTCGAGTGCTACATCAACGATTTAGTTGTCAAGAGTAAAGTTAAAGAGGCTCGTTTTTATGACTTAAGAATCGTCTTCGAGCGGTTGCGTCGCTATGACCTTAAGATGAATCCCTTGAAGTGCGCCTTCGATGTCACGTCAGGGAAATTTCTAGGTTTCGTAGTAAGGCATCGCGGAATTGAAATTGATCCTGCCAATATCGAAGCTATCTTAAATATGCCATCTCCTAGGAGTCTTACTCAACTAAGATCTCTTCAAGGTAGACTGGCGTATATAAGAAGATTCATTTCCAATCTTTCCGGAAGATGTCAACCATTCTCGGTCCTCGCTAAAAAGGACGCCAAATTCATTTGGGATGAGAAATGTCAATCTGCTTTTGAAAATATCAAATAATACCTGACAAATCCACCAGTCTTGGCAACCCCTATTCCGGGAAGACCTCTAATCCTTTACACTGCGGCCCTTGACGAGTCTCTCGGGGCCCTCCTTGCTCAAGTCAATGACGAGGGGAAAGAGAACGCCCTCTATTACCTAAGTCGAAGACTTCTACCAACTAAAATTTGATATCCAACGATTGAGAAACATTGTCTTGCCCTAGCTTTTGCAGCACAAAAATTAAGACACTACATGATTTCTCATCAAATTAACTTAATTTCCAGATTTAACCCCTTGCAATATCTTATGACCAGGCCTATGTTGTCAGGACGTTTGGCTCGTTGGTCTACGATATTGCCCCAATTTGAAATCACTTTCATTCCCCTGCGTGCTGTGAAAGGGCAGACCGTCGCCAACTTCCTTGCGGCACACCCGTTGCCGGCGGAATCTCCTCTAAACGATGACTTACCCGATGAACAAATCATGAATTTTGAGAAAGCCACTACTCAAACCTGAGAAATGTATTTTGATGGTGCTGCGTCCTCTCAACGGGGCAAAGCACCTGAATCTACTATTCCAGGGTTAGCCGGAGTCTGCCTGGTATTCATAACACCGGAAAAGGGAATGATGTACTTTTCCTACCACTTATCAGAATCTTGTATGAATAATGAAGCTGAGTATGAAGCTCTGATAACTGGCCTGGAACTTATAATTTTGATGGAGATTAAAGAGATTAAAATCTTTGGTGATTCCCAACTGGTGATCAACCAGATTGCAGAAACCTATAAGGTTTTGAATCCTAAACTCCTGAAATACCACCAGTATACCAGTCACTTGCTTGAGAAAATTCCAATTGTAACTATGTATAGGATTCCCCGTGGAAGCAATTCTTCGGTGGATGCCCTCGCAAAGCTTGTAAAGGAATTTTCCTGTCCAGAAGAAGACTCCATCCCTATAGAGGTGCAGGGTCGTCAAGTCCTGTCTCCTATAGATTTGGAGTACATAAACAAACAAGTTTTCCAAGTCCTTTCTACCTCTTCAGCAGTCGATGAAGAAGGAGATTGGAGATAACCAATAATTGAATATCTTCAAGAAGGCAAGCTCCCTCACGAGATATCACTTGCCCATCAAATCAAGAAACGTGCCCTATCCTATGCACTAGTCAATAATACGTTGTACCGATGATTGTTTGGTCAAATTTGGCTCCGTTATTTAGACAAGTGTGAGGCCCTGAAGTTCGTTAACGAAGTCCATGCTGGACTGTGTGGTGCTCATCAATCGGGTCCTAAGATGAAAATGAAGATCAAAAGACTTGGATACTACTGGCCTACAATAATTGACGATTGCATGAAAATTGCAAAATGTTGTCATCAGTGCCAAGTACATGGTGTGATTTTACATCAGCCGCCTAACGTATTGCATCCCACGATAGCCTCGTGGCCCTTCGAAAGCTGGGGTACGGATATCATTGGGCCAATTGACCCTCCTTCTTCAAAGAGTCATCGCTTCATTTTAGCAGCGACTGATTACTTTTCAAAGTGGGCAGAGGCAGTCCCACTAAGAAATGTAACATCACACCATGTAATGAAATTCTTCCGTGATCATATCGTATATAGATTCGGTGTGCCACGCAGAATCATATCTGATAATGGGTCCGCTTTCAAGTCTACAAAGATCAATAATTTTGCAAATCGCCATGGTATCGATTGGAGATACTCAACAATCTATTACCTACGGGCTAATGGATTAGCTGAGGCCTTCAATAAAACTTTGGTTCAAATCATCAAAAAGACCCTCGATGACAATAAACGTCGGTGGGATGAGAGGTTGGTGGAAGCTTTGTGGGCCTATAGGACCACTTATCGAACCCCAACCCAATCCACACCGTTTGCACTAGTGTATGGATCTGAGGCCGTACTCCCTCTGGAAGTGCAAATCCCTTCACTCAGAATTGCAATTCAGAACTAGATAACAACTCAACGGAATGCACAGCTCCGTCTAGAAGAACTTGAAAGCCTTAAAGGATGTCGTCTTCAAGATCAACAAAATTTAGAGTTGTACAAAGCCCGAATAATTCAAGCTCATTTAAGTTAGTGCGACCTAGAACCTTCCAAGTAGGCGACTTGGTCTTGGTTCTTCGGAGGCCTATCTTAGCGCACCGAAAGCTCGGTGGAAAGTTTGAACCAACTTGGGAAGGACCCTTCGTAGTGGAAACAACCTACGAAGGAGGCTCGTATCAGGTAGTGGATTGTAAAGGAAATCATTCAATGCTTCCTGTAAACGGACATTTCCTTAAGAAATACTATGCTTAATATAGCTCGAATTTTCAATCAATAAAATCTTCAAGTTTCAATCAATTTTGTCTAATTATCTTCAAATCTTTTTAAAGTTTAATACCTTGCTTCTCTTTTCTTAAGGCTAAGAAGTGATTCTTCAGATCTTCTTGTTTTATGTTCAAGCCTTTTAATAGTGGAGTATGCCTTTCGTGGCACCACCCTAAAATTCAAATCTCGATTTTGATCTTATATAGAGCAAGTTTCCTTTATATACGATCATTTCAAACCTGATCACCTGTGTAAAGCAAGTTTCCTTTGCACATGATCAATCCAGATCCGATCATCCTTAGAGCAAGTTTCCTCTACCCATGATCATTTTAATCTTGATCTTATATAGAACAAGTTTCCTTTATATACGATTATTTCAAACCTGATCACCTGTGTGAAGCAAGTTTCCTTTTACATGATCAATCTAGATCCGATCATCCGTAGAGCAAGTTTCCTCTACCCATGATCATTTTAATCTTGATCTTATATAGAGCAAGTTTCCTTTATATGTGATCATTTCAAACCTGATCACCTATGTGAAGCAAGTTTCCTTTGCACATGATCAATCCAGATCCGATCATCCGTAGAGCAAGTTTCCTCTACCCATGATCATTTTAATCTTGATATTATATAGAGCAAGTTTCCTTTATATACGATCATTTCAAACCTGATCACCTGTGTGAAGCAAGTTTCCTTTGCACATGATCAATCCAGATCCGATCATCCGTAGAGCAAGTTTCCTCTACCCATGATCATTTTAATCTTGATCTTATATAGAGCAAGTTTCTTTTATATACGATTATTTCAAACCTGATCACCTGTGTGAAGCAAGTTTCCTTTGCACATGATCAATCCAGATCCGATCATCCGTAGAGCAAGTTTTCTCTACCCATGATCATTTTAATCTTGATCTTATATAGAGCAAGTTTCCTCTATATACAATCTTTCAAACCTGATCACCTGTGTGAAGCAAGTTTCCTTTGCACATGATCAATCCAGACCCGATCATCCGTAGAGCAAGTTTCCTCTACCCATGATCATTTTAATCTTGATCATATATAGAGCAAGTTTCCTCTATATACGATCTTGCAAATCCGATCTTTTATGTAAAGCATGTTTCCTTTACATATGATCAATCCTGACCCTATCATCCGTAGAGCAAGTTTCCTCTACCCATGATCATTTCAATCTTAATCCTATATAAAGCAAGTTTCCTCTATATACGATCTTTCAAACCTGATCCCCTGTGTAAAGCAAGTTTCCTTTACATATGATCAATCCAGATCTGATCTGTCATGGGAAGCAATGCTTCCTTCCCACAAGATCTCTAGTTTTCTCTTCTCTAAGGACAGATATGAGTCATCGTGCTTTCTCTCCTTAGGATTAGATCGACTAGTGGTAGAATATGCCCCTCGTGGCACTACCCTAGTATCAAATTTCAAACTCAATCTTTTATAGTTAGGAATTCTTCCTTTTTGTACGATCACTCAGATCTTCTTTGCCCCGGGGATAGATTTCATCTATCCTTAGGATCAAAATACAGACTTGACCTTTTAAATCGGTCAACGCCAATATGTGCAATAGAATTTCATTCTATTATACATATTGAGGTTCCATTTGTTGATCTCATTTTTGTATGAGGTCATTAGAGACCCACCGAAACTCCAAATCAATCCTGACCCTAAATCAATTCAATCTCCAGACCAATCTAGACCCTAGGATCTACTCTAGACCCTAGGACTCTTTTAGACTCCAGACCTTAGGATTAATTCAGATCTTAAGTCAATCCTGACCTTAATTCAATTCAAACTTTAATCAAATCCAGATCAAATTCAAAAATCCAGGCTCAAATCCTGTCTAGAAGCCTTGTCCTGAAGATCCTTTACAGGGATTTTTCAAACACTTCAAAACCCAATAAATTGACCTCCGATTTAGAGTTTATCAGTTGCATACTGATGGGACATGTCTCTGGAGGAAACCCTCAAAATTTGAGACCATTCTGAGGTCTCTAACCCCAGAAACTAAATTAAAATCCAAAGGCTGTAAAATCTTCAAATATTTACAGCCCATGCCACTAGACTTGCCATTAAGAAGATTCTGACCTTAGAGCCTTCACCAAAGCCTCTAATCACTTCCAGACCATTAATCCAGACCTATTGAACAATAAACTGCATTTTTCTAGACTCATTTCAACCCCTAGCGGTCATGAGCCCAAAATGACCAAAATACCCTTATGGGGCTCAAATAGAGATTTCAAACCAAATGAACTCCAAATTGAACGCAACCACCTCCAACAAGTTTCAAATGTCATTTCAAACCTGTTGGACCTATTCCCAACCCCTGGGTCAACCTGGTTGACCAAGTCAACAGGTTTGACCCAAGAGGCCCTTTAAGGGTCCAAATAGGTGTTTTGACCCAAATGACTTCTCTAGGCAAGGAAATCACTTCCCACGGACTTAAAATATCATTTCAAACCTGCCCAGCCTAGACCCACCCCTTGAATCAACCTGGTTGACCCAGTCAACCTAGGTTGACTCAAAATACCCTTAGGGCTTTAATGGGTTATTTTAACCCATTCAACCCATTGAATCCATTTCAAAGCTTCAAAATCAACTTTAAACATGGTCCAACCATGCTTTAAGCTCTGACAAATCAAACCCATTTAGAGTTGACTAAGTCAACTCTATGAGTTGGGTTAAATCTATTCCAACCCCCAAATCAAGTTCAAGTCTCCATCCATATACTTGGGCTTGGTTTTGATTTAGTCTAACCAATCCTTGAAGCCACTTGGCTGCCACCTCAGCAATCAAAGTGGTTAGTTGACCAGTCAATGCTTGGTCAACAAACCTTCAAGTGCCTAAATGACTTGATTCAAGTTAGCTCAATCCCCCTCCAAGGCCTCCTACCAGCTCATTTGATCTATAAACATGCCATGTCAGCAGTCCACTTGGATATTGACTAGTCAACATGGTCAACAAATGTTCAAATGGGTTAAAAATGGTCAATTTAATCCCTTAAGCTAATCCACTTAAGCCCAAACCTTTCCAGCTGTTAAGAGAGATTCCAGAAGCTTCCTAAAGCTCCCCATAACCATCAGATCTGGATCAAAAAGCTCCTATTGATCCATGTGTCCAGGTGGGGACCAAGAGAGCTTTCCATGTAGGATGTCCTTGTGATGTCCTTACTCCCAGCTTTCCAACCACTCCCTGGACAGGTGTCAAGCATCTAGGAGCTCCCCATGTTAATCCCAGCCCTTAATTTGATCTGGAGATGTTTGAATAGGGGAAAACGCCCTAAAGAGCATACATTCGAATCCCTACATTCTCTCTAAACTCCCAGCCTCTCCAACCTAATACCTTGTTCCATTGAGCTCCCCAGAGAGTTTCCCACTCTCCCTAAGTCGAATCACGTCGACCAAAGCCATTCTTCGGTGATCTTCCGGCGAGCCAACCTCAAATCCATCCAAGGCTTATTCCAGGAGATTCGTGGCGTGTCGGAGCTCAAAGTCAACTAGGGATCTACACTTGGACAATCAACAAGCTTAACCATCCATTAAACGGTTCAATCCGTCCAAAAAATAAGGTGAAAATCTTAAACCTAGCTTAGGACACCTAGGTTTAATTAGCATTTTATTAAGAGCATATTTAATATTTATAATATATCTCCATGACTTCTGTTCACGTAGACTATCTGTGTTTAAAATTTTAAATGATTTGATCCACCCGATCGAACGAACGAGCCATAAAACGCCCTCTAGGGCATTTTCTCAGTTTGGCTCAGGCGTACAGCTCCTGGACCGTTGATCGCTCGATCAACGGTTCAGATCGAGCCGTTCCGTGGACTGCTGAGCCATGCATCCCATTTGGTTGATCAAACTCCCATTCAGCTCGATCACAACCGCTAGTTTAGAACTACAGGATCCTCTCTCCGCCGTTTGATATTCGCCTGTTGAGATCAAACCGCGGGGTTGATATCCACCGTCGGATGGAGTCTGAAGAGGATCGAACGACTGCCATTTGTGCTGACGTGGTTAAGTGGAATAGCGCGTGGACCCCGCTTGACCGCCTCCTTCCACCTGTCGTAATCAAGCGCCGACACGTGTAAATCCTGAATTAATGTTTTTTTTAATCTTAATTAAATGCATAACCTTTAAAAAATCCTAGTAAATAAAATATAAGTCCAAAAAATCTATATAATATATCAAACTGCTCCATTTTTTAGAGCCTTTAATTTAAAAAAAAATTGCTTTAAAATATTTTGTATATTTTAACTAATTTAAAATATAAACTATTAGATTATTTTAATTATTATTTAATTAAAATAAATCCAAATATTTTCAAAACTCTACTAAAAAATATTTTTAATCTATTTTGAACTTCCAGAGAAATTTTTAGGAATATTTGAATAAAATTTGATATCAAATTGAATTATGTGAATACTTTAATAATTAATTAATATTTAATTAAGTATTATATTAATTATTTAAAAAAAAAACTAAAAACTAAAATATTATTTTCAAAATAACTTTAAAAAAAAGTGGATCTCTCAATCCATAAAAATTTTTATTTTGATAATATTTTGAATTATTTTATTTTTTTTAAATATATATATTTATATATATATATAGGTTTATATATACATATATTTTAAAACCATTTTAAAATTATATGTATTTAAATCTTGTAAACTTGAGGGATCCCTTTGAAGTTTTAAGCATAAATTGAATGTTTGAATAGAAGTCATTGGGGGATGATTAGTGAGTGATTACGTTTTAATCATTCACTAATTAAAATTTTGATACCATAATTAATATCGATCTTTGCATGTTTAGGTCGTGCACCCACCACTTAGCTTTAGGCTCTCCTAGATTTAGGATTTGTTTGGTGTGATTGTATATTGTTTTATATGTTAAGTCAAGGGTTAGCAAGACTTTGATTCAAACCTATTAAAATTAGTGACACAATTAAGGACAATAATTAAGGGCTTATGTGTAGAAAACTTAGAAGAATTTCAATAATTAGGATTCACTTCCTCTTGAGTTGAAGCTTCAAACACTTGAACTTAGTGACATGTACAGCCACTAGGAGAATTTTTATGGGTTTTGGAAATCATTAAGGCCCTTAATTAAATTTCCTAAGCTTAAAACCTTAATTAAGCCATTGAAATTTCCAGAAATTGTAATAAATCCAATTTAAATCCAACAATTATGTGTAAGCCCTCTAACTGATCAAAATTCAGTCCTTAACCCAAGAAAATTGAAACCAACCTAATTTGACAGTAATTCTATAGTTAATTTAATTTTAAGTAAAAACCAATATTTAATTCATTTAATTAATTAATAATAATTTAAAATTCCAAAAATTTCCCAAACACTTGGGAATCTCTTCTTAGGTTATTATTGACCTTTGGAGTTGATTTCAAGGAGTTTGGGATTCATTTGGAGAAAAACCATAAAATGACTCTCTAATTAAACTTTTTAAAATTCATTAAATAGTCAAAAATTCAAACCTTTATAACTAATTCAAGAAAAATCCAAATCACCCAAACTCACTTGCATTCAACTCATAATAATGTCTACTATTTATTAAAAATGTTAAAATTCCAGAAAAACATCAAATTAAAAAGTCAACAAACCGGTCAACTATAAGTCAAAATTAGTTCAAAACTTCAAACCTTCGTAATAAAATATAGAAAAATCCGATTTTGACATACTTACTATCTAACTGATCATAGTAATGTCTAGTATTTTAATAAAATACAAACATTCCAAAATTTGAGCTTAATAAAAAAGTTAATTTTTAACCCTTTAATTAAGTGATTAAAATATTCATAAAAATTCATGAAACTCGAGATTACTTTGAAACTCCAGAAAATGCTAGTTTAATGTTTAAAACACTCAACAAATCTTTTAAAACACAACAACCATCCTAAAGATGATGTTTATTGGCTGGACTACTCCGGGTTGCGGGGCTAAGTGTCCTAAGGAGGCTGGTTCCTCGAGTCTGGTGGCACAATGCCACGAATGGATTCTAAGGGATGTTAAACCTTAAAATAGATTAATCATTAATTATTTAACCTTTTAAAATCTCTATTTCAATTACATTAATTTGGTTTATCGACTGGACTACTCCAGGCTGCGAGGCTAAGTGTCCTAAGGAGGCTGGTTCCTCGAACCTGGTGGCACAACGCCACGAATCAATTAATGGCAAACTTAAATTAATCAACTTTAAAAATCAGCAATCAAACTTTTTTTTTAATAAAATATATTAACTTTCAAACCTTAATCATTTTAAAACACTTAAATATACCGGGTACCACTGGTAACCCAGGCCCACGAGGCTATTTACTTAGCCCCAAGGAAGGTGAAATAAACTTCACGGCCTCGGTGTGAAACAAAGGTGGTTTCCAACAAATAATTAATAATTAATTTTAAAAGTTATTTAAAGCATTAATATTTAAATTCTAACTAAATCCCCTTAAGCCTTTCAATCAATTGAATTTCAAATAACTTTAACTAATTATCCTATTTAGGACACATCCAAACCACACGACCTACCTCACATACTTTAGATGATTTGCTAGTATCACCGACTCTAGTTTTAGGATAGGTCGGTGTTTACCTTTCTGTAGTTATATGTCGTATTTTTCGAGCTTTCACTGCATGATGTTTGCAAGTGTAGAATTGATGTGTTTATTTACTTACTTCCTGCATTCTGTGATTGATTGTGCGTTAGATCTACCCCTAGGTTAGGGAAGAATTATACTTGTGCAATCTTATGCAGGTGGCCATGCTCGTACATGGAGCAGAAATTAAAAGGAGCAATTAATTAAAAAAAATATATACTCTTTGCACAGGTACCTGCCGTGCTTAAGACCCCCTTTAAATAAAAGAGCATGGCCAAGTGTGGCTAAAAAAAATGCATTTCAATTTTTTATATTATAACTGCTTGGGATTGTATATACAACTGTTGATTTTTAGGATAACCTTGCAGGATCGAGTCTAGATTTTTCTATTTAAATTAATATAAATTTGATTGAATAAGGTTGTAATTATTTGAAATGACTTGAATTTTGGATATAGATATCCAACTTGAATTCCAAAGAGGTGAAGACATCCCTAAAGGGGAGAGTCTTCTTCCATTTGGAAGTCAAGTTAGGATACCTTTCAAATATCCAAAGAGGAAAGATAACACCCCACCCATGGTGAGTTTTTTTTTCATTTGAATATCTAGAACCGACGAATCAAGATGTTCATGAGAAGACGAAGGAATGGACAACGAGAAGAATTCCAAATCTCAAGGTCATTTGATTTAGGATTAGAAATCCGGGTTATTGTCAGTGGTGCCCGGCCACTTTACTTTCTTGCAATTCTGCGATGTAATAATAAGTGGCACTTGCCATATGGCCATTCAATTTGATACATTTAATTTAATTGATTTATTTTAATTGATTATGCATTAGAAATATCTATTTTTCTAGTCTTTTTATTTGTATGCCGCATTTGGTTTGACCTGGAATTCAAATTTAGGCTCTTAAAGGTTTATCAAAATTTTTCTACCTTAACTAAATAAAAATTTTAAGATAAGATAGAAACTCTAAACGGTCCTAAGAAGTAAGCTCGGACTCGCCGAGAGTTTTTCATACATTCATATTGTACTTTCTCAACCTTGTTAGGCATCTCCCCACCCTCGGGTTCTGGCAGACCACCTAGCCTATGAGGGTGCCGATCTGTCAAGGGGATGTTATGCAATCTCTAGGAAAAAACTTATTTTCTAAGCCAAAAATTTTTAAACTGCTACATACAAATTTTGCATTCAATCGAGTCAATTAGCATGCATCGCATTAGTAACAAATTAAAAATCGAGTCTAATATTTAATTGCATTATTTAGACATCAAATACCCAACATAAGTCTGAGGGGTCAATTAAGGATCTACTCTAGATGTCGACCCCATTCCTCTAAAATTTTCTAATTAATGTCCCTACCACTCTACAAAAAGATCGGACTCATATTTTAAAATCATTTAGGAGGTTTAGCTGGCTCCCCAATCCAGGCCGGGGTAAGACCAGATCTGCATTGCATTAGCTAGGTTCAGGGCACTTTTAAATGCCCAATTTAGACTTAGGTTCCGAGGCTGGCTTGGGCCATAAGTCCTCAACCTCCAGGAATCGAATCCCGAATTTCTAATAAAATTGATCACTTAAACATTAAATCACTTTCAATCAAATTCGAGCCCAACAATTAGGATAGGTTGGAGTGTTCTCTGAATTATTTCAGAATCTCAAAACGCTCTCTACTTCTCCTCCCTTGAATCTAAAAATAAGAGCTCAATATTAAACTAATCCCTATTCAAATTCTAAACTTTACCTTCCTTTGATATCAATCTTTGAAATTCTTAAATAAAATTTGTATCGCTATTTTAATCGAGAGTGTTCGTAGGAAAATTTCTGATTTTCCTACGATGTAATTAACTACGAGGGCTTGCGCTTGTAGGAGATTTAGAAACCCAGAACTGATTTTCAAAACCAATAATTTTTCAAAATCTCTAATTAATTTTCTTTGGGAAAATCAAACCCGACGATCATTATCGTCATTTTCGAACGATCCATAATAATTGATATCTTCTTTCTTCGGAGAGATATATCAATTATTATCGTGGTTTCGATTATGAAATTAATGATATTCTATCTGAATTAGAATAATCAAACAATTGGTTAAAGTCCATTTTGACCTTCCGAGGTCGAATGTATATCTCCCTTCGAGTTTGACTACGATAATTTGGATATAATAATAATTCTAAAATTTGAACCCGTTAGGGAACGATACATTCGTCTTTCGAGGCGATATATTGTTCATAATGACGTGTTCTATTTCAAAATTTAAAATTAAATATTCCCAAAGAAAATTAAATATTTTTCAAAACTATATATACTCAAATATATTTTTTTAATCAAAACATCTTTTAGCATTGTTTGTTGAAATAGTAGCATTATTAATAACTTCTTTTAAACTACTTGGAGCTCAATAACTTATTGTAGGTGCTATTGTTTATTAATGCTACTGGTTTTTGACGAATTTGCAATGAAAAATCGCAACCATAGAAATGACACCCTTGTACCGTGGTTTATGACGACGCAAATTACGATGGATTTAAAGATGTATTTCCATCACAATTTATGATGACAATTTCGCCACAACTTGCGGTAGACAGTTTGCCTCATATCCATCATAATTTTGTCATAATTTACGACAAAATTTGAGTCGAGGAGCTAAAATGTAGGTACCATTTTCTCATAATCTATTCAGTCATAAATCCACCATAAATTTGTTCCAAATACATTTGCGATGCGACTTTTACAGTCGAAAATTTTTCCATCATAAATTCACAACAAACTAAAATTTATGACAAATTTATCTTATTTTTTGACAGATTTGTCCGCCGTAAAAATCTTTAGTCACATCCATAGTTAATCTGAAATTGTAAGACCCATCCATTATCTCAAACAAACCTCTTGACAAGTCAGCCATTCTCATATTACTGAGCTCACTTTGAAAAGTTTCTTTCATAACCATATTCACAAGCATTTCAATCATAGTTCTATAATGGTATATTTCTTTATCCAAAACTTATTTAGGACGTTTGTAAGCCTTTTTATTACCTTCCTAAACTTTTCTTAGGTAATGATCACATACTATAAGTGCTGCAAAGACTCATCAATCCGCTTTTAGGATGTCATTTCCAACTCCTTGGCATCCATCTCCTACTTAATTAAGAATTCCATCTCCATATCGTATCTACAGTTCATAAACTTTTATATCTCTTTCATTGCCTTAAGTACAAGCCAAACTCATTAATATTTGAGTGTTCTTGGTTATTGAACCAGAGTTATGATTAATCATAATGGTTTGTCTTCGCAAGAAATGTCAAACTCATAGTAAAATAAATTACTGTTAAATCTAACTAGCAAATATCAGGAATATTTAGAACACGTGTCAATCCGTCTTTCATTAGTTGTCATGTAAATGATTGAATTCTATCCCTAAGGGTAATACATCCCACCCCATATGAGGAGAAATTATTACTTGCGGTGTTCAGACGTAGAGTTATGCCCAGACTTCAATGAAATATTCACACGTGATCAAAATATAAAATTTTATATTATTGCGGATTTATTGCTTATTTACTCAATAAATACTCAGTAAATACGTAGAGTCCAGAAGCAACTTTACGCCCGGACTCTGCATGTAATAATTTCTCCCACATGAGGCATCTTTGAAAGTCCACAGTTCTTAGTGTGCATCCCTTATTACACACCAAGGAGGGCTAGTTGGTCCAATTTAGGCAAGTTCAGCCTTAGAAAAGTGGTTTATGGAAAATTTCATGTAATTAGAAGTACTGCAATGAGACAATCTTTTTTAGTTATTTTTATACAATTTGGTGCTCATTCTGCCCATCCATTGAATTAATTTTTAAGGAAAATTTTATGGTTAAATAAATATGTTTTGAATCACCAAATATCCATCAGTCACAACTAATTTCAAGTTGTTATTACGAGGGTTTTGCTTATAAATGTGAAACCATAAAAGATGTATAAATATCTCATGAAATATTTTTTCATTTATATTAGTATCTATTTTGAATGACTGCAACATTTTATAAATTTTAGTTCTGAAGTTGTTGAGGAAAAAACAACTTCGTTACTATAGTGCATGAAAGTAACTATCCACCACATAATTTTTTTAAAAATTGTAAGAAAATAGTAATCAAATGAAATTGTTTGTTGAAACTTGTTGAATATGAGTTAGGATGTTAGACTCAAGCTTATCTTCTAAAGGCTAACGAAGAAGGGAGGTGAATTGGTACTTTTAAAAAATTTGCCTCTTATTGGAATTTAAAAGTTCAAAACCGTTAAAACAAACTGAGCAGGTTGTTTTTAGGATTTTCAAAAATAAATTTTCAACCACAAAAAAACTAAATGATAGAAATTAAAGCAGCAGAAATAAAAAGACACAAAGATTTATAGTAGTTTGGTCAAACATGACCTACATGAACTCCGTGAAGTTTCCCACTTCAGGTATTGCACTATTACCACTAATTTCTCTCCTTTTGCCCCCACAACAAGGCGGAAAAGCCTTCACAAAACTCTCTTCCACCACTACTCGGTGCGGCAGAGTACTATCATCCTTTTACACTCTACAAGTGTCGGCAGAGAACCTTCGTCCTTTCACACTCTCCAAGTGTAGGCAAAGAACCTTCGGCTGTTCACACTTCTTGAGTATCGACAGAGAACCAGATCTTCTTAAAAGATCTTTACAGTAGAAATCTAGAATGACAAGAGAAAAGAGTGAAATAAACACAAAGTACACACATAGATCCTAACCATTGAGTAACCAAGTGAACCTTTCACGCTCCAATAGAAAGAAATTTCTTTCAAACACTCTCTCTTACTCCTTCAGTTTCCCTTTACCATTCACGAATACCAAGTGACAAAAAGATTAAATGATAAAGTTAAGTAGACCTTATATAGAAAAGATACAAAAAACTATCAAGAAAACAACATTTTTTTAAAATTTGACCATCCACGATCATCCCGTATGATCAAATTTTGTATGTATGAACAGCTCAAAAATTGTTGTGTACAAACTCATTATGAATTGGTACAAACTATATTCATACCTGATCATCGTATGTACGAAATATGTTCATCTGGTTCGAACAAAAATTTTTAAAGCACGTATGTACGAACGTCTGGAAGAAAACACAACAGAGCCCATCGTCCCGATACGATTGAAAAATATTGTCCATACCAATAGAGTTAGAGGATAAACCTGAGAAGATCGTCCCGGTACGAACTGAAGATGTAGTCCATACGAACTGTGTATTTACCAAAACCAGAGAAGATTGTCTTGGGATGATATCATCTAAATGAACAATGTATTTGCCAAATCCAGAGAAGATCGTCCTGGGATGAATGAGACATATCATCTGGACGAATAGTGTATTTCCCAAATTCAGAGAAGATCGTCCTGGGATGAATGAGACATATCGTCTGGACGAACAGTTTATTTGGAAAATCTAAAGAAGATAGTCCTGGGACAAATGAGATATATCGTCTGGACGAACAGTGTATTTGCCAAATTCAGATAAGATCATCTTGGGATGAACGAGACATATCATCTAGACGAATAGTTCATTTGGCAAATCCAGAGAAGATCGTCCTAGGATGAACATAAAATATCATCCGTACGAACTTCACATTTGACAAAAACAGAGAAGATCGTCCTGGTACGAACATAAAATATCGTCTGTACAATCTATACTTAGAAATTTTTTTGTCATTTTCAATTCATTCCATTACTCATTGGGGAAAATAATTGATCAGATCGTCCCGTACGAATAAGTATCCTACAGTACGATAAGTTAAAAAATGTGAATTTTAAAAACTCTTTCGCCGGTTTGAGTGTGCTCAGTTACTCAATTACAATCACACTCTCTCAGACTCAATAAAATGAAAAATACATACTTCAATTTACAAAACACTCTAAGCTGATCTTGATTTGAAGTCTTCAACAATCTAGAGTATAGTTTCTCTGAAATGTTAGTACACACAAGAGCAAAAACAATTCTTCCAAAATGTGTTAGGAGAAAATACTTAATTTCTCTTTATCTCCCCCTTTTTGATAATGACAAAACAATTATTATTTGAGTACAATTGAAAATCCTAAATTTCTTTTTAACTCCCCCTGAATGAATAAGCATGTGAATATAAGCAGTTTTATATTATGAACAGTTCAAATTTTTTTAAAAATTTTAAGTTTTTATCACACAAAGCCCTAAACAAAAACACAATCAAACACTACAAACAAAGCAAAGAATAAAGAACAAAACACAATCAATCAAATGAAAAACTAAAAAACACAAAAACACACAATAGTTCAAATAATATTTCTCCCCCTTTTTGACAACAGCAAAAAGAAAAGAAGAAAAAGACAATAGAAATATAAGAAGTCATATGAGAAGCCATTGATAATTGATCATAAAAGAGATGGATTTATAATTGCAATAACAAGATTAATGTTCATTAAAGAAAAATAAAGATTCATATCATTTAAGTTAAGATATAACAAAGACAAGATAAATATATCAAGGTCATAAATTAGTATAGACAATGGGATAAAGAAAATTATTACAAAAGTCATGAAATAAAAATTAATGTAAGTTAAGTTCCAATACAAATGATAATTGAACATTAGATTGATTTGAAATTGAAGATTAAAAGATAGATGAAAGAACATATACTTGTGACGACATTGCGCATCTTTTTAATATTTGTGTTACACTTTATGCATCTTTTTATATTTGGGCTAATTTTGTGCCTCTTTTTAATTTGCGAACTATTGCGCATTCTTTCAATTTTTGTATCTTTGTATACTTTTTAATTTTTCAAGTTGTTCTTTCCAAAATCAATAATAAAAAATCTCAAATTTCTCTAAGTACAATGATAATTATAATGAAAAGAAAAATAAATAATAATAAGACATCAGGATTATAATAATAATATTAAAATTTTGTATGCCTAAAAAGAATATGAGATTGATAATCTTTAACTTGATCGAGTTATAAGCTAACTTAAATTTTTGAAAAATTAAATTTTTTTAAAGAATTTAAATTTTTTATTGCTTTTCAAATTATACCACTTTTTAGATCAATTAAGTCAGGATAATCATATAAGCTAACGAACATTTCCAAAAGAGATCAAAATCAACTAAAATAAGACAAGATAGATTTTATTGATATCAAGATAAAAGATAATACATTGGAGCACATATGATATCAATTCCCAAAGATTCATTAAACATAAAAATAAAAACTAAAGACTGTCACAAACTCTTGAAACATTATCACATCACATCATCAAAACTAGCAAAGAAAATCACAAAAGAAGCACATCTATCATTCTAAGGGGCCTTAGTCTAGAGGAGGTGGCTGGGTGAAAAGATTAAAATAGCTATTCATCATAGCTATGTTCATGTTGACCGAGTCAAATTGACCTCGTATATAGCCCATATCCTGCTGATATTGAAAATCCTGCTGTTGAAGATGAGTTTTAATTTAATTAAAATATGATCAAAGTGGCTCTTAAGACGATCAAAGTGCTGGACCATCTCCTAAAAGTCTGGTCCAACAGCAGGTGCAGGTTCTCTCCTTCTCCCTTAAAGTCATCACTTTATAGATGTGCATCTTTAGTAAAGATTGCTTAAATTAAAGCATCATCATAGTAGATAAGCTCTTCTAGATGTTGAGTAGGATGAAGTAGATCATACTTCTTTTCAAGAATATATATCACAAAGTATCCTAAGGCTATATTCTTCTTTCTCTTATGGGAGACATGGCCAATCTCAAAAAGTTCATACATGTAATCAATGATCAATTGAGTTTTGTCTATTGGTTGACCAGTCATAACTAGGTATGTTACAATGGAAAAAAATGAGTAATATTTATTCGATCACCAACCTTCGGAATTATAGAAGTCTGAAGAACATGTTGGATGATCCAGGCATTTCAGTTAAGAGTGGACACCTTAGGCAAATGGCATACTTCTCTAATCCCTTTAATAACTTGGTTTATCACAGTCCAATCGTAGTCATAGGCAGAGGTCAAGGTATGGGCTCTAATCCCTTGAGTCCTTAAATTTAAGAATATCCCCAAATCCTCATTGGTTATTTCTACCATCTTTTTCAAAACATAGGAACTAATCCTACTCTGGTCAGTATTGAAAGTCATGTTTGCAAAGAAATAATGGAATGTGTCTTTTTTATAGGAATGGATTAGGGACAAAATAAAAGTAAGCTGGGTCGAAGTAAAAAAGGTACATTACTTGAAAGTTAATGTTCTCCTGGAGAAGAACTCTAGAAGGAGTGATTTTAGAGAAAGCAAACCTAGGAAAAGATTCTTTGCTTGCTTTGGACAGGAAATTTTTCTTCAGGATTTCTAGAGGAAGGTCCCCTAGTCAGTTCCTTAGCCACTCTTCTTATTTTGCTAGAGCTTGCTATTTGACATATTTGGAAAGATGAGAGGGTTTGGAAAGGTTTTTGAAGTGTATGAAATTAGAGTTTTAAAGTCTTCTATTTAAAGAAAAATAGTCTTTCGTACGTATGAAAAGGGTTTCTCACCGTACAATGCTTGAGTTTGTACATACAAAATAAAATTTCATATGTACAAATGAATGCATCCAAAATGAAATGACTTTTTGTAATCATGCAAGTTACGAGGTGTCCTTTCATACAGACTTTTTGACCAAACAATCAGACATATGAACAGGTGTTCATCCGGGACCATCAGTTATTTAAGATCATTTTTATGACGATTTGAAACGTCCCCCACTCAGAATACCACATATTTGTATGTACGAATGCAAGGTTCATATGTACGATCCAAAATAAAAACTGCTTCTATCCGTATAACCGTCTATATGCATACATACGAATGAATACATGTCGTTCAGATGATCTGGGGATCGTACAGATAAACTGTAATGAAAACTAAAAACTGTATGAATTCTGTTCTACCCAACGATCGATATGCTATAGAATTCATCCTATACAAAATGAATTTCGTATGATACAAATAGAACACTTAGAAAATTTTGGGCGATCGATCAAAATCATGAAATATTATGTGAAAAATATTTCAAACACAAAAATTATAAAAATATAGGAACAAACATAGATACACACATAAAAATCCAAAAAAATAGTAAAACACACATACAAAAACACATATAAAGGTTACAAAAAATTTTCATTAAGCATTTAAGTCAATCACACATAGCCTTGTTATTAATGTACTAAAAGTGTCAAAAGCTAGTGGTTTTGTAAAAATGTATGTAAGTTGATTTTAAGTTGAAACATGATTTAATTCAATTTCTCTTTCAGATATATGATCCCTTATGAAATGATGCCTGATGTAAATATGTTTGGTTCTTGAATATTGAATAGGATTTTTTGAAATGCAAATGGCACTAGTGTTATCACAATAAATGGGAATTGTGCCTATTAATAATCCTAAATCAATTAACTATTATTTCAACCAAAGTACTTGTGCCACACAACTTTCTAAGGCAATGTATTTAGCTTCAGTCGTAGATAGGGCTACAGAATTCTGATTTCTACTAGACCAAGAGACTAAAGAATTTCTAATAAATTAACATGTTCCAAAAGTACTATTTCTATCAACCCTATAACCTACAAAGTCCGAATCTAAATATCCAACTATTTAAAATGAAGAGCTAAACTTAGGATACTAAATCCCTAAGTTTTGAGTTCCCAAGAGATATCTCAAAATCCTTTTTACTACTATCAAATGTGATTCTTTTGGATCTAATTGAAATCTAGCACATAAATAAACACTAAATATAATATCAGGTCTGCTAGCAATCAAGTAAAATAAAGATCCAATAATTCATCTAAATTTCTTTTGATCAATAGATTTTCCCTTTGGATCCTTATCCAATTAAACTTAGGAACTCATAGGTATACTAATAAGTTTAGCATTGTTCATTTCATACTTTTTGAGGATGTCCTTAGCATACTTAGACTAACTAAGAAATATAATCCCCTCAATTTGCTTAATGCTAAAACCTAGAAAGTAACTCAAATCTCCTATTATGCTCATCTCAAATTCATTACTCATTATTTTAGAAAATTTATCACAAAGATTTTTATTTATAGATCCAAAAATGATATCGTCAACATAAATTTATACAATAAGAATATCCTCTCTTAATTTTTTTGAAAAGAGAGTTGTGTCCATACTTCCTTTTTCAAAAGATCTCTCAAGTAGGAAGGTGCTCAACCTCTCATACCAAGCCCTAGGTGCCTGTTTCAATCCGTATAATATCTTTTTCAATTCGAAAATATAATTTAGATATTTTGAATTTTCAAAGCCTAGAGGTTGTTCAACATAAACATCCTCTTAAATTATCTCATTCAAAAGGCAAAGGCTAACAAAACCCTAATTGCTTCAAGTCTAGCTACAGGGGCAAAAGTCTCCTCAAAATCAATCCATTCAATCTGACCCCTTAGCCACAAATCTAATCTTATTTCTAATGACTACTTCTAAGTCATTCATTTTGTTTTTAAATACCCACTTAGTCCCAACTACACTTTGATCCATTGGCCTTGCAATTAATTCCTAAACTTCATTTCTTACAAATTGATTTAATTCTTCTTATATTATCAAAATTCAAAATTCATTCGAAAGTGTTTGATCAATATTTGTGGGTTCTATCACAGAAATAAAGGCTGAATAATTGACTTCTTTGTTCAGTCCACGCCTAATCCTAACACCCTCACTAGGTTCACCTATAATCAATTCTTTTGGGTGATTTTTAGAAAATCTCAAATCTTTAGACAACGAGTTTTCAATCTCCAAATTTTCATCCAAATTTATTTTATCAATCTTTTGGGAGTCAATTTATATCTCATCTTCTTCAATAATCAGCTCTTCCAAAATTCCAGATTTATTAAATACAACATGTGTAGTCTCCTTATCTATCAAAGTTTTTTTATTGAATATCCTATAAGATTTTTCAACACTAGAGCATCCAAGAAAATTTTTTTCATCAGATTTTGGATCAAATTTTTCTAAGGAAGATTTTCCATTATTATGTATGAACATTTTGCATCTAAAAATATGCAAATATGACAAATTAAATTTTCTCCCCTCAAGTAACTTATAAGGCTTTTTATTTAAATTTGATCTGATGTTCACTCTATTTAGAATAACATGTTGTGCTAACCGCTTCAGTCCAAAAATATTTAGAAAGTGAATATTTTGCCAACATGGCTCGAGCGAGTTCTATTAATGTTCTATTCTTCCTTTCGACTATCCCATTCTGCTAAGGGGTTCTATGTGCAAAAAAATTGTGATCAATCCCTTTCTCCTTACAAAAATTCTCAAATATCTCATTTTCAAATTCTCTACTGTTATCACTTTGAATCGTCAAAATCTCACATCCTAGTTTCCTCTGAATCCAAGTTGAAAAATCTCTAAACTCCTCCAATGATTCACTCTTATGATATAAAAATTTAACCCATGTAAATTTTGAAAAATTATCTACTATCACAAATCTGTAACCTTTCCTCCTAGACTCATAGTTCCAATTGGTCCAAAAAGATCCATATGCAAAATCTCTAATGATTTACTAGTTCTAAGATCCTTATTGGACTGAAAAGAGGACATCACCTATTTTTGTAGTTGACAAGCATCACAAACGTGGTCCTTAGTAAAGTCTAGTTTTGATATACCTCTCATTAAGTTCTTTTGGATAATTCTCCTTAGATTTTTCATGCTAGAGTAACAAAGGCTCCTATGCCAAAGCCATGACTCATTAAAAATTATTTTCAAATAAAAAGAAGTAGGAGTTTTGATACAATTTAAATCTAGCATATAAATATTGTTTACCCTTAAACCATACAAAATATCAATATCATTTAGGATTAATATGTAGCTAGTAGGAAAAAAATTGACGTTGTATCCTTTATCATATAGCTGGCTTATACTTAAAAGATTATACTTTAAGCCTTCAACTAGTGACACATTCTCAATAAAAAAAAGTTCTTATGATTTTTTATCATACCTGATCTAACCACTTTCCTTGTAGTATTATCTCCAAGTGTAACCCTACCTCCACTTCTAGCTTTCCAGTGATATATATTGCTTAATATATCCAGTCATATGCCTTGAGAAACTACTTTCCAGGTACTATATACTCTCACGAGGCCTTGTATGAGAGCGTGCCTGCAAAATCATCAAATATTAAACTTGGGAACACAAACAAGTTTGGGTTCACCTTTTGGTAAACTAAAAGAAAGATGCATGTATGATATGTCTAGGTTTATGCATCTTAGGCTTCCATACCAAATGAGTTTTTCCATCCAATATACAGGTGTGTGATATATGTCCAATCAATCCACAACTATAACATTTAATTCCAAGAAATGAATTTCTCAATATTCTATAACTACTTTTTCTCTTCCTGAGTTGTATAAATTTTAGATACAAAATAGGATTTGTAAAATCTTCAAGTGTTGGGGGTTTCCTATTTTCCTCGAGAGCTTTTACTTTCAACTTTAAATAAATGCTCAAATCTTCTAGGACATGCTTATCAAAATTCAAGTAATGCTCTCTATTCTTAGAATCATCCTTAAATTTCTTAAATTCTTTTTCCAGTTCTACATAGGATGATTTTAACATATTGTTCTCCTTATTCAAGTTATCATATTCATCAAGTAAGCTTATGCTGTTGCTATCAATTAATGCATAATCTTTCCTAAAGATCTCGTGTTCTTTTTGAAATTCTTGTAGTTCTTAGTTAAGACTAGCATGCATTTTCTTTAGCTTCCTATATGCATCATATATTCTTTCAGAGACTTCAAAGAGTTTAGTATAAGTTAAGTCACATACCTCTTTTTGATATGATAGATCAAGATTATCAGCCATCAAGCACAAATTAGAAACTTCTTCTTCCTTTTTAGTCTCTGATGAGTCTGAAGCTGAGTCCACCCAGAAAACTCTTTAGAATTTCTTCTTACCCTTCTTCACAGTTGGTTTCTCCTCTAGCTTCTCCTTGCTAGGAGTGGCTTTGAGTTTTGGGCACTCTGACTTCATATGTCCAGGTTTCCTGTACTCATAGCAAATCACATCATTATAAATCTCAACATTCTTATTGAACTTACCTCTATTCCAATGTTGACATCTCTTCTGCTTCCTCTTCAAAAAGCTTCTAAATTATCTAGTCATTAAGGTAATGTCATCCTCATCCGCAGGTGCAGATAGATCACTCTCCAACTACGACACATTCAGTGCAATGTTCTTCTTCTTTCATGGCTCTCCTACATCAATCTTTCGTTGACTCACTCCTTGTTTTATAAGCAATTAGTGGTCCAAGAAGATTGTCAATAAAGTATGCATTTAAGTCTTTAGACTCTGTAATTACAATTATCTTAGTATCATATGTAATAAGCAAATAACAAAGTATCTTATTAACCTTTTCAGCTTTCGTTAGTTCTCTACTCAATACATGTAAAGAGGTGACTATTTGTGTGAATCTTGTATACATGTCAGAAATAGATTCATTGGGTTTCATGCAAAATAATTCATAGTTATGCAATAAGATATTAAGTCTGGATTATTTAGCTTCGTTAGTCCTTTCATAGGTTATACAAAGTCTATCCCATATGTCCATTCTACTTTTGCAAGTGGAAACATACATATAATCTTCATATTTAAGTGCATAAAGAAACTGTTCAAACATTTAGTGTTAAGTTGTGCTAGTTCATGTTGTTCTACAGTCCCGTATGTAAAGAGAATTTAAACTCTAACTCCGTCAATTAATCTAGTTAGTTTTTTATACCCTTCTTGAACTAAGACCCACATATGATAATCTAGTGACTGTAAAAATGTTGATATGCATGTTTTCCAAAAATTGAAAGGAATATTATCAAACAAGGGAGGTCTAATTATAGAGTAACCTTTTGGTGTGTTTCGATTTCTAAATGTAGCCATGGTCGTTAATAAAAAAGTAGTCTAAACTTATTATTTTGAAACAAAGCTCTAATACCACCTGTTGAAACTTGTTGAATATGAGTTAGGTTGTTAGATCTAAGCTTATGTCCCAAAGGTTAACCTAGAGGGGGGATGAATTGGTACTTTTAAAAAATTTACCTCTTATTGGAATTTAAAAGTTCGAAACCGCTATAACAAACTGAGCATGTTGTTTTTAGAATTTTCAAAAATAAATTTTCAACCATAAAAAAATAAAATGACATAAATTAAATTATTAAAAATAAAAAGACACAAAGATTTATAGTAGTTCGGTCAAACACGACCTACATCCACTCCCTGAAGTCTCCCATTTTAGATATTGCACTATTACCACTAGTGTCTTTCCTTTTGCCCCTACAGCAAGGCGGAGAAGCCTTCACAAAACTCTCTTCCACCACTACCCGGTGCAGTAGAGTAGCATCGTCCTTTTACATCCTCCAAGTGTCGGTATAAAACCGTCGGCTTTTCACACTCACTAATTGTAGGCAGAGAACCTTTATCCTTTCACACTCTCCAAGTGTAGGTAGAGAACCTTCTACTATTCACACTTCTCGAGTATCGGCAGAGAACCAGATCTTCTTGAAAGATCTTCACACTAGAAATCTAGAAGGACAAGAGAAAAGAGTTAAATAAACATAAAGTACACACAGAGATCCTTACCCTTGAGTAACCAAGTGAACCCTTCGCACTCTAATATGAAGAAATCTCTTTCAAACATTCTCTCTTACTCTCTCCTTCAGTTTCTCTTTACCATTCGTGAAGACCAAGTGACAAAAAGATTAAATGACAGTCTTAAGTGGACCTTATATAGAAAAGACACAAAAAACCGTTTAGAAAATTGCATTTTTTTAAATTTGACCCTCCACGATCGTCCCGTACGATCAAATTTTGTACGTACAAACAATTCAAAACTATTACGTACGAACTCATTGTGAATTGGTACGAATTATATTCATACCCGATCATCGTCTGTACGAAATATGTTCGTCCGATACGAACAGAAATTTTTAAAGCACGTATATATGAACGTCTGGACAAAAATACAACATAGCACATCGTTCTGGTACAATTAAAAAATATTGTCAGTACAAATAGCATTAGAGGACAAACTAGAGAAGATCATCCTGATACGAACTGAAGATATCGTCCATACGAACTGTATATTTGTTAAAACCAGAGAAGATCGTCGCTTGGGATGAACTAAAGATATCGTTTGAACGAACAATGTATTTGCCAAATCTAGAGAAAATTGTCCTGGAATGAACAAGACATATCATCTGGACGAACAGTGTAATTGCCAAATCCAAAGAAGATCGTTCTGGGACGAACGAGACATATTATCTGGGCGAACAGTGTATTTGCAAAATCTAGAGAAGATCGTCCTAGGACGAACGAGACATATCATATGGATGAACAATTCATTTGGCAAATCCATAGAAGATCGTCCTGGGACGAACGTAAAATATCGTCCGTACGAACTTCACATTTGGCAAAAATAGAGAAGATTGTCCTGGTACGAACATAAAATATCATCAGTACGATCTATACTTAGAAATTTTTTTACCATTTTCTATTCATTCCATTGCTCATTGGGGAAAATAACTAATTAGATCATCCCGTATGAACAAGTATCATACAGTCAATCAGTTAAAAAATGTGATTTTTAAAAACTCTCCCCCCGGTTTGTGTGTACTCCGTTACTCAATTATCATCACTCTCTCAGTCTCAATAAAATAAAAAATACAGACTTCAATTTACAAAACACTCTAAGGTGATCTTGATTTGAAGTCTTCAACAATCTGTAGTATGATTTCCCTGAAATGTTAGTACACACAAGAGCAAAAATAATTCTTCCAAAATGTGTTAGGAGAAAATACTTAATCAAAACATAATTTTAAATGACAGTTTTAAGTGGACCTTATATAGAAAAGACACAAAAAATCGTTCAGAAAATTGCATTTTTTTAAATTTGACTGTCTACGATCGTCCCATACGATCAAATTTTATACGTACGAACAATTCAAAAACTATTGCGTACGAACTCATTGTGAATTGGTACGAATTATATTCATACCCGATCATCGTCTGTACGAAATATGTTCGTCCGGTACGAACATAAATTTTTAAAGCACATATATATGAACGTCTAGACAAAAACATAACTGAGCACATCGTCCTGGTACAATTAAAAAATATCATCAGTACGAATAGCATTAGAGGACAAACCAGAGAAGATCATCCTGATACGAACTGAAGATATTGTCCATACGAACTGTATATTTGTTAAAACCAGAGAAGATCGTCGCTTGGGATGAACTAAAGATATCGTCTGAACGAACAATGCATTTTCCAAATCCAGAGAAAATCGTCCTGGAACGAACAAGACATATCATCTGGACGAACAGTGTATTTGCCAAATCCAAAGAAAATCGCCCTGGGACGAACGAGACATATTATCTGGGCGAACAGTGTATTTGCCAAATCTAGAGAAGATCGTCTTGGGACGAACGAGACATATCATCTGGACGAACAATTCATTTGGCAAATCCAGAGAAGATCATCCTGGGACGAACGTAAAATATCGTCCATACGAACTTCACATTTGGCAAAAATAGAGAAGATTGTCATGGTACGAACATAAAATATCATCAGTACGATCTATATTAGAAATTTTTTTGCCATTTTCTGTTCGTTCCATTGCTCATTGGGGAAAATAACTGATTAGATCATCCTGTATGAACAAGTATCGTACAGTCAATCAGTTAAAAAAATGTGATTTTTAAAAACTCTCCCCCCGGTTTGTGTGTACTCAGTTACTCAATTACCATCACACTCTCTCAAACTCAATAAAATAAAAAATGCAGACTTCAATTTACAAAACACTCTAAGGTGATCTTGATTTGAAGTCTTCAACAATCTGTAGTATGATTTCCCTGAAATGTTAGTATACACAAGAGCAAAAATAATTCTTCCAAAATGTGTTAGGAGAAAATACTTAATCAAAACATAATATTTTGAATCATATAAAACATACAAGTTGCAAGAATGTCAAACATGCAAAGCTGTAGGAACTATCTCAACATAGTTGTTGTCTAAAAAATAAAGCAATCAGAAACTGTTCCAAATAGATGCTTACTTAAATTTTTGCATTTAAACTTTTTAAAATATAAAAAATACTACATTTAATTGAACTTAATATTAAAACTTCAACTATTATAAAAAGTTTATGTATTAAGAACTTTCAAAATTAATAAAACCATGTATTTAAAGAAATTGTAGGGAAGCATAGGACAGATGGTATTTCGGACGGTTTTACCGTGGTATCTCCTTTTATAATTTTTATGGTCACCGTGGAGTTTTGGTTCATATGGTCCCATTTAATTCACATTTTAAATGAAATTGAATTTTGTCCATTTCATCTCCTTTTTTTTTCAAGGAATGGAACTGATTTTTTTGGCCTAACCACTAATTCTTTCCATCGTCGTTATCTTTATTTTTTTAATATATATATATATATATATATATATATATATATATATATATATTATATATATATATATATATATATATATAATTTTAGAAAATCATTTAAAAAATTGAATGCCTTTCTATATAGCCATACACGCTACTTGATTTTGGTTAAAAAAAACTCGATAATTCTAATAAATTTACAGAAAGAAAAGAATTTTAATTATACATTGCCAGATATTAATAATATTACATTTACAATACATAAATCTTTGCTATATATAAAAATCTTGGTAAAAATATTCTGATTTAATTAAATACAGGATTTTTTATAATTAAATACCAGATGTGTTATACATGTAACACATCTTCATGTGTAAAAAATGTATGCTTGTAACGTAAAATATTTTAAGAAAATCATATATTTCATAATAAATATTTTTATATATATTCATATTTTACCTATAAAATTATTATATTTACTTGAGAATTTTTTTTGGAAAAATTTATATCAGGATATTTTTATTAAAAATAGCTAGGATGGATGTTAAAGCACTTATATATATATATATATATATATATATATATATATATATATATATATATATATATATATATATATATATATATATATATATATATATATATATATATATATATAGATAAGTATAATATTAATTATTTATATATTTAATTAATTTTAAAGTATATCAAAAGGCTTTAAAGCACGTATTGACTAAAATTTTATTTAGAAAATTTTGATAGAATTTTTTTTACACTTTTATGACATATATATTAAAATATTTAAATATATACTTAACAATTTTATTATAAAATTTATAAAAAAAATATTTTCATTTTTCTTATGTTAGCTAGAAATTAAAATTTTTTCTATTTTATTTTTTAAAAATTATAAAAAATATTTTTAAAATCTAACATTGATATTATTTGAGTCGTCATATCGTTACCGTCCGATCAAATTACATATGAGATCTACGCTACACCGTGCTGCTCGCTCACGTTTTACATTATATATATATATATATAAGACGGAGTTGTTTGGTTGGCCGCGGCTGATTCGATGGTGTTGCTCTCTCTGTTGCCACCCGCTATTTCTTTTTCCGGGTATCTCCTCCGTGTAGGATGGAGAGAATCGCTCGGCGGCGCCATCGCGGCATCTTGGCCCCGCTTCTTCCGTCTCGATAGACAGTTCATTCAGACTCGCTTGTGTTGTAGTAAGGCGCCCCTTCTTGCTTTCTATTCGTAGTGCATGCTTTGCTAACGCGATAACCAGTTTGCTGTATTTTCTCAAAGGGTTCTTCTCTTTTCTCTTGAGGTTAATGCGTAACATGTTCCTATTTTCATTTATATTAAGCGTGGAAACGAAATTGTCAGTTTCAATAAGAATATGGAGTTTGAAAACGTTATTGATATCAAATTTTATTGTTTTTCGAAACATGATTCTAACTCAAGTGTTCAAGCGAACAAATGACTGCTTCTTATTGGAGTTTGACTTGAGTGGTTATTGCTTCAGGCTCTCGAATACCTTGCTGTGATCATTTCTTGGGAATTATAGATTCTTGAGGGATCTCGTATATGCGATTCTGTTAATTTTTATTTTTTCTCCTTTGGATTAGCCGTGGAGGAGAGGTAATTCTTTACTTATTTGTGTTGGAAACATTGTGCATTTTTGCTTGTTTGTAGGGGCGGAATCAACCTTTCATTTAAGGGTGGGCAAAATTTTCATATAAATTGATTAATATTAAAAAAAATAAAATGAATGCTTAATTTTAAGCAAAATTTTCTATTTAATTATGAATGATAAATTGAAAAATTATTACAAACTTGTCAATCTGTTTTGCATTTTTTGATAATATTGTATTACAATTTTATTGGCAGTCAAATTGAACACATCTTTTTCAATATAAGGCACTAGATAGTCTTTGAGTCAATCATTACCCATCTTACTATGCAATTGATATTTGACAATTTTCATTGCAGAAAATGATCTTGCCACTGCTGCAGTAGCAATTGATAAATTTAATGTTAAAGTAATAAATCCGTAAGTCAAAGAATACACTCCATTCTTTACCTTAATAATTTGTTTTGCAAGATCAACAATGCTGTTTAGAGATGAGAACTCATTGCTGGTATGTATATCAATAATATAAGTTGATAATTTACTTTTAAGAGCCATAAGATCAATTGTAGAAAACTCACTTGGATATAACTTTATTAGATGTATCGATTCCCTCTCATCATAAGCATAAAAGGAATCACTCAGGTTTAAACATGTCATATAAAAAAGCAACTCAGTACTATATTGAGAAAAGTGATTATTTATCTTTAGGAATTATATGTCAACGATAATATAGAATAACTCAACACGATAATGATGTATATTTATTATTTATTCACCTATTCACATTGATCGATGATGAGTTTTATATGCACCATTCATATTTGGAACATCAACTAAAAAAATGCTACGAAAATATGACACTTCATCTAATAAAACACTCAATTCATTCTCACTTAATATTTGTAACTGTTGTTTAGATACTTGCATTAATTTCATCGCATTTTTAATGTCATAATCTTTTCTTTATAATGACTGTGATAACTCATTTGTAATCCCCTAAATATCAATAATTAAATGCAATGCGAAAATAAAATCAAAAGACTTTATCACATCAATCAAAACACCCGTTTCAACTAACTATTGATCATGTACCCCTTTCACCTTGACAATTTCAAGGATCTCGAGTATTTAAGCATACATTATTATGAGACTAATTAAAGTATGAAAATGTAAACTCTATCGAATATCACCATATATTTATAAATTAGTCTCTTGATTTAAACCTCAACTGCTGATTATATTGTTAGCTTTAAGATGTAAAAATATCCAATCATGTTGAATTGCTTTAAGAGCATCTTATCTCTTATAGAAGTTTCAATAATATTTATTATTCTAGAAGTTAACTTCATACAGATGTTTCATTTGCTAATGATTTTTCGCTACAACTATCAAACATAATTAGAGTGCATGGGAAAAACAATAAATATAAAATGTTTAAGGATTATAATTAAAGATAAGTGCCTTCAAACTATTAAATTCACCTTGCATATTGGATGCCACATCATAACCTTAACATGTATCCTCTGTAAGCTTAATAAATGTTTGACAAGAATTGCTTCAACAGCTGCTTTATGTGTAACTACATTAGCAGAAGAAATATGTTTGATACCAATAAATCTTTCAATAACTTGTCCTTGTTTATCCATATATCTCACACCCATTGCTAATCACTCTTTTGTTGACACATCATGAGTCTCATCTACAAGAATAGCATAGTAAGAATTGTCAATGCCATTCATGATGAAAACCAATGTTTTAGCAACTGTTGCACAACAAATTTCTATATGAACTTTTGGTGAAATCAACTTTAATTTTGCACTAGCATTTTTAAAAATAACATTCTTGATTTTTTCATTGTGATTGAAAAGAAAATGCAATAACTCTATATAATTGCTTTTATTATCTGAATCAAATGCCTCATCATGACAATGAAATAACAAATCTTGCCGTAGAATAAATCTAACACTATCAATAGCTGCAAACAATAGGTTATGATATTCTTTCTTATTCGTATCATTCTTATTGCGCCATATAGTAGGAATATTCTGTAATTTAAGATTTATTAAATCTTCACATTTTTGTTGAACTCTGTCATTCTTATTTACATCATAACTCTAGATTGCAGGTCGAAGCTCATAGTGTTATTCCCAATTCTTACAAGCAGAACATTTATTTACTATTTCTTACAACTACTGTATCATATACATGAATAGTTTAATTAATTTAATCTCCTGAATTCTAAACACAGTCAACATTAAACAGGTTAAACTAATATAAGTAGTGCTAAAAAATTATAGACAGAACCAGCAACGACAAAATTGAGAAATACTGAAAACGGTAAAAGAATGTGGAATACAACCTACAACATTTTGAAGGCATCAATAACAAAGGAAAACAAGATCAGACTGCATTATACCATGCATGACAATAGTCTCCACATCTATCAATGATAAGGACCTCTTAATTGAGCTTGATAGAAGAAACGGTAAACAATGGAGAAAAAATTTCATAATAGAGAAAGAGATGAAACATTCTCGTTAACTTCGTTCAGGCTGTAGCAGGGGCGAAAACGAAAGAGTAGCAATTGAAACGGGGATGAATAGGGTTGCTGAACCTCGATTTTGCATTTTAAGAAAACTATAAAAAATTTTGATTTTCGTAAGAAAAGATAAAAAAATTTATGATATTCCTATGAAATGCAAAACCTCTTTCTTTTTCTCTTTCAATTTTTGTAGTTCACATCCCTCCTATGGAATCACAAGGATGAAATATAATTAAAATAATTTTGTTCTATTGTGCAATACTATTCACTCTAGTGCTATTTATAGCACCGAACTTCAAACGATAGAGTTGAAAAAAAATTGGAAAATCCTTTGCTTAGCTGCAACATTCTAATCCCATTTAATCTCCTAATTTATACGGTGTGTTTTTTATGCGAATAACATTTTTTTAATGAGAGATTAGAGTGAAAATATTTGTAAATTATTTGATGTATTGTCCTATTTTTCATTAAAATATTATGTGATTTATTTTGCTATTTCTTAATGTCAGTAGTTTATAATCATGAATATTTTTTATTATTGTAAATGTTTCATGTTAATAAATTATACCACTATAAATATTAATTTGTAACACAATTTTCTCCTTCATAATTATTTAGATTGTTAATATGTGAAGCACAATTTTGTCCTTATTTAGATTGTTTATATGTGGAAAACTCTCTCTGAGTCACTCTCTGACTCTCTTACACGTGCTCTATTTTTTTAGTTGAGTATTTATATTAGAGCACCATACAATTTTGATTAAGTAAATTTCTTTGGATGATCATACAGTACGATCTGTTCAATATTGCCGACTCAAAAAACTAAATTAACCTGTCCAAATGACGTTCATCCAAACAATCTAAAATAGGTATGTTTTTTTTTTCTAATTCGATTAATTGATTTTATGTTTCAAAATAGGTAAATAATAATATGAGAATTAAAGTTTTGTACTGTATGAAATTGTTCGTCTAGTACAATTAGTTCAAATTTTGAATTTACCTATATTTGGAAATATCATAATTTATCGATTTAAATTTTAAATAATTGATTGTCTAGTACGATATGGATTATACGATACGATTAGTTATACAAGTTTTAAATTTAAAACTTTTTTTAATTAATGCCACTTGATTTTCATAAATTATAAAAAAGTCATTTATATCATACAATACGATTAATTAAAGAATTAAGTATTCTTATTAACTTTATTTAATTTTTACTAGCTCTCGTGTGTGTGCTCTTGGTTGTTCAAACCACTATATGCCTTAGGTACATAAAGACTTAAGAAAGAAAAAAATAAAAATTAATACACTTTACTTCTTAAACTTCTTGTCTTAGACGAGTTTATTTATATTCAATTATTCAGCTTTATAAGGTCCTTGTCTTGATTTTGTCACCTATGTGCTATCTAAAATGTTAGTATAAAAAAACAATCTCTTACTCACTTAACTCAATTTCTAATTTGTATAATTAATAAAGTTTGTAATCATCAAAACCCTAGTGTACACCAGATTCATGGGGTTTTCAACATATATTTAGTATATTATGATAAATATAGTGCTATCAAGTTAATAATTTTTAAAATTTTTATCAAAGTTGTCAATAATCACAAAAAATTCTTCTTATTAAATTAGCTGTCATATAATAGTAAACTAAAAAATATATTACAAAATAGAGAATATCACAATAATGGCAAAGCTGATTATTCGATTATCTTATTTCACTCTTTATCTTCCAAAGGCAAATAAATGTTTTATTTCTCACTGAAAATAAAAAATTAATTTGTTAGGCTATTAATAGGATTGAACTGATATAATAAATCCGGTAACATCGAAGTTATTACATTTTATGCCTGTAAAATTTTGAATATTATTTGAAGTGATAGCTATTTTATTTGCTTATATTTAGCAAATTCATTTAAATATTTACTAAAAAAATAGAAGAGTTAGAGAATTAAGAAAACTAATCATATTTATTTTTTAATGTTAAACATCATTAGTCCAAACTTTATAAAGAACATATAAAGGAAAATTTCTAAACCTTAATAATGAAGAATTGATTAGCCCAACTTTTATTAAGGGGATAATGATACAGAGGGGCCGAAGTCTATATACATTATATGACATTTCAAAAGTATTAAAAATCATAATAAGTAAAAGAATGAAATTGAATCATTCATTATTAATATTATGATTAAGTAATAGTTATACTTGTATCTCTAGATTTGCTCATTAGTACTAATGATTCATAACTCATGTAATGAGCTGACATTTATTGCTCTAAAATAAATATAATTGTTTCTCTTAAATCATATGATCAGTACTGCATTTTCTTTACCTTTCTTGTATATTTGACTTAATGTTAGAAATGATTATCTCATTGTGCTTATAACTCATTCAATGCTATCATATGATTTCAGAAAAAGGGAAAGGGAATGAGGAGTTAGAGGTAGGTAAATTGTTTTGTTCTAAGATTTTGGATGTATAAAGTTTTGATAATGTAAAAGTTATGTATGATGATGATCTAAATAATAGACTTTAAGCATATATGTAGTTGTTTTGAAAGTTTTATTAGTAGCTCTGTAATCAACTTGATGACTATGGACGCTAACATTTCTATACGATGGATATATTAGATGATTATTAAATGTCAGATGTGTTTTGGGATGATCGAGTTGGACTATTTTCACTCATTCTATTATGAGGAGTTAATCATGACTTGTTTATGAAAATTTAGTCTGTTCAGATATTGTCCACTTCTGTTATGTTCTATGATTGTATGGAAAGGATGAAAATGGGGCGTGACAAAAAATGGCATCCGATTAAGGTTTGAATTGTGAACTATAATAGAAGCGTAATTGGATTTAGAAGTAAAGATATGAATTGATTTTGAATATTATTACGAAGCTATAGGATAGTCTTATTAGGGATAGTCATTTTGGTAGAATTTACGAGTAATATATATATATATATATATATATATATATATATATATATATATATATATATATATATATATATATATAAGGAATGAATGGTCAGACATCTTGCAGAAGTTTACTACACCTGATCAAACAATGCTCTATAGTTTCCCTCATCTAGCATCCCCACGTGCAGAGGTCTGAATCTGCAAGATTACGCTGATGCAACCAAGAATTGGTAGGAAAAGCCTCCCGAAGAATTTTCTTCTAGAGAAACGCCTCACGCGGGTGTAGTTTAAATTTCTTAAACCAACCGAATTGATATTTATCTCCATTCATTTTGACCCGGTAAGCCATCGACGTGATAGTCATACTGAGCTGGGAATGAATTAGCTCTAGTCTATCAATACCATTAAACTTTTTTATTTCTATGTTAATAATCCGCTGAACCAAACTATCACGAAAGCAGTTACTCAAGTCCTGAACGTCCCAATTATCATCATCTTCATTAAGCAGGTCAGCAACCTTAGTATTCTCAGGCCTGTCCACATTCAGCATGGTGGGCCATTGGTTTAACGACTAATCCAGTATACACACATCTTGCAATGCGTCAATCTTCATCCCATCTCCAATTTGCCATCGAATGATAGGCTGAAGAGCTTTGGCACTGTCCAGAATAATCTTTCACGTGGTAGACAGCAGATTTATTCCAAATGTTCCCTCCATACTTAGCTAAAATGATTATGTTCAGCCGGGATGATGGGTTCTGTAAGAGATCCCACACAAATCATGCCCGTAAAGGCCCCATCCACATAACAATGGAGTTAATTCCTAGCCCTCCATGCTGCAAAGGTTAACACAACTCTTTCCAAGCAACGTAATGCATTCCTCTGTTTTGCATATCTTTAAGCCAAAGGAAATTCCAGCCCAACCTTTCAATAGCAGCAAGAACTCCTTTGGGGACCATAGTATAAGTTAATAAGTAGACCAGGATGGCCAATAGAGATGAACGAATCAGAGTAGCTCTTCTCGCAAGGGAAAGGTGCCTTCTTCCCTATAAGTTGGTCTTGTTTGAAGCATTTTTGATGATTTTACTGAATTCTGTTGCAACAAGTCTACGCATAGCTAAAGGAATCCCCAAGTACTCCAACTCAGAGACCTTTTAAATCCATTCACTTTTGAAATTCTTCTCTGCTTCCAAATGGGACAATGCTTACTAAACAGAACAGTAGATTTATTGCAATTGATTTTTTGACCCATTCAGTTACAATACATCTGCAAGATATCATTGATGCAAACGGCATAAGCCCTTGAGGCCTTTGCAAAAATTAAGATATCATCGACATATAATCGGTGGGAGATTCTCTCAAAATTGCCGGACACCTTAACCCCTAATTGCTTTCCATTCTGCTTAAAAGCTTTAATTATGTGGGCTCCGAAAATTCGGCCCCGGCCTCCGCTCGCTTTTCTTATTCGGCGAGGGAGTTTTAACTGAATAAGTTCCGAGGTAAATTTTGGAAGGCAGATGGGTTTGTAGATAAGACACTACCCAGAGATTTCGCCCTCATTTTGGTGAGGACTTTATGATCTGAGTTCTGGTTTCCTATAGGCGCAAGCCCCTATAGTTAATTACCCCTCCCGATCACGAGAGAGAACTTTCGATTAAGGCTAGTCGTCAATCAGATACGTAGAATATACGTATTATCTGGCATATAGTAGCAACAATGAGTTTGGATTGGAAAGATTTGGAATTTGGGTTGGATTTGGGAATTTGGAAAGTTTGGATTTGAGAATTTGGAAAGGTTTGAAAAGTTTGATATTTAAAACTTGAAATTTCACCATCTAGCACTTAAAGCGGATGGTGGGGGAATGGATGATAGACCCGATCAAGATCCCATGGTTCCGTCGTCCCGGGCCATCGTGGTCCCTAGTCTACTTAGTCAGAGGAGGTAGTCGACCCAACCTGACAGAAGGATCCTTGTCGGCAGCCATGGGTTGCTTCGTCCAAGGGGACCTTGTAGACCTGGGGTGAATATTTGTCTAAGGGGACAAATTTGAATCCACCTTAGCTTACAGAGGGCTTTGTGCCCTATCGATCATATCCTATTGATTCATATCTCAAGGATTTGATACCAATAAGGAGCGTAATGGCGCTGGCCATAACCGGTATTTCATGGTGCCATTTGGCGGCAAAACCACTCGGTTCAGAGGGCCCCGGGTCATAACCGTTTACCTGCAGTGCCATTTGGCTGCGAAACTGCCGGTTAGAGGACACGTACCACGTCCTTACTGGCAAAAGATTGTTTGAGAATGGATCCTAGTGATATTTTCGACTAGGCATTTGGCTCTTTTGTGAGCTGAAGTAGTTTTTGATTTATCCGCCTCGACAAACTGTTGCGGAGGGCGGATGGATTTTGCTTTAAGTGTTTGATGGATTTATTTCATTTTAAATATTTTTGGAGCTTTTGGATTTTGAGATTTTTTGGAATTTTGGATATTTGGGATTTTTGTGGATTTTTTGATGGACTTTTAGGAGGAATTTGAGAAATATTTGGGAAAACCCCTCCGGTTGAGATAATCATTCAACACGGCCATCATCGGGGTATTTAGGGTCATTTTCACTTTATGGATTGAACCTTGTCAACTCTATCTATTGGTCGATAGAGGATCAGGTTTCGTAGGCTTTATACCCTTTGATAGTGAATTCTCATTATTGTAGGCCTTGAAGGCCTAATATGAATGTATTAAGACAAATATATCGGTCGTAGCAACCGTATATTTGTTTGAGAGTTCGAACCTTGTCGACTCCTATTGACCCGTATAGGAGGATCGGGTTCGAACTAGAATTCACTTGTCAACCCGCGTAGCATCCCTAGACGTCACGTGTGTACCAATAACACGCTCGCCGGGGCCCATGCGGGTTGAGAATATATTTCCCCCTTTAGTGTACCTATGTGTATACAATTTATAGTGCACGTGCAGGGGGTATTTTTGAAATATTTATAGACGCCTTCTGTCTACTTGTACGGATGTTGCAGATCCGGTGGCGTGTTGTAGTTTGTGGACGCCTTCTGTCTGCTTATATGAGTGTTGCAGATCCGGTGGCGTGGCGTAGCAACTTCTGAATTAAGTTGTTCGCTGCTTCGTACAGGTAGACTGTCGTGCACTATTTGTTGATTTTTATAGGCGGGTCATAGTGCACTAACTAATCTCCTGCCTTAGCCGTAGGGCTTGTACTTGTTGAAGTCTTTTGGCATTCTGCTCGTATACGACGTTTAGTGCATATGATGAATCCTCCACAACGGTCTGTAGACGATTGCACTCGCAATAATTTGACCATATTTGGTTGTGGGAAATCACTGCATTTGATCAGCACTGGATTGTTATTGATTGTAGGAGTATCATAGCACTTATTAATTATCGCTTGTCAACACTCATAGTCTTGTTGTATCTATATATAAGTTAGCACTGATCATCGGGTGAATTGCATCCATCACCAACTCTTCCCTGCCTATTGACTGACAAATGTTGCATCGCTCACATGCGTTTTAATATCTATTTGTGCCTTGATGTCAACTACGGGAATGTTATAATGTTCTTGCTATAATGATCTCGCAAATGTCTATCAGAAATCTTCTAGTATTGCAAGTCATTACTAATCAACATTGAAAATTTCACTCAACATAAGCCTCCATTGCTTATATGATTCAATTCACTTGATTAGATTGAATCTTGCATGATGAATTGGCTTCTCCATTGGAATGACGAATACTCATTGAAGACTTTGTGTTGTAAGCATGAGGATATTGTTGTATTTCTCCTTTTAATTCTTGTTGCATGATCAACGCTTAAGAATGAGAGCTAGAGAATTTATCCATCCTTAAGCATTGCTTGGAATTACTCTTCATTTATGGAAAATTACTGTTTTAATGACACTTGCATTTTAATTAACATGAAGGTCCTTCCACATTCAATTGAGAGCTTCATATTTTGATTGCAAGTACATTATTTCATTTTCCAACTAGTCTTTTCTTATGAATAAATGCATATGTTGGATGTCTATTTAAACATCAATCATGCTTGGCTATTGCTCCAATCAAGCCCAAGTTCAACTCAAATCTCCTTGCATTTAGTTCTATTGAGTTTAAGTTTTGTTTTGAGCCCAATGAGCTAGTTCAATTTAAGTCCAAAACATGTGCAAATCATTTGAGTTCCATTCCATCAAGCTCGAGTTGTTAGTATTCAGTTTGTTTGGATCCAACTTGAATTCTCAATTCGATTCAAGTAGTTCAAATTCAATTTCTTTGTAGCCCAACTCAAGTATTTTCTTGAGTTCAAATTCAAATCTTTTGTAGTTCAGTTCGAGTTCAAAGAGAGTCCTCCATAAGTTCAAATAAAGTTCAGGCTCCATGTAAGCCTCTTCAATTCGAGTCCCCTTCTGTTTCGTAGGGTTCAAGTCCGGATTCAATATGAGTTCAATCGAGTTCTTGTCCTTCGTTCTTCTCATTTGATTTTTAAATCAAATGTAATTTGAAATCTCATATTTTTAAATTTGTTTGGGTTTGAGTTCACTTAGGTCGATTGAATCAAGTTTATAAGTCCGAGTCCACCGTTCAATCAAGTCCAAATGCTCACCAGCTGAGTCCAAGTTCGATCGTCCTTTGAGTTCAATCAAGTTCCAGCATTTTGTTCTTACATGTCATTCAAGTGCAATCGAGTCCAAATGTAACGATATTTCACCTGAAATTTCGGCAGCCTTCCGGCGTCTCCCCCGTTTAGGGGAAAACTACGGAAAAATGGGCCTTTCCCACCACGCTAAGAAAAGCGTACATGGTAGATGCCCTCTTGCGAGGACACCGCGGCCGTGTAATTTTTTTTGATCCCCCACCACGCTAAGAAAAGCGTGCACGAGTGTTATTTTTGTTTGTAAAAAAAAATATATATATTTTTTGAAAATATTTTGTAAGCAAGGTAGTTGTTTCCCCGCAAGCGGGTACTTATGGGTATCCCCGCTTCGTCGTGCGCATCGCACCGGGATCCCTTCCCACCACGCTAAGAAAAGCGTGCATAGGCAGGGTTTCCAAGGCGATACGAACTTCGAAGAAGGAATTTAGGTGATTACCCGCTTCGTCGCAAGCGTCGGGACGCACTCCCTCCCACCACGCTAAGAAAAGCGTGCATAGGTGGTCGTTTTGTCTCGATGCATGCGTTGAAACGGGTTCTCGGAGTTTTAGGGTTTAGAATTTATACCTGCGCGGGGTTGTAGATGTCGGCACGAGAAAAGGGAGAGAAGTGTTTTTTTTATAATTAATTTAAATTAATTATAATTAATATTAATCAATCATAATTAAAAAAAAGTTAATTTAAAATTAACTTAATTAATTATAACTAATTATTATCAATAATAATTAATTAAAATTAAAATAATTAATTACAATTAGATTTAATTAAATATAATTAAATTTTATTAATTATAAATAATTATCAAAGCCCTACATGAGGTCCTGGTTGGGTACCCATGTTTTACTCAGACGGGCTTCGCCCACCCACACCCACCCATGATGACTTTCGGGATTTCGTACCCACCTATACCCACCCACTTTCCATGTTTTTTGAACGCAGTCTGACACGGACTGATAGCCTTGAGGCTTGTTGTCATTTGCTATGATGGCAAACTTTCAAGTCGCATATCAAAATTTATCGTAATCATAGCGTGGTTAAGTGCTACAAAATACTTAGTGATGATTGCAATAGTATAAATAAGATATACAATGAATAGCAATGTAAATCGATTTATTCCTCAATGTTTAGTACCCACCCATATCCACCCACAAGGCCATGGGCATACCCATACCCACCCATACCCATTGGGTATGGGTGGGTACATGGGTGGGTGTGGGTATGGGTACCCAATGCAGGGCTCTGATAATTATAGTTAATTATAATTATTATAAAATAATTATAATTAAAAAATAATTAAATTATAATTAGTTTATTTAATTATAATTCATTATAATTAATTGTACTTAAAAAAACATAATTAATTATAATTAACCTTAATTTAATTATAACTAATTATATTTAATAGTAATAATAATAATAAAAAGAATTCCCTCCCTCCCCATTCTCTGTGCTCGGCAGATATACGGGATTTGGCCAGAGTAGCGCACGGGAGGGAGAGAGCTACCTTTACAATAGCAAGCCGCTCCTGCTTCCAATCAAAGATGTCGGACTTCCGACCGAACAGGAAGAGGGACGTCGGAGGGAGGAGTGGGGTCGGACAACACAGAGGGCTCGGCTTGGGGGCAGACGGGAGGAGGCCGGGCGGCTCTAGTCGATCCGACAGGAGGGGGGTCACGGCTAGGTAAGAGAGCTTCTCTCTCTCTCTCTCTCTCTCTCTCTCTCTCTCTCTCTCTCTCTCTCTCTCTCTCTCTCTGCGGGCTGAAGAAGCAGAGGGAGTCGGCGTCCTAGAGCAGGGGATCGGGTATGTGGAGTTCGGGCAGAGCTTTGGTCGGGAAGAGAGTGTCGTGGGAGCAGAGGGATCGGAGGGAGAGCGAGAGTAAGAGTTACGGGAGCTGGGGTCGAGCGTGGAAGGAGCCGTCGTCGTGTGTGGGAGAACCCCCTTCGTTTTATAGACACGCGAGAGGCGAGAAACGAGGCCGTCGTCGCAGGATTTGCGCCAGGTTTACGGAGAAGTGATCGTTCGCGGCGCCGATTCAGCGGGATTTCGGCAGGTTTCGCGGCTGGATTCGAGGATCCAACGGGTACGAAATTTGCACGTTAGATTTCTTCCTTCCTTTCTTCTTTTATTCTCTGTATATTGGTTAACAAATTAACAATTCAGAACATAATATGAAAAGGTAAGGGGACAACGGGCAACCTTGCCGAAGTCCACTTTGAGCCTTAATCCATGAAGATTTGTTGCCATTTAACAGAGTGTGAATCTCGGATCAGTGACACATTAGATGACCCGCTCAACAAATCGGTTAGGAAACCCCATTGCATCCATCACCATTTGTAACGTATCATCGGACATACTGTCATAGGCTTGCTCCATGTCCACTTTAAGTCCCATCAAGCTAGTTTTCATATTTTTTTTTCATAGTTGAGTATTGAAACTTGCACATGAGTTTATGAGCCAATAAACCATGGTTGGAAATTGATCTTCTAGGAATAAAAGCCCCTTGTTCCTCACCAATTACTTTTGTTAACACAGGTTTCAGCTTGTTAACCAAAACTTTGGTCACCACCTTATAAAAGGATTGACATAGACATGAGATATTAATATTCACGGTAGAAAATTTATGATTGAATTATTCCTGTTACATATCATAACTTTTAATCATATTCTTGGAATGGATTGCTAGTAAAATACTGTGCTACAATTGAGTGTTTGAAGAAACGAGTAAAATTTGACTTGCCCAATGAAAAGCTATTCTACATTTCTTGTAATAAAATTATGGTATATTTTCTACTCAGTGTATTGAAAGTCTGTAATATTTTCTAGTCAGTGTATTGAAAGTCAGTAAATGATTAAGAAGTGGCGAAGTAGTGTTCTTTGCTAAATTGAAGTACTAATAAAGATATTCAAGAATTGAAAAATATTCTAGTTGCAGACGAATTTTTCGATGTATTCCTAGAGAAACTACTAGGATTATCACCTAAAAGAGAAGTAGAGATTGAAATTGAATTATAACATAGGCAATCAATTATACGTACGTTGCTTTACATAATGACTCCTAAAGAGCTGCAAGAATTGAAATATCAGTTGTTAGAAATAATGGATAAGAGATTCATACGACCAAATAATTCGCCTTTGAGTGCATCTGTACTCTTCGTTAAGAAGAAAGATGTATCTATGAGGTTATGCATTGATTATCAAGAATCAAATATTATGATGATTAAAAATAAATACCCATTCCAAAAAATTGACGATTTATTTGACCAGTTAGGTGTCGCGGTATTCTCAAAAATTGACTTAGGATTAGAATATCAAGTATAAGTGAAAGAAGCAGATATTACAAATTAGAGACTAGAAACAATCATTATTGGTGATGTCCTTTGGATTGACAAAAAGACAAGCTGTTATAAATTTAATGAATCGAATTTTCAAACTCTATATAGATCAGTTTGTGATCATATTCATTGATGATATTTTGTTATATTCTAAAATTGATAAAGATCATTCTTAACATTTTAAAATAGTATTAGAGCTATTAACAAAGAATAAATTGCATGTGAAATTCTCAAAATATGAATTTTGATTAAGAAGTGTAGCATTTCGGGGACTTATATTCAGAGGAGAAGAAATTTCAATAAACTCTCATAAGGTAAAAACAAATATTTGAATGGCTAACACCAAAGAACATTACAGAATTTTGTAGCATAGCTGGATAATATAGAAAGTTTGTTAAAGGATTTTCTCTAATAGCTATACCATTGTCTAGTTTACTTAAAACTGATGTTAAATTTGAATGGACAAAAGAATGTGAGTATAGTTTTCTAGAATTAAAGAAATATTTGACAACACTAGTATTAACTAACTCATATTGAACTGAAATATTTCAAATTTATAGTGATGCATCATCAAAAGGAGCAGGATGTGTTTTAATGCAAAATAAAAATGTGATTTCTTATGCATTAAGGTAATGGAAGCTGCATGAGAGAAATTATCCAACCCATGATCTGAAATTTTCCACCATAGTCTTTGCTTTAAAAATTTGAAAACACTATTTATATGGGGCAAAATGTGAAATATTCACTGATCACCGAAGTTTTAAATACATATTTTTACAAAAGGAGCTAAATTTGAGGCAAAGAAGATCTCTTAAATTGACTAAAGATTATGATATTAATATTCAATACTGCCACAAAAAAATGAATATAGTAGCTAATGTATTAAGTAACAAACCCTTAGGTATGGTGAGTTGGATGATTACTCAAGAATCTAAATTGATTAAAGAAATGTAAGCTTTGGAATTGGAGATAAGATGATTTGGTGATGCCAGTATACTACATCAGATGTGATAAAATCTATTGTTAAACAGAATAAAAAAAGATCCATAGTGTTACAGATTATATCAGTCCTTGATTTGCCAATTTGTTGCCTAAATGTAACTGAAATCAACGGGATAAGTCTCCTTCAGCGCTAAATGGAGGTCATGAACTCTTCTCGTGGAGCACATGAAATAATCAACATTAGCTTTCTTTATGGAGCTCCAGTATAAAATACAGGGTTATGAATGAGTTATGATATGAAGGTTTAGGACTCACAGTTGGATGACATGTACACATAGGATGCGATATATTTGTGACTTCCCACATGTGCACGTATATGTTTTTGCTATGATTTTGTTGACCCTTCTTGCCCCCTACAAGGCATGTTGAAGACGTGGAACTCGTGGTTGCTAATGCATGTCATCTCTATGCATTTGTGTGCCTCACGCTCTGTAGTTTTTATATCATCCTTTGAATGATGCATGAATGGTGAGCTATCTGAAGCTATCCGTTGTGCTATGTCATCAATTTGCTTAAGACATTGTGCAACAAAGTTACAATAGACATCCATGATGGCCCTGTATTGAACGATCACAAGCACATCTTAAAACTCGTTAAAGAATTCAAAGGCATTCATTATTTTAATCCCATAACAAAACCTAGCATCATGTGAGAAACTCCCTTAGTAACATCACATTCCATCAACCAATCATATGCTTTCTTCTTAATATTTCTTATATCTAGCATGTCTATCAAAGACATGAACATCATCTACATAACATGCTCAATACCTTTTATTGCACACAACACAGTCAATGATTGCATGATCTCATAAAGCCTTATTGATGTTCTTTCATAGATGTCGTAAGCAATGATAATGTGCAGCCCATGAAAACATTTCTCGATAACCATGTACTAATTCATGGTGTTTCTCAGAAATGATGCATAGATCTCTACAATCACACATTGGCCCCACTAAATCGTGGAGCATTTGCATGAATATACTCTATTCCTCATTCGAATTCCACAACTGCAAAGGCCACTAGGTATAGTTCGCCCTTACTATCAATACCAATAGCCACTAAAAGTGCCCCTCTGTATTTATCTAGCATGAAAGTTCCATTTAAGCTTAGTATGGTTCGGTAGCATCATCACCCACATATGCCTAGACTAAATGACCAGAAGATTCCTTGAAAATTGGTATTATGGCTTAGTTTACTATACATTGTGCTTGATATTGCGTGGTACACTTATTCCATCTAAGGGTATAATAAGCAGTATAATTCCTCATAATTGCCAAACATTGTTTTAAGGCTTTTTTGCATGAATCCTAGGCGTTGATGTCATGACTTTGATGTCAAATTTTGACTCAATTTGTACAATGATCTCGCTTTGTTTTAGATTAAATTATTGATGATGCACAACCATAATGTAGTAATAGATAGTCTTTGATGTGTAGTTGTAATGATTGGAAGACATGACTGGGTGTATGCACATATGCTGACCAGCAAGCAATGATATCTTTCATATTTTGCCAATGCGCTAGCTCCTAGAAGGATGAAGGCTCCGCCACTAGCATGGCCGTTATGGGTGGTTGTACTTATCGACTATTAGTCTTTATTTGTTCGAGGATGTCTTTCTATATTTGACATTATTGCTAACTGACTATCCCTTCAATGCACGTTACAGCGCTTCCCGCTCCCAAATGTCATTCTCCTGTACAAATGATCATGAGTGATGGCCTCTACGTTTCTGTGTTGGTGGATCATCGGACCATCAACAACATCAACAGTGTCCCATTCCGCAGGATACATAATTATCAACTATTTTATTTAAATCTTCAGCATTACGAAATGCATGTTGGCAGACCAATTCATGCCTAGACAATGATACGTTACAATCTTCATCAACAATGTGATTGCCATCTCCTTCGAGGTCCTCGCTTGAGTTCTCACTTGTTTCACTGTCTATTGTCTCTCATGCTTACACTATGATACACCTCTAAATTGACCACACGATGCTCCGAAGTAGTTTGACCATCACTGATGTTGAGCCTAAATGAGTTAGTTTCTTGAAAGTAGTCTTGGAAGGTAAAATCAATCATCGGTTGTTTGCTTATGCTTGAGCGGCTGACGGCTAGGGAATTCGCCAACAATAGGATAGGACTACAAAACATGACAAATTTGGATGACTAAGTCTTTTGAAGGTATTTGGGTAAATTTAAAGTCTATAAGAATTTCTAGTTGAGAGGAACTTTTATACTTAGGTAGATGGTTGTAGTTTATCGAAATGGATATGAGAAGAATATCCCACTTCATTTGCTTGTGTGGATATATAGTTTTTCAATTTCTATGCGCCTAGTCAATGTGCGTCTACTGGCTTCAACCAACATGAATTCACGGACCTCATCATCCATGACATGCATCACGATGTAGCCACTATTATTGCGTTGTCGACATACAAGGTTAGCTATATGCGTAGTGCTATTGTAATATAATGCTGGGAGGATTCTAAGTTTCAACTATTTGTGTCAGGATTCTATTAATTTCTAGAGGTCTATTCTTTATGCCAATTTATGATGATACAAATTTCCTTATAATTTGCCGCTTATCGTCGAAGTATAAGATCAAGCATAACATTTTTTTTGAAAGCTCACTGAGAAGTATATATATTTTGTTGAAACATAGAACTACAGCTGGCTTACTTATACAAAGTACACAAATATTGTCAAAAATTATATCATGCACAAATGACTGCTAAGGAGAGTGATAGATAGATATCTAGTGCGACATAGAAATATGTTAATAAGCTTAAAAAGAAAATAATATAAGTTGATACGGAGAAAAAGATAAAATTTCATGGCATCTCACTCTTCTGCTCCTGTTGTAGTAAAGCTTTATTGCTTGAGTCAAGCTCAAGTTCAAACTGAGAAGGTTCTACTTTAATTTAGTTTGTTTACATATCTCATCAAATGCATGAGTTCTATATTTATTTATTTCTGTTGAAAAGGCCCTTAAATCTTAGCATTCTCATCTAAAATGTATCAAGATAAATTGGATTAAAATTTAATTTTAATTTAATCTGAACTTAAAAGTATCAGTACAACAACAACAACAACAACAACAACAACATCAAGCCTTTATCCCACTACGTGGGGTCGGCTACATGAATCCTTTTTCTCCATTGTGTCCTATTAAAAGTCAAATTCTCGTTTAAATCTAATAAAGAAAGGTCATTCTTAATATTTTCTAACCAAGTCTTTTTAGGTCTATCCCTACCTTTCTTAACATAAGTCAAATCTAATACCTCTACTCTCCTAACCGGGTCATCGGAAGGCCGCCGTTTTATGTGACCAAACCATCTAAGGCGACTCTCTCTAATCTTATCTTCTACTGGAGCTACTCCAACCTTTTCACTTATATGCTCATTTCGTATCCTATCTCTAAGGGTAAAGCCACTCATCCACCTGAGCATCCTCATCTCTGCCACACTTAACTTAGTATTATGCTTCTCTTTTAATGGCCAACATTCGGCACCATAAAGCATTGCAGGCCTCACTACCATCTTATAGAACTTTCCCTTAAGTTTGAGGGGTACATTTCTATCACATAACAAGCCTGATGCATTCCTCCACTTCAACCATCCAACTTGAATTCTGCTGATAATATCCCCATCTATTTCACCATCACTCTGAACAATAGATCCAAGATATCTAAAACGTGTACTCTTATTAATGACTTGATCGCCCAAAGTCACAATCCCCTCACTAGGTCTATTACTACCAAAATTACACTCCATATATTCCGTTTTAGATCTACTCAAGCGAAAACCTTTAGACTCTAAGGTTGACCTCCATAATTCAAGTTTACCTTCAACTCCCTTTCTAGTCTTATCAACAAGAAGAATATCATCAGCAAAAAGCATACACCAAGGTACATCCTCTTGCAAATGTCTAGTGAGAACATCCATGACTAAAGCAAAAAGATATGGGCTTAAGGCTGATCCTTGATGTAACCCAACCGAAATAGGGAAATACTTGGTCAAACCACCTTGTGTTTGAACACAAGTAATAGCTCCTGCATACATATCTTTAATGATTTGAATATAAGCATTATTGACTCCTTTCTTTTCAAGAACTCTCCATAGCACTTCTCTTGGAACTTTATCATATGCTTTTTCTAAATCAATAAATATCATATGTAGATCCTCCTTATTTTCTCTATATTTCTCCATCAAACCTCTTAATAAATGAATGGCTTCCATAGTCGACCTACCCGGCATGAATCCAAATTGATTATGAGAAACATTAGTATCACGCCGCAACCTATGCTCCATAACTCGCTCCCAAAGTTTTAAAGTATGACACATTAACTTAATACCTCTATAATTCGCACAATCATGTGCATCACCTTTATTCTTAAAAATAGGAATTAACACACTCATTCTCCACTCATCTGACATCTTTTTAGTCTTCAAAATAGTATTAAAAAGTTTAGTAAGCCATGAAATTCCTTCATCTCCTAAGCATTTCCACACTTCTATTGGAATATCATCAGGTCCAACAGCTTTTCCACCCTTCATTTTCTTTAAAGCCTCTCTAACTTCAGTTTTACTAATACGCCGATAAAAACAGAAATCTTTATTTTCATTTAGGGTGCTAAGGTCATTATAGGCAATCTTATATTCACAATCTTCATTAAAAAGTTTAGCAAAATAACTCATCCATCTTTGTTGAATATCATCTTCTAAGAAAAGTATTTTTTGATCTTCATCTTTAATACACTTCACTTGAACTAAATCCTTACTATTCCTATCTCTTTGTTTGGCTAACTTATACATATATCTTTCTCCCTCTTTAGTATCTAATCTATTATATAAATCACTAAAAGCTAATGTCTTTGCATCGCATATTGCTTTCTTAGCATCCTTACGAGCCACTTTATAAATTTCCCAATTATCAGAATTTTTAAAATTAAACCAATTTTTATAACAAATCTTCTTATTTTTAATCTTTTCTTGCACATTTGGATTCCACCACCAACTACTTTTACTATTAGGAGCTTTTCCCAAAACTTAAAAGTATCAGTACAATTTTAATTTCTTAATTGATATTGTTATTATTATTAAATTTGAATACTAATAGTTAAGCTCAATTAGTTTATAAAATCATTAAATTTAGCACTAGCTGGGATGATCAATTAGATTAAGCATAGCTTAATCAAGCTAATCAAGTTTGCCATTAACAAAATAAATACGATCAATTTTCTCAAATTTCTAACTCTTTTATTTCTAAAGTAAATATTTAAATTATTTTGCTAAATTTAAGCAAATAAAATAGCTATCACATCAAATAATCTTCAAAATTTTACATGCATAAAATTTAAAAACTTCAATTTTATTGAATTTATTATAGTTGTTCAATCCTATTTGTAGCCTAACAAATTAATATTGCTCTATGTTGCACCAATGCACCTATTTATGAAGGCGTGCTGTATTCTATACACCGATACACCGATACACGGATACGCCTCTGATACGGCACCGATATGTGTCGGATATGGCTTTGTCGTATCTAATTAAAATACTATTTAATTTCAAAAGGACATGCATGTTCGTTGAAAAACAAAAAAAATTTGAAAAGAAAACTCGTCGTATTTACTTCCGCGGCTGCAAGCGAGGTTCTCTCATTTCCGAGATGGATTTGAGTCTCTTGATGATATGAGAATATTAGAAATTGCTAATCTTTCACTTGATGAGCCTGAATTAGAAGCTATGATATTCATTGAAGATGATATAGAAGTTCAAAGACAAACCACTGAAGAAGCTAATCATATCATTCATTCTATTGAATAATTGAAACTTCATGTGCTAGACAATTTATGTTTATGCTTTTATTGTTGTACTAGACATTTAATGCTTACTTTTATTTTGATATTATAAACTACAAGGCTGCAAATGATGTTACTTTCACTTTTTTTAATTTCAAATATTATGCTTTGATTGCTTTCTTAATTTTTATGTATGATTTATAAATTATAATGCCATGTCTGCGTCGTACCCATATCCTGTATTTTTAAGAATTTTACGTGTCCCGTATCCGTCGTATCGTATCCGTGTCACCGCAACATAGATATTGCATTTTTAGTGAAAAATGAAGTATTTATTTGTCTTTTGAAGATAACAGTGAAATTAAATAACTGAACCATTAGCTTTGCCGTTATTGTGAGCTTTTCTATTTTATAATATATTTTATAGTTTAATATTATGTGACAAAATAATTTAATGAGTACATTTTTTTGTGATTATTGTCAACATTGATAGAAATTTTTAAAGATATTAAAACCTATATTTATTTTATACTAAATGTGGATGTCATCCTTCAAAATTAATTAAAAAAGCATTGCTATATTCTCCAAAATAAGTAGCCATAAAAAGTTTTCTAGGATCTACTTTGTAAAAAGGATATGCGAGAATACTTTGACAAAAATTTAGATAGTAAAAGTTTTAAAAATTTAAAATTATTTTAAAATAAATGTTGAATACTTATTATTTTTTTTTAAACTCATCCTCACAAAATTTTATTAAAAGCATCTTAATTAAAATTCTTTTTTTTTTTAAATTAGTTAAATTTAAAATAATATCAATATAAATTTATTGAAGATATTTTTTTGAACTTTTTAAATTACCTCCTATTCACACTCCTTTTACTTAATTTATCTAAATTTAAGCTTCTTCTTAAAATTAATCCTTCGAAGGATGCCAACTACTTAAGCCAAACTAGAAATATTAACTTGATGTTATATATTACATTATCAGTCTACTACCCATAAAATTTTATTGTTACTTTCGCTTAGTCATTGTCTGGGAAATATGAATGGTTATTGTAGAAACATAAAATAAATGGAATGCATATCTTATCGAACTTATTATGCAGGCAAGAATAAAACATCCATTCTTTAAATATGAAGGCATCTAGCATTTACGGGATATGAATCTGGCTGCATCTTACATTGCTTCAAGATTGTCATAACAAGTTTTCATTCTAAACGACATGAAAAGGGAAAAATAAATCTCTTAAATCTTGCTAAGCTTCAAGATCCGAAACTTTAGCTTCCATATGTAGATCAAAAGTGCCCTGCACTTATCCTCAGTAGCCACTGATACAAATATTAGTTTGAGTCCATCTTTCTGTTCTTACCACTCTCTGCAGTGTCACTCAGAGATTTAATGACATTTGGAGCATTTCATTTTGTACCCTCTTTACTGCGGCTTGCTTTTACTTACTAGCTTAATTTCATTCTTTCATCTTTCTCTTGTATTTCCCATTTGATTTTTTGAAGGATGTGTTTATTCCTAAGTATTACTTGATGAGGACATCCATAGGAGATTTCGACACACTTACCATCGGAGGGGTCATCGAGCGACGGCCACGATTCATAGTCTTTATTTCTGATGTTTTATTTTATTCATGTCATTTATATTTTATGTTTTCATTTGTACCCCTATGAGAAAGATATTGCATGTTGTAGCCCAAGGGCAAGTTCGTCTTTATGGTTTTTATTTTTCGGAAGGCCTATATATAGGCTTAGTCATTGTATTTGGAGTTAGTTTTTGATGAATGAAAAAAAATTGCTTATATGTTCTCTTTGTGAGTTCATTCCTCCTCGATCTCTTAGTGAGTTCCTCGGAGAAGATAGATCTCTTTGTGCGTTCTAGGTTTTCGTCCAAGCTATCTTTGTGGGAATTTGGATTAAAGATAATTGAGGTGAGTGAATTCGTGGTCCCCTGAATTCCCTAGAAAATTTTCCTTCTTCCTTCCCTTTGCTCCTTGCCACCGCCTCTCCCTGAACCGTCCAGGCCGCCGGCCACCTGGCAGCCGCCTCCTGCTGGCCGGCCAACCTCCCCTTGGCCCTTGCCCGCCACCTTCCCCTAGCCGCCGGTCCACCTCCTTGAGCTCCCAAACAATTTGAAATTCCAAATTTTCAAGAGCCATAAAGGGTTTCCAAATTTAGCTCCTTAATTTTAGGCAATTAATTTAATTGAGTTTCAATTTCAAATTTGAAATTCAAATTAATCCAATTGATTCTCCTCATATTAGGAAACTCTCCCCACTTAAGAAATCTGAAATTTTATTTCAGATTTTTATTAAATCCGTGATTTTAAGTTTGTGGGCCCCACTTAATTAAAACTCAAGCCCCTCTCTCCTATTCATATGGCCGGCCCCTTAATGGGCCCCTCTCTCTCTCCAAATCACATTAATAGCTCCACTAAATCAGCCCCAAGCTTCTCCCTATTGCTGCCCCCCTCATCCTCTAATGGAATTAATTTGAAATCTTCAAATTAATTCCCTCCCACCCATTAAACCTGAAATAATCTCAGTTTTTTTTTTTTTTTTTTTTTTTTTCAGTTTTATTTCTTGGAGCCTCTCTTTAGCCAATCCCCTCAAGTACCCAAGTCAACCCAACCCGCCTCCTCCAACCCGCCACCTCCTCTCTCCCTCTTTCCCCCTTTTTGGTGTTTCTTTCTCTTCCGGCAAGGATGTATGGCGGATCCCGAGATTGATAGTGGATTGGTATTCGATGTCTACGGAGGCATCCACATTACCCGTTCACCGTTCTTTGATGTCGGGTTTGAATTCGACGTCACTGTTGACGATTATTTGAACTGCATCCTTCCCACTCTCGTGGACGTCATAGACGAGCAATTCCAAGACTACGATTGGACCATCAACGGACATCCACCCGCTTCCCCACCTCCATCGCCGCCGCCTCCCTCGCCATCACTGCGGATCGTCGGCGCTATCTACCTTGGAGTGATTTCGTTTCTTGTATGATTCTTCTTCCTCCGATAACCCTAAAAGTAGAAGAGTGACTTTGAGCCTCAAGGTGAGACGATTACTTTGTTAACCGTCGGATTCTAGTTGACTAATCATTTCATTACTCTTGTTTACGCTGTTATTTTAAAGTGCTTGCAAATTTAGTTGTAATGGATTGCCTAAGCATCGTTTGTTTCTTAGAGCTTTCTTGATTCTTCAATTTTGAGACGTCTTAAGATTAATTTTATCATTACTCCAACAACTTTTATTAATCTCTAATAAAACAATTTCTGGTTTCACATCATTTTGGTATCAGAGCATGATAGTATGTCTTGCATGTGCTATAAGTTCCTAGGAGTCTAGTTAACCAATTGTGAAACTCATTTGCATGCGTACCATTGCCTACTTGTTATAAATTTTTGTTTTACATTGCTGTCCAGTAAAATTCTGCATGTTTTTTATCATATTAAGCAAGAATATTACATCATCTAAATGCTATCTTTGTCATTACAACTCACCCAATTGCTTAGGTCACTTGCCAAACTAGAAAACCTGCTGTCCAGAACAATTCCTGCACCCATTACTAGCCTTTAGGTGACCCTAACACTTGTTTTAGGTTGCTGTCCACACATCAAAACCTGCCCATAACACTAAGACACCTTAGGCCCTTGCTGTAGGTTGCTGTCCACAACATTTCAGCATCATATAGAGGCATTAGGTGCATTTTACCTTAGCGTCTAGGTGCTGTCCACCACCCTAGTACTTCCCTTAGCAACCCCTAGCATCCATCCATGGATCCAAAACATATTCAAGCGACTCTAGACCTCATAGTGGGACAACTTGGCACGGTTACACAGCAAATCCGCAACACCCAGACTGACCTAGCTGACTTTAGGCGCCAAACAAGTGACCGACTGGATAACATAGAGCGCATAGGAAACCCCGCTATTTACACCCCTTCTAGGCCGCATTCACCTTATGGTGATGACACCAGGACTGATCATGGTCTACAACGAGATCACTACCGTCATAACCCTAGACCCAATCAAGACACCTTAGGAAATGAGACCCCTTGGAGAGATAATGACGCTCAGTTGCTTAAAAACATTAGAATTGATGCCCCGACATACGATGGTACCCTCGACCCACAAGTCTTCTTAGATTGGATCAAAGCAATGGATAGTTACTTTAGATCATACCTGTTAACGACGATGGCGCACCATGGCGCAAAGGTCCATTTGGAGCCATGGCGCATAGCGCACGGCGCGGCGCGCGCTATTTTGAACATGGCGCAAGCTATATAAAAATTATAAAATAATAAGCATGAATATGAAATATTATTAAAAAATAAAAATGAAAGACAAGCTATCATAATCCTCGGTACTGCTACTTCATAATCCTATAAGAACTGAATCTGATATTTTATGATCACCTAAAAGCAAACAATTTTAGATAAAAGAAACATAATATTTTCTAAAAACATAATATGGGGGTTGCCGGGGGTCCAAGGGGGCGCTGCCCCCTGGCGGGGTTCGACCTGCCGGTCAGGTCGCGGGGTCAAGGGGCAGCGCCCTTGCGGGGGTTTTCGGGGGCAGTGCCCCCGGAACAAAATTTATTTGTAAGAGAAATTTTGAAGTTCGTTTGTATGGAAATTAGGGAGCGGTACCGAGCATGTACCTAGTAGTACCGAGCTGTACCGAGCGGTATCATGCATGTACTTAGCAATACCGAGCGTGTACCTATTTGTACCGAGCTGTACCGAGTGGTACAAAGCATGTAACTAGCGATACCGAGCATTTACATAGCGGTACTGAGCGGTATCATGCATGTACTTAGCGATACCGAACGTGTACCTAGCGGTACCGAGCGTGTACCTAGTTGTACCGAGCTGTACCGAGCGGTACAAAGCATGTAACTAGCAGTACTGAGCATGTACCGAGCGGTACCGAGCGGTATCATGCATGTACTTAGCGATACCGAGCGTGTACCTAGCGGTACTGAGCGTGTACCTAGTTGTACCGAGCGGTACAAAGCATGTAACTAGCAATACCGAGCGATATAAAAAATATTCATAAGTATATCAAAATTTAAAAACAATTTGGCGCGCTATTTTGCGCCGTGCACAATGCGCCATGGCTCACATGTGGCGCAAATAGCGCGCGCTATTTTAAACACATGCGCCTCGCCATGAACATGGCGCCGTAGGTGCGCCGCGCCGTGCCGTGCGCCATGGCGCGCACTATTTTGCGCCATTGACAGCTATGCTTTAGATGGTACAACATTTTGGAAGCTAGGCAAGTCAGGTTCGCCGAAATGAAGCTCACTGGTCGAGCCAACCTATACTAGACCAATTTATAAATTATGCGTGAGGCTAGAAGTGAACATCCCATCACCGACTGGCGAACTATGAAGCAGGAGCTTAAGAGAAAATACCTCCCTCCATCCTACTACCCCAAGCTTTTAGATAAATGGAATAGAATGACCTAGGGGAGCAAGCTCGTTAAAGATTACATCTCCGCCTTCGATGATTTCCTGATCCGTTGCAATGGCGAAGAATCTGCTACCCCAACACAAATCCTGTCCATGTTTAGAGCTGGCCTTAGGGAAGATCTTCGAACTGAGCTTTTTGCGAGAGGAATAAACACGTTAGAGGCAGCCTGCAGTCTAGTACTTGACCTCGAGGAGTCCAAGACCCATTCCCACACTAAGCATTTTGACTCCCGCCCAAATCCGTATCTAACTTCCACCAGCCAACCCCAAAACCGACCCATGAGCTCTATGGCTAACCGACCAACTGCTAATTCAACCCCACCTCGCCCAGACTTTCAAGGTAAAGCCCCCGAACGTGACACTCCCAAAGCCACTTCGGGAACCAAGTGTTATAGGTGTCATGGGTATGGGCACATTGCATCGCAATGTTCTAGTGCCTATAAGGTCACCATAATTGAAGAAGTGGATGAAGACGAGGACGAACCTGAGACTGATTTAGTTCATCATGTTGATGAGGAAGAAGACTCCTTCACTGAGGATGAACCTGTTACCTTACAAGTCGTTAGATGTGCGTTATCCCAACCTAAACCAAGTGATGACTGGCGAAGGACCTCCATTTTCCATACCTTTACTAAGATAGGGGATAAGAACTGTAAGGTCATTATTGATAGTGGAAGCTGCATCAACGCTGTCTCTTCAGCGATGATAACAAAACTTAACATTAAAGCCACACCTCACCCAAACCCTTGTAAGGTTGCTTGGATTAACTCAACCTCCATGGAGATAAAAGATAGGAGCCTTATCCCACTCGAGTTTATTGGATATCAAGAGAAAAATTGGTGTACGTGTTGACGATGGATGTGAGCCAAATTATCCTTGGTCGCCCTTGGCTGTTTGACAACGACGTCCATATTTATGGGAGATCAAACACCTGCGTGTTTGAACACAACGGCAAGAAAATCAAATTACTTCTCTCTCAACCTAAATCCGACAGGGTTGACGTTAAGGCTACTCCTGTTAAACCTAATATGGGCTTACACTTCTTAACTACGAAAGAAGTGGATGTTGAGCTTCACCAGGATCACCCATGTATGCCCTGGTAGCTAGAGAAGTGGATGTTGATCAAACAGAGCATATCCCCGAGGAAGTTAATCCTCTTTTTGAAACCTTTACTGATGTTTTCCCCGAGGAGTTACCCAACCAACTACCACCCCTTAGAGACATCCAGCATGTCATTGACTTAGTACTCGGAGCTTCCCTACCGAACCTTCCTCATTATCGTATGAACCCAACAGAGCATGCTGAACTGAAGAAGCAAGTAGATGAACTCCTGCAACGTGGATTTATCAAAGAGAGCCTTAGCCCGTATGCGGTTCCTGCCCTGTTAACTCTTAAAAATGACGGTTCTTGGAGGATGTGTGTTGATAGTCGCTCTATCAACAAGATAACTGTGAAATATCGTTTTCCTAACCCTCGACTAGACGACATGTTAGACATGATGACTGGGGCAACTCTATTCTCGAAAATTGACCTTAAAGCGGATATCATCAAATCAGAATTCTCCCTGGTGATGAATGGAAAATGGCCTTCAAACCAAATATGGGTTGTATGAATGGATGGTTATGCCATTTGGTCTTAGTAACGCTCCTAGCACTTTCATGTGGGTTACGACCTAAGTCCTTCGACCTTTCCTAGGAAAATTTGTCTTCATATATTTTGATGATATATTGATCTATAGTAACTCGGTAGACCAACATCTAAAACATCTGAAGCAAGTCTGTGAGATTTTGAGGAAAGAACAATTATATGCTAATCCTAAGAAATATGTGTTCCTCACAGATAATGTTACTTTTCTCGGGTTCATAATATCATCTCAAGGAATTTCAGCCGACCCTAAAAAGGTTAGAGCAATTAATGAGTGGCCTGAGCCTAAAAATATTAGAGATGTTCGGAATTTTCATGGATTGGCCACCTTCTATAGGAGGTTTATTAGGAACTTTAGCACAATAGTGGCACCTATAACAGACTGCCTCAAGAAAGGAGAATTTCATTGGACGTTAGCCGCCACTAAGGCTTTCGAGGTAATTAAGAGGAAATGGTCGAAGCCCCTATTATGCGTCTCCCTGATTTCTCTAAAGTTTTTGAAGTAACTTGTGACGCATCAGGTATTGGAATATGAGGAGTTTTATCACAAGAAGGACACCCTGTCACGTACTTTAGCGAGAAGCTAAATGATATTCGTCAACGATATTCTACCTACGATAAGGAATTCTATGCGATCATTCAGTCCCTTAGATACTGGAGACACTGCTTGTTGCCACAAGAATTTGTGATATTCTCGGATCATGAAGCTTTGCGGTACATTAACTCGTAGAAGAAATTAAATGCTCGTCATGGTCGTTGGGTCGAGTTCTTACAAGAATACATGTACACAATTAGACATAAATCAGGATTTGTGAATAAAGCGGCGGATGCCCTGAGCCGAAGACTAATGATTACCCAAGAGGTGAGAACTAAAGTGCTCAGATTTGAACGACTTAAGGAAGACTATTTGGATTGCCCTGATTTTAAAGAAGTATATTCGTCACTAATGATTGGAGATAAACAAATTATAGAAGATTTATTGTTGGAAGATGGTTATTTATTTAAGTCTCAAAAGTTGTTTTTTCCAAACACATCGCTTCGTGAATTCCTCGTTTGGGAACTACACGCTGGAGGCTTAGCTGGGCATTTTGGGCAGGAAAAGACCATTGCAGCAGTTGAACATAGATTCTTCTGGCCCAGTCTCAAGCGAGATGTTAGTAGATTGATCAAGCGATGTCATTGTTGACCCGTATCTAATACAAAGAAAAAAAATATTTCGTACCTGAGAGCCGCAGCACATCGCACGACTCGCACGTCGTCGCCGCTCTTTGCACGACGAGGCCATGCCTCGCGTCATTTCTCCCCACGACTCATTTCGAGTCGTTAAAAGCCCTGAGACAACTTGGCCTTCGGCCTCTCTCGCGTCGACTCCTCTCCCGAGCTCTCCTCTCCCGATCCCTCTCTCGCTCTTTCTCCTGCCAGCCGGATCGGAAGTTACGACAGTTTGATCGGAAACAACAGGGGAGCTCGCCCGCACTGAAGACAACTTTCTCCCTTTCGATCGCTACTTCGTCTCCTCCGGTGCTGTTCGACCCCGCTCCATCGACGACTTTCTCCTCCTGTCGGAGAGGAAGTTACGACATTTTGATCGGACGCAAGGACCAGGAGCTCGCTGGGGTGAAGTTAACCTTCTCCCTTGCACGCTTGACTCCCCGGCTCCTTCTCGTTGTCCGACTTTGCTCGATCGACGCCTTCCCCTTCCCGTTAGATCGAAAGTTAAGACATTTTGATCGGAAGCAAGCAAAGGAGCTCGCCGGCCGTGAAGGTAACCTTCTCCTTCTCGCGTGCTTCCACGGCCAAATCCCCTAAATCTGCTGAACCGAGAGATAGAGAGAGGGAGAGATTTTGTTTTTTTATTATTATATATTATTATTATTAATTAATTAAAATTAATTTCTTTAAATTATACTTAATTAATTTTAAAAAGTAATTAATTATAATTGATAATTAATTATTATTAAATATTTTAATTATATTTATTTTTTTTAATAACAATTATTTAAAGTTAATTGAATTAATTTTAATTAATTATTTTAATTATAGTTAATTATTATGATTAATAATTATTTATATTTAATTAAAATTAATTAAAATTATTTAATTTTAATTTTAATTAATTGTTATTAATTAAAATTAAACATAATTAAGTATTATAATTAAAATTAATAATTATAATTATAATTAATTATTTTAAATAAAAATTAATTAGTTATAATTAATGAAAATTAGTTTTAAAATATAAATAACAATAATAATAATAAAGAAATGCTTGACCTCCTACCTCGGTGTACGAGTCTTCACCTGCCTCGATCCACGAGCCTCCACCACCGAGGTCGCCAAGGTATAATTTCTAACTTAAACCCTGTCCTCGACGTTTGCAGCGGACCGGGGAACCACCTATACGCGCTCTTGTAGCACGGTAGGAGGGAGCCCGGTGCGAAGCATACGGCGAGGCGGGTAAGCCCTATACACGCTCTTGTAGCGTGGTGGGGACGGTCCTCGACCTCGACACCGACACCGCCGACACTGCTACGAGAGGTATGATGTTCCAAATCCCATTCTCGACGTTTGCAGCGGACCGGAGAACCACCTATACGCGCTCTTGTAGCACGGTAGGAGGGAGCCCGGTGCGAAGCATACGACGAGATGGGAGAGCCCTATACACGCTCTTGTAGCGTGGTGGGGAGAGCTACTGGTGTTCCGTACGGGTACTGCTGAAGGCCCCATACACGCTCTTGTAGCGTGGTGGGATGAAATTTCTACGGCCGAGATGTCTGAGGACACCTACCATACACGCTCTAGTAGCGTGGTGGGAAGGTCCAGCTCTCCTATTTTCCCCCAAACGGGGGATATGTCGGGATGCTGCCGAAATTTTCACTGAAATGTACAAAGACTTGAGCAATTTGAAGGCCTTCTTGGGCAACAATATAAAAGACCTGTACTCGAACAGAAATGCACATAACTCGAACTAAAAGTGTAGAGGATTTATATGAACAATAGAGGACTTGTGGACCTTTGAACTCCATTGAACTTGAACAAGACTCAAATGATTAATCAAGGCCAAATCCAAATGAAATAAAATCAGATTGGAACCAAAATTCAAACCAAATTGAGTATTCAATTGAACTCAAAGGATCTCAAAAGATCCTGAACAAGCACTTGAACCTGTATTGAACTTGAAGACTTGGACTACAAGGGACACTTAAACTTGTACTCTGAGCTCGAACTATATAACATTAAGTGGGGGTTATGAACTCCTACTCAAACTCAAATTGAACCCAAATTCAAATCAATTTGAACTCAAGCAAGAACTTGAGTTGGACTTCAAGAAGACCTGTACCTTCTCGTTTGAATCGCTCTTTGTGGCTTTTCATTTACTGAGGTGTTCTTGCTGGTTGTTCTGTGGCATTGGGTTGTATCGATTGAATGTTTAAGATCGTTGAAGGCAAAGCTTGAAGCAGTTTCCACGGTCTTCTTAAAATGCAACCAACAGAGGAGGACCGGCCTCTTAATGTGATGCTAATCAAAGATAACAAGCCTATTTGCTTCATACGATGCAACGACGATCTTCCGTTTGAAATGGGATTCAAATAGGAGAGGTTTATCAGGAGCCTGAACCATACTTCAATACAAACAAACAACAGGGGACTCATGGCGAACAAGACATCGATGCATGAATTCCTACAACAATCCCTACAAATGCCTGTTGATTGAGATGGCAATACTGGAGGCCGATAATGGAAGACCCGTCCCCACAAACAAGTACAAATACATCAAAACCACCCGAGATTGGTGAAAGGGTGGATAAGGTGTGAAAACAATGGGTCTTCTGCAAATACCTTCAGGAGGTCGTAGTTGATATAGCAGTCCCGCACAAATGAATACTTGTGAATAACAACAGTGCATTGTATAACGAATCACTGTGGACACAAGTACAGATATCACCTACGACATTGGTGGTCAAGATCTTCCAGCACGCCGGGTACAAAGGCAGCCTGATGTACGAAAAGAACCTCTTGTAGAATGAAAGAGATGTTTGAACAAATCCAAGCTAGACTTCACGGTGTTCCAAAATTCCTAAATTCAAGAGGAAAACAGTTCTAGTGCCCACGAACACCGGAAATAATAAATTCATTACAGTGATGATCTCAAAAAGAGTCCTTTGCAAATTAACGGACTTCAAGGTCTATAAAGTCCTTCCCTGATGATTGAGAAAGGGGGAGTCAATATCAAAATCCAACGTCACCGGATCTGCAACACTTATGAAAGCAGACAGAAGGCGTGTATAAGCTTTTCAAGGAAATGCTGTGCGTTCAAATAACAAATACATGCACGACTACAAATATTTCAAAATACCTCTACACGTGCACCGTAGTTTGTATACACATAGGTACACAAGGAGTAAATACAATCTCAACCCGCATGGGCCCTGGCGAGCGTGTTATTGGTACACACGTGACGCCTATGGATGCTACGCGGGTTGACAAGTGAATTCAAGTTCGAATCCAATCCTTCTATACGGATCAATAGAAGTCGACAAGATTCGAACTACCAAACAAAATACACGGTTGTAGCGACCGGTGTATTTGTTTAAATACATTCTTTTTAGGCCTTCAAGGCCTAAAATCAAGAAAATTCATAAACAAAGGCACAAAGCCTACAAGAAACCCGATCCTCTATCGATAAGTTGATAGGGTCGACAAGGTTCAATCAAATGGAAATGACCCCCAAACACCCCGATGATGGCCATGTTGAATGCTAATCTCAACCGGAGGGGTTAACACATATTTTCAAATGTCACCCAAATACTCCATAAAATCCAAAATCAATCCCAAAATTCCAAATATTTAAAATTGAAATTATCCATCCATACTTAAAGCAAAATCTATCCATCCTCCGCAATAGTTTGCCAAGGTGGACAAATCTGAAAATTACTTCAGCTCACAAAGAGCGAAATGCCTAGTCGAAAATATCACTAGGATCCATTCTCAAACAATCTCCTGCCAGTAAGGACGTGGTACGTGTCCTCTAACCGGCGGTCTGCCGCCAAATGGCACCGCAGGATAAACGGTTATGACGACCCGGGGCCCTCTGAACCGAGTAGTTTTGCCGCCAAATGGCACCATAGATAGCGGTTATGGCCAGAGCCAATACGTTCCTTATTGGCATCAAATCCTTAAGATATGAGTCAATAGGATATGATCGACAGGGCACAAAGCCCTCTGTTAGCTAAGGTGGTTCAAATTTGTCCCCTTAGACAAATATTCCCCCCCAGGTCTACAAGGTCCCCTTGGACGAAGCAACCCATGGCTGCCGACAAGGATCCTTCTGTCAGGTTGGGTCGACTACCTCCTCTGACTAAGTAGACCAGAGACCACGATGGCCCGGGACGACGGAACCATGGGATCTTGATCGGACCCATCATCCATTCCCCCACCATCCGCTTTAAGTGAGAGATGGTGAAATTTCTATTTTAAATATTAAATCTTTCCAAACATCCAAACTTCCCAAATTCACAAATCCAAATCCAGTTTTCAAATTCAAACCCAGTGCTGCTACTATATGCCAGATAACACGTATACTCTACGTATCTGATCGACGACTAGCCTTAATCGAAAGTTCTCTCTCATTATTGGGAGGGGTAATTAACTATAGGGGCTTGCGCCTATAGGAAACCAGAACTCAGATCATAAAGTCCTCGCAAAATGAGGGCGAAATCTCTGGGTAGTGTCTTATGTACAAATCCATCTGCCTTCCAAAATTTACCCCGGAACTTATTCCGTTAAAACTCCCTCACTCAAATAAAAAGAAATCGCGCGGTGGGGAGGCCGGGGCCGAATTTTCGGAGCCCACAGATTTCTGGCGACTCCGCTGGGGAATGGTTTCTCTTTCCATCTCTGGCTAGTTACTTAAAAGGCTATAGTAGCAAGCAAATCAAATTTTAAATTTCCTGAAAATGAATCTTTTAAATAAGATCAGTGGAAATTCATTCAGCAGGGTTTTTAAATTCCATGCTAACTCTCCTGCTTTTATTATTTGTTCTGCGTTATTTCTTTGTTATGAAAGCGTGGGGTGATGTATCAATTCTGATCACTAACCCCTATCTTTCATTTTTGCAGAATGGAAATGCAGGACACACCGATGACCGTCCAACTGGGACGAGGAGCCAGGATTCAACTGGCTAATGCTGTCATAGAGACTGGACATACTGGAGCCACCATCCACTTTGGCGGACTCGAATTCTCAGCAGCTACTGCAAGGGCTGCAGCCGTCCCTGTGAACGACATAAACTCTGAAGAATTTTCTGGAAGGTCCCACTCTGCCAGGACTGCTGCCAGAGGTGCTACTCAAGGAAGAGTTTCTGTATTTGAAAGGCTATCCCAATCTGAGACCCTTACTGCAAAAAGGGTTATCACTAGAAGAAAGATTTCTGTGGTGACTGCGAACACCACTACCCTGCCCAGAGAGCCTGTTGCACCTGGGAGGCATGATACTGAAGCTTCCTCATCTGGAGGAAGACTTAACAGAAGGCAAAGGAGGAAGAAAAATGCAGAGCTACGTACTCAGCAGTTGACAGTACCAGTTCATCCCTCCAACCTGCCAGCACAAGAACCAGAGATCAATATTTCCACTCAGAACAGGTTCATTAACCTGAAGTGGGTAAAAAGAAATAGCTTCTCTGGTGAGCTCAAGAAATCTTTCTGAGAGTGTCGACCTGAAGCTCCAACTCCTCAGAATATACGAGAGCCTGAATGTCTGTCTGCCCGGGTGCACCGAGTTTTGAAGACAGTTAAGGAGAAGGGTCTAATGAAAAAGAAGTTCCAGAGGCCATTGATCGTTGAGGCCCGAAGAACCCCTCCCAGAGAGAGGCTATCATCTGCTATGATAACTGAAAGAAGAGGTTATCGACGACAAGCTCCGCAGGAAGCACATCGGGGCGTGACACTTGGACCTCGTGTTCAAGAATCCGTCGCCGAAAGGGCCCAGCGGAAAGGCAAACAAGTATGGAGGCCAAAGCCTCGAAAAGAAGAGATGATTGAAGAAAGGATTAGTTCGGGTGTGACATCCGGAGCTGTCTCCCGGAGATCCGCCCCTGCCAATAGAACTCGACAGAAATGGGTCCAAAAGAAGGCCCATAATGACGACAATTATAATGACAGTCGACATCCTGAAGAGTCCTTCAGGAGATCCCGTCATTCTCCTACTTCAGCTAGAGAGGGAGTTCACTTCGATCACAGTCCGCGGATCGAAGAAATAGTTATTCCAAATCAAGAACCTGAAATTCAGTGGCGCCGCCGCTCAGAAATTCTAATACAAGAAGATGAAGAAGAATATGGTGATGAAGACACTATGGAGCTCGAAATGGTTCTTATGGTCAGCCACGTTGATGTTGAAGATGATGATGGTGATGAAGAAGACCAACAATCACAGCCACACGTCCGTGTTTTTCGACGTCGTCATAGGGCTAGATCTATTGCCAGCCAAAGTGCTCGCTCCTCAGAAGAAGGAGATGAGGAAGAAGAAGAGGTCGGAGAAAATCCCTTCGTTGGCGAAGACATCACACTCGCTGAAATGAGAAATCAAATGAGGCGACAGATGCGGAGGAAAGATAGAGAAATCTCTCAGTTAAATGATAAAATGACTGAGATGATGACTCAGATGACGGCCATGATGGAGATGATGTAGAAGACCACTTCTGTGGGCCCTGCACAGGCTCAACCCATCAATCAAGCTGCTAATCCTCAAAACCCTCAAGCGTCCCAAGCCTCAGGAGTGAAAGGTTTACCTGAAGGCGGCGATAAAAATGACGATCCAACCCGCCAGCGTACTCCACAAAATGTGGCGAACGCCTCTGAACTTGTAACTGCATCGCAGTTGGAAGGCTTAATCAGTGAAAAGATTAAGGCCATTATAGCTGCTGAACAAGCGGAGAAGTTGGTAGGAAAAGGTCGCCCGTACCCAGTAGAGTACGATCAGGTGCCGTATCCAAAGGGATATTCTGTACCGAAGTTCAACATCTTCGATGGCAATAAAAATCCCAGACAACACCTGGCGCAGTTCAAAGCAACCTGTGGAAATACAGGAGGTAATGATGCTCTGTTATTCAGGCAATTCGTGAGCAGCTTGAGTGGAACTGCTTTTGAATGGTACGCTAAATTGCCGATTGATTCACTGAAGACCTTTGCGGAGCTGGAGGCCTTGTTCGTAAAATGATTTGCCAGTGCAACAGAGAAGACTACCATCGCTGACCTCGCCCTAGATAAAAGGAGAAAAGATGAGTCAGTGACGAAATATATAACACGCTGGCGCAATCTCAGCATGAAGTGCGAGCAGAAACTAGAAGAAGAGCATGCAGTTCAACTGTTAATGGGAAACATTGACGATAAAATGCAACCCTTTTTATGCATGGCTTCAATCACCACCTTTCAAGATCTGCTGGACAGGGTGGTTAAGTTTGAAAAGTTGAATTTGTCAAAGTCAGAAAATCTAGCTGACAGACCCAAGAAGGCTAAAGTTCCTGATGCTAGGAGGAACGAAGTTTGCTCCGCATTCCCTCCCAGACCAGATAAAGGTAAACGGGTAGTGTATAATGTAGACAAAGGAAAGCAGCCTATGCAGTATGAAGAAAAACTAAAACAGGCTTACAATCCTAATCCTCAACCAAAACTGGTTCTTGGAGAAAATGACAAACCTCGAGCCTTTCCTGGTGGAGGAGAGCGCCAGAGGCAACCCACGGGAACTGGTGATAGAGCGTTCCCTTCCCTCAAGGAGAAAATGAATAAAGAATATTCGTTCAAGAGGGAAAGTGTCGCCAAGCTATTCCGACAAGCACTCAAGAATGGTTTGGAATTGCCAGAATGCAAAAGACCTGAAGAGTCCAAACACAGTGGCGACCCAAACTACTGCCCATATCATCGGGTAGTTAGCCATCCGATTGAAGATTGTTATGTCTTCAAAGATTGGCTGGAAAAGAAATATAAAATGGGATAATTAACATTATCAGATAATGTGTTAGTTCGTCCCAGAAAGAAATCCGCCCGGGTAGTGACGTCCTCTTCCGTACTCCCGACTAAAGAAAAAATGAAAAAATCTATTCAAGATGATCAATGGGAGACTGTGGTCTCCAAGAAGACATCAAAAATGCTGTAACAACTGGAAGGAGTTCCTGGTGTCAAGTGAAAATCTTCTACTGAGCCAGTACTGAACTTAAAATGGTTGCCTGTGTCACAAGCATCCACCTCTAAACAGCAACCTGGCCAAGCTAACTCTTCAAAGTCTGGCAAAGCAAAGCCAAAGTCTTCCAAAAAGAAAGCCAAGCTGAAGAAGCCTGAGGCAAAGAAGACTGCGACTCAAAAGGCTATTGATAGTTTGGGTGAATATTACCAGACTACTAGGAGGCCTATCAAGCTCGGTGATTTTATGAAAGAGCTTAAAATAGATGAAAAGGAAGAAGAAGCTGAGGTCGAATCTCTTCCTACAGAGATATGCCGAGTCATCTCAGCAACATCAAAGATAACAAAAAAGGAGAAATACGCTGAAGAAGTGGCCCCTGAGTTTTGTCTAATGGTATCATCAATGGAATTCAGTTCAGATGATCTATGTTTTCCAGATGATGAAGATTCAGACCCAAGCATAGAATCACAAATGAAACAAGTGAAGTTGGGAGACGATTCCGAGTCTATAGATGAATCCCCAGACACGACAATGGCTGACTCTGAAGAGAATGCTTCATCAAATAAGTCTGAATCAGATGAGGTGGCCCAAGTACAGTTGAGAAGTGGCAAGGTACTGCCGCCTCCACCAAAGAAAATGATCCCTGATAAAGATAAGGGAAAAGAGATAGTTATCAATGAAGATATTATTCCCGAAGATCCTAAGAAAAGTAATACTTTGTCCAAGGGGATAGATTACAATATTTTATCCCACTTGAGGAAGATCCCAGCGCAACTCAGCATATATGATGCTCTCTTGATGTCTAAAGACCTTCGAGAGACTTTGATCCAAGCTCTCAAGGACCCCGAAAGATATGAGACGTATTTTGCTGAGCACAACTTGACGGAAGTCTTGCAAGCTCGGAATGAGCCCCTCATCACCTTTGCTGAGGATGATATGATGCTTGGAACGGCAGATCACAATCGCCCTTTGTATGTTACGGCGGAGAGCGATGGTATGATGATCAGTCAGATTTTGATCGATCCCGGATCTTCCGTAAATCTCATGAGCTTGAAAGCATTGAGATCGTTGTGCCTTGATGTGGAACATCTTGGGCAAGACAAGTTGATGGTACACGGTTTCAACGAGAAAGGGCAGAAAACCCTTGGTTCGTTTATGCTTCCTCTTGTATTTGGGGAACTCCATACGGAAGCCAAATTCCATGTAATTGATGCGGACACTTCGTTCAAAGCATTATTGGGTCGCCCCTGGCTGCATGAATACGGCGTTGTCCCGTCAACATTACACCAGTGTATGAAATATCTGAAGGAAGGAGAAGAATTCAGAATTTTTGGTGATATCCAGCCCTTTGCAGTACATGAAGTAACAGTTTATGAAGATGCTAAGTACTTCATGCCAAAGAAACAAAAGTCGTCAAGTTCTCTTGAGGCTAGAGCATCAAATTCTAAGACTGCAAAGAAATCCAAGCAAGAAGGTGAGAAGAAGCGTGTAGGAAGAAAGAAGGCAGCGCCGACTCTTCCCAAAGCACCGATCATTCCTAAAGAAAAGAAACATGTACCTCATCTTGGGAGTGACACAGATGAAGATGATGTTGCTCCTGCTAAATCTCGAAAAGTGTGCCAGTTTACGAATGAATGGAGTAGGCAGGTTGAATTTTCAAATGATGATTATGACTACGACTCAATCTACATGAACTCAGTGCAGAGTGTGTTCTCTAGAAGAATAGACAGTCTATCAATTTCAGACAACGTACTCGTAGTCACACGTGTTCCCTTGCAACATTTCAAAAAACTCATTTCGCACGAGGTTCATAAAATTGAAGAACTCTCCACTCTCTATCTGCCTCCCCGTAAAAATGGGACTGTGCCAAAGAATGTATTATATTCCACGGGAGTTCGTGAAGAGGAGAATCATGACTGGGATTGCATGCTCCTCGACTCCGAGGAATTATTTCCTACGAAGCTACCCAAGTTCAATACCAAAAATATTTAAAGAATGCTACGAAAGCAAATCAATATCCCTACTACCAAACGACAGCTCCGTACAAGCTTGGGCCTCTGGTATGGAAGGAATCCACGTCTGCTACGACGGAAAGATACAGATGCATATAAAGGCATCGGATTCATCAAAAGAAAATTCCTCCAGAAAGAGACTTGCCGGGCTATCACATGCATGGAAATTGAATCCGAAGAAGGCGGTGTTGAAGAGACACGCAAAGCTAATTATTATGATGAGCAGCCCGTAGAAGCCGAGCCTGCACCAGAAGAATTGGAAGATGGTGGACAAGCTGGTACGATGGACGAGCTAAAAGAAGTAAACTTGGGAACTGAGGAAGACCCTCGCCCAACCTTCATTAGCTCTCTTCTACCAGAAGATTAAGTAGAGGAAATAAAAGAGCTACTATGTGAATTCAGGGACTGCTTTGCCTGGACATATGCTGAGATGCCTGGCTTATCCCCTGATGTAGCAGTTCACAGATTAGCAATCAAACCGGATGTAGCACCCGTCAAGCAAGCTCCAAGGAGAATGAGATAGAGATTGAAGAGCAGGTGATTGCAGAAACAAAGAAGCTCATAGAAGCAGGCTTCATTCGTGAAGAAAAATATGCCGACTGGATTGCCAATACGTCCCTGTAAAGAAGAAGAATGGTCAGATTCGTATCTGCATCGACTTCAGGGACCTCAATAAAGCGTGCCCGAAAGATGACTTTCCACTCCCAGTATCAGAACTTCTCGTTGACAATACTTCCAACTACGACATGTTCTCTTTCATGGATGGATCGTCTGGATACAATCAAATTAAGATGGCGCCTGAGGATGAAAAGCACACATCATTCAGAACACCCATCGGCATTTTCTGCTACACAGTCATGCCCTTTGGCCTGAAGAATGCTGGTGCCACCTATCAACGGGCGATGACTCGTATATTTGATGATTTGATTCATCAAAAGGTCGAATGCTATGTAGATGACTTGGTCATTAAGAGCATGGATCGAAAAGACCACATTGATGATTTGAGAATTGTGTTCGAGAGGATCAGAAAGTACAATCTAAAGATGAACCCTCTCAAGTATGCATTTAGGGTATCATCAGGGAAATTTCTGGGATATGTTGTTCGACATCGAGGCATTGAAGTCGACCCCAACAAGATCAAGGCAATCATGGAGATGCCACCTCCAAAGAGCCTCCGACAACTCCGTTCCCTGCAAGGTCAACTGGCTTTCATTCGGAGATTCATATCGAATCTATCGGGTAGGTGCCAACCATTTTCAAAATTAATGAAGAAAGATGTCCGATTCAAATGGGACGAAGAGTGCCAAGAAGCGTTTGACAGCATTAAAAGATATCTGTTAAATCCTCCTATTCTCGCGGCGCCAATCCCCGGGAAGCCTCTTATACTATATACGACAGCACTAGAAGAGTCCCTCGGAGCACTATTGGCCCAACATAATGAAGAAGGCAAGGAGAATGCACTCTACTATATCAGCCGGAGGTTGATAGGAGCAGAAATCCGCAACTCTCCAATCGAGAAGCATTGTTTGGCTCTGATTTTTGCAGTTCAGAAGCTCCGCCATTATATGCTATCTCACAAAATCATCTTGATATCAAAGATAGATCCGTTGAAATTCTTGATGACAAGACCAGCGTTGACAGGTCGTTTGGCAAGGTGGGCAGTGATACTCCTGCAGTTTGATATCACATATGTCCCTCAAAAGGCAGTGAAAAGGCAGGTGTTGGCAGATTTTTCTCGCTGCACATCCTATCCCTGCAGATTCTCCGCTCAACTACGATCTACCTGACGAGCAGATCATGAATGTTGAAGAAGAGGAGATGCTACGAGTATGTGAAATGTACTTTGATGGAGCATCGTCAATCAAGCGTGCTCGGCCTCCAAATCTAGAGAAAGCTCAACCCGGAATCAGACTTATTTTCGTGGCTCCCGAGGGAGGCATAATGAGATTCTCATTCAGTTTAACTGAACCTCGGACAAATAATGAAGCCGAATATGAAGCCCTAATAGCTGGGTTGGAGATTGCAATCGATGTTAAAATCCGAAATCTTCAAATCTTCAGTGATTCTCAACTTGTTGTAAATCAAGTACTGGGAATTTACAAAATCACTAAGTTTGAATTAGCTTGTTATCATCGGCGAGTTCTTGAGCTTATGAAGCAAATTCCAGTTGTTAAATTAACTCAAGTTCCCCGAGGTCAAAATGCAAAGCTGATTCCCTTGCCAAATTGGCTAAAGAAATTGTGAATATGGATGTTGAATGGCCTATAATAATCATGGTACACAATCGGCGGGTCCTAGAGCCAGCATTATTACAATTCCCGCAGGCAGAGAGAATACCAAATTCAAGCCAGCAGAATGCAACTCCAGTTGATCCTCAATCTCCCCAATCAGTTGATCCTGAAGATCAGTCTGAAGAACAACAAGTTCCTAAGAAAAGGCACAAGGCCAGTCAAGTTTCAGAATCATGGTGGCATTGCCTAGATGTCGAGGAAGAAGATGACTGGAGACTGCCTTTCATTGACTACTTTAAAGAAAGTAAATTGCCAACAGACAAATCACTAGCTGCTCAAATCAGGAAGTGAGCGCTACGATATGCATTTGTCAACAACACGTTGTATCGGCGTGCTTTCGATCAAATGTGGCTAAGGTGCCTAGGGACCAAAGAAGCTGATAAAGTGATGACAGAAGTTCATGAAGGACTCTGTGGAACACACCAATCAGGTCCCAAGATGGCAGTCAAAATAAAAAGAATGGGCTACTATTGGCCGACCATGGTCAGAGATTGTATCAATCATGCTAAGAGGTGCCATGAGTGCCAGATTCACGGTGATGTTATACATCAACCGCCTAATCCGCTGCACCCTACAATAGCATCCTGGCCATTCGAATGTTGGGGTACTGATGTTATTGGGCCAATAGATCCGCCGTCATCAGCAGGACACCGCTTTATCTTGGCAGCAACCGACTACTTCTCAAAGTGGGCAGAAGCGGCTCCATTTAAAGAAGTTACGTCCGAGCACCTGATCAACTTCTTCACCCACAATATTGTCTATAGATTTGGTGTACCACGCCGTATAATCTCAGACAACGGAACTGCTTTTAAGAGTACAAAAATTTATAAGTTCGTTAATCGGCACAAAATCGATTGGCGATATTCGTCTATATACTATCCAAGAGCAAATGGCTTAGCAGAAGCCTTCAACAAAACACTGGTGAAATTATTGAAGAAAATCTTTATAAAAAACAAAAGAGAGTAGCATACGAAGATGGCAGAAGCGTTGTGGGCGTATCGTACAACCTACAAAACGCCGACCAAAGCCACTCCTTACTTTTTGGTGTTCGGAGTTGAAGCTGTACTGCCACTAGAAGTTGAACTTCCATCCCTTCGAGTTGCTATCCAGAATGAGATGACTCAGGAACGAAATGCTCGGTTAAGAATGGAGGAGCTCAATGCACTCGATGAAGTTAGGTTGCAAGCTCAACAGAACTTAGAAATCTACCGGGCAAGAATGACAAAATCTTTTGATCGAATGGTGCGTCCTCGATCATTTCAAGAAGGGGAATTGGTCCTGGTGCAGAGAAGACCAATCATCCCGCATAGAAAAATTGGTGGCAAATTCGTATCCAACTGGGAAGGACCTTTCGTCATCGAGAAGGTATTTCAAGGAGGAGCTTATCAACTCGTTGATCTGAATGGTCAGAGGCCCATGCCGCCGATCAATGGTCGATATTTGAAGAAATACTTTGCATGAAATCGCAAAAAAAAAAAAGGTTATGCTTAATGAGTTATATTTTTGTACAAATTTTATAAGCATGTATATTTTATATTTTGAAATTTTCCTCTGTTATGAGAATACATTTCAAAATCCTCCTGTTAGGCTGGGGGCATTTTAAATATTTATTCGGGGCGACATCGCGCTGCGTGCCGAGATCCCCAAATAAATATTTAAAATTTCAAGATTCCAAATTTACTCTACCCTAAAATGTCCCTACAAGACAGGGGGCATTTTAAATATTTATTCGGGTCGACATCGTGCCTCATGCCTATCCCCGAATAAATATTTAAAATTATCAATTCAAATGCTATTTTGTGCTAAAGAAGACAAAGACTTCTTTTTCAAAGTATATGCAGATGATCTTTCAAAAGTTGGAGACACATTCTCCAACAAACCAAGACTCAAGGGTCAAAAAAGTGATTTTTGTAAGTACACACTCCTACAAATTGAGCTAGAAAAACTTGAAGTCTTTCAACTGCCTGAAGCTTAAGGTTCGAATGGGTGTAAAAGGTCGGATCCAACAAGCCCAAATATGGCCGGATCGCTGGCAGCTCCGTTTACTCAACAAGCCATAAGAAAGGCCATAGTAGTGGAACCCCCACTTCGTCAACCCGTCAGTAGGGACTGTAGGAAGGACGAAGGCCAATTTGACTCGACCAGTTCAAGTGATCGTAGTTTACAAAATTCTCCAAAATGACTGGAGAATCAAAGTTCTAAGGGAAGATGAGTCTCGAGCAACTACTGAATGTTCGTAGGCTCCAAAATCTAAAACCACGAAGGATGACTCCATGTCTGTCAACTTCAGCAAACTCAGCATTGGGAAGCACAATTCCCATAGCTCAAGCCTGAAGCCTGAATGGGTGTATGAGGTCGGATCCAGCAAGCCCAAATATGGCCGGATCGCTGGCAGCTCCGTCTACTCAACAAGCCATAAGAAAGGCCGCAGTAGAGGAACCCCCATTTCAGCAACCGGAGGACGAAGAGCTGTCAAATTCTAGCTCTCCCAATCTGATGAAATCAAGTGATTCAGATTAAAGTCTTCTCAAGTGGTTAAGGATCAAGATACTACCTACGTTCGATACTATCAACTAAATCCAGAACTTACAAATCCTTCAAAAATCCGTAAAGCACAAAGCGAGGATCGAAGGAATTTTTCTTCAATAAGTCCACCAAAGCACAAATCAAAGGACCGAAGAAATTATCCCAAAGTTCACACAAGGCCTTAGGCTGAACTAAGTGGATTCTGTCATCAACAAGTCCGTTATGCACAAAGCTATGGACCGATGACTTTTCGCCACCGACCTAATACAATCCTAAGGGTTTAGGTCATCGGCACCTACTCCTTCATCAAGCCCGCCAAAGCTAGAAGCATAGGGCCGAAGGTACAAAAAAAAATCATCTGACAAGTCAGTAAAGATTAATCAGGCAATTCTCCATGAATGCCCGCAGCACAAAGCACCGGGTGAAAGAAATCAGTATCTCAACCATCTATTGATACATCGAAAAGATCTATTGAGAGAGAAAATTTTAGTGTGACATCCAAGCAAATAATTGGAGATCCACTAAAAGAAAATCTTAGTGTGACCTCCAACTGAAATTTTGGAGATCCACTAAATGAGAATCTTAGTGTGACATCCAAGCAAATTTTGGAGATCCACTAAGGGAAAATCGTAGTGTGACATCCAAACAAATTTTTGGAGATCCACTAAATGAAAACCCTTGTGTGACATCTAGAATAAATATCTAGAGATCCACAGGGTCAATCAGCATACAACAAACGTGGCCCGCTCCAGACACGTACCACATTTATTGGGGGGCATTTGTTGACCCGTATCTAATACAAAGAAAAAAAATATTTCGTACCTGAGAGCCGCAGCACATCGCACGACTCGTACGTCGTCGCCTCTCTTTGCACGACGAGGCCATGCCTCGCGTCATTTCTCCCCACGACTGATTTCGAGTCGTTAAAAGCCCTGAGACAACTTGGCCTTCGGCCTCTCTCGCGTCGACTCCTCTCCCGAGCTCTCCTCTCCCGATCCCTCTCTCGCTCTTTCTCCTCCCAGCCGGATCGGAAGTTACGACAGTTTGATCGGAAACAACAGGGGAGCTCGCCCGCACTGAAGACAACTTTCTCCCTTTCGATCGCTACTTCGGCTCCTCCGGTGCTGTTCGACCCCGCTCCATCGACGACTTTCTCCTCCTGTCGGAGAGGAAGTTACGACATTTTGATCGGACGCAAGGACCAGGAGCTCGCTGGCGTGAAGTTAACCTTCTTCCTTGCACGCTTGACTCCCCGGCTCCTTCTCGTTGTCCGACTTTACTCGATCGACGGCGTCCCCTTCCCGTTAGATCGGAAGTTAAGACATTTTGATCGGAAGCAAGCAAAGGAGCTCGCCGGCTGTGAAGGTAACCTTCTCCTTCTCGCGTGCTTCCACGGCCAAATCCCCTAAATCTGCTGAACCGAGAGATAGAGAGAGGGAGAGATTTTGTTTTTTTTATTATTATATATTATTATTATTAATTAATTAAAATTAATTTCTTTAAATTATACTTAATTAATTTTAAAAAGTAATTAATTATAATTGATAATTAATTATAATTAAATATTTTAATTATATTTTTTTTTAATAACAATTATTTAAAGTTAATTGAATTAATTTTAATTAATTATTTTAATTATAGTTAATTATTATGATTAATAATTATCTATAATTAATTAAAATTATACAGTGATAATCTCAAAAAGAGTCCTTTGCAAATTAACGGACTTCAAGGTCTAGAAAGTCCTTCCCTGGTGATTGAGAAAGGGGGAGTCAATATCAAAATCCAATGCCACCGGATCTGCAACACTTATGAAAGCAGACAGAAGGCGTGTATAAGCTTTTCAAGGAAATGCTGTGCGTTCAAATAACAAATACATGCACGACTACAAATATTTCAAAATACCCCTACACGTGCACCGTAGTTTGTATACATATAGGTACACAAGGGGTAAATACAATCTCAACCCGCATGGGCCCTGGCGAGCGTGTTATTGGTACACACGTGACGCCTATGGATGCTACGCGGGTTGACAAGTGAATTCAAGTTCGAATCCGATCCTTCTATACGGATCAATAGAAGTCGACAAGATTCGAACTACCTAACAAAATACACGGTTGTAGCGACCGGTGTATTTGTTTAAATACATTCTTTTTAGGCCTTCAAGACCTAAAATCAAGAAAATTCATAAACAAAGGCACAAAGCCTACGAGAAACCCGATCCTCTATCGATAAGTTGATAGGGTCGACAAGGTTCAATCAAATGGAAATGACCCCCAAACACCCCGATGATGGCCGTGTTGAATGCTAATCTCAATCGGAGGGGTTAACACATATTTTCAAATGTCACCCAAATACTCCAAAAAATCTAAAATCAATCCCAAAATTCCAAATATTTAAAATTGAAATTATCCATCCATACTTAAAGCAAAATCCATCCATCCTCCGCAACAGTTTGCCGAGGTGGACAAATCTGAAAATTACTTCAGCTCACAAAGAGCGAAATGCCTAGTCGAAAATATCACTAGGATCCATTCTTAAACAATCTCCTGCCAGTAAGGACGTGGTACGTGTCCTCTAACCGGCGGTCTGCCGCCAAATGGCACCGCAGGATAAACGGTTATGACGACCCGGGGCCCTCTGAACCGAGTGGTTTTGCCGCCAAATGGCACCACAGATAGCGGTTATGGCCAGAGCCAATACGCTCCTTATTGGCATCAAATCCTTGAGATATGAGTCAATAGGATATGATCGACAGGGCACAAAGCCCTCTGTTAGCAAAGGTGGTTCAAATTTGTCCCCTTAGACAAATATTCCCCCCCCAGGTCTACAAGGTCCCCTTGGACGAAGCAACCCATGGCTGCCGACAAGGATCCTTCTGTCAGGTTGGGTCGACTACCTCCTCTGACTAAGTAGACCAGGGACCACGATGGCCCGGGACGACGGAACCATGGGATCTTGATCGGACCCATCATCCATTCCCCCACCATCCGCTTTAAGTGAGAGATGGTGAAATTTCTATTTTAAATATTAAATCTTTCCAAACATCCAAACTTCCCAAATTCACAAATCCAAATCCAGTTTTCAAATTCAAACCCAGTGCTGCTACTAAATGCTAGATAACACATATACTCTACGTATCTGATCGACGACTAGCCTTAATCGAAAGTTCTCTCTCATTATTGGGAGGGGTAATTAACTATAGGGGCTTGCGCCTATAGAAAACCAGAACTCAGATCATAAATTCCTCTTAAAATGAGGGCGAAATCTCTGGGTAGTGTCTTATCTACAAATCCATCTGCCTTCCAAAATTTACCCCGGAACTTATTCCGTTAAAACTCCCTCGCTCAAATAAAAAGAAATCGCGCGGCGGGGAGGCTGGGGCCGAATTTTCGGAGCCCACAGATTTCTGGCGACTCCGCTGGGGAATGGTTTCTCTTTCCATCTCTAGCTAGTCACTTAAAAGGCTATAGTAGCAAGCAAATCAAATTTTAAATTTCCTGAAAATGAATCTTTTAATTAAGATCAGTGGAAATTCATTCAGCAGGATTTTTAAATTCCATGCTAACTCTCCTGCTTTTATTATTTGTTCTGCGTTATTTCTTTGTTATGAAAGCGTGGGGTGATGTATCAATTCTGATCACTAACCCCTACCTTTCATTTTTGCAGAATGGAAATGCAGGACACACCGATGACCGTCCAACTGGGACGAGGAGCCAGGATTCAACTGGCTAATGCTGTCATAGAGACTGGACATACTGGAGCCACCATCCACTTTGGCGGACTCGAATTCTCAGCAGCTACTGCAAGGGCTGCAGCCGTCCCTGTGAACGGCATAAACTCTGAAGAATTTTCTGGAAGGTCCCACTCTGCCAGGACTGCTGCCAGAGGTGCTACTCAAGGAAGAGTTTCTGTATTTGAAAGGCTATCCCAATCTGAGACCCTTACTGCAAAAAGGGTTATCACTGGAAGAAAGATTTCTGTGGTGACTGCGAACACCACTACCCTGCCCAAAGAGTCTGTTGCACCTGGGAGGCATGATACTGAAGCTTCCTCATCTGGAGGAAGACTTAACAGAAGGCAAAGGAGGAAGAAAAATGCAGAGCTACGTGCTCAGCAGTTGACAGTACCAGTTCATCCCTCCAACCTGCCAGCACAAGAACCAGAGATCAATATTTCCACTCAGAACAGGTTCACTAACCTGAAGTGGGTAAAAAGAAATAGCTTCTCTGGTGAGCTCAAGAAATCTTTCTGGTAGCGTCGACCTGAAGCTTCAACCCCTCAGAATATACGAGAGCCTGAACGTCTATCTGCCTGGGTGCACCGAGTTTTGAAGACAGTTAAGGAGAAGGGTCTAATGAAAAAGAAGTTCCAAAGGCCATTGATCGTTGAGGCCCGAAGAACCCCTCCCAGAGAGAGGCTATCATCTGCTATGATAACTGAAAGGAGAGGTTATCGACGACAAGCTCCGCAGGAAGCACATCGGGGCGTGACACTTGGACCTCGTGTTCAAGAATCCGTCGCCGAAAGGGCCCAGCGGAAAGGCAAACAAGTATGGAGGCCAAAGCCTCGAAAAGAAGAGATGATTGAAGAAAGGATTAGTTCGGGTGTGACATCCGGAGCTGTCTCCCGGAGATCCGCCCCTGCCAATAGAACTCATCAGAAATAAGTCCAAAAGAAGGCCCATAATGACGACAATTATAATGACAGTCGACATCCTGGAGAGTCCTTCAGGAGATCCCGTCATTCTCCTACTTCAGCTAGAGAGGGAGTTCACTTCGATCACAGTCTGCGGATCGAAGAAGTACTTATTCCAAATCAAGAACCTGAAATTTAGTGGCGCCGCCGCTCAGAAATTCAGATACAAGAAGATGAAGAAGAATATGGTCGGGGCCGAATTTTCGGAGCCCACAGTCATACCTGCCAATTAGCTAAGCAAAGAAATCAGAACACCGGCCTCTACATGCCACTTCCCATCCCAAACTGCTCGTGGCAAGATGTTAGTATGGATTTTGTTTTAGGCTTACCCAAAACTGTTAGAAAGCACGACTCTGTCTGTGTAGTAGTAGATCGTTTATCTATGATGGCTCATTTCCTCCCATATTCCAAAACATTCGATGCCTTTAGGATCGCCAAGTTATACTTTGATGAAATTGTCAGACTTCATGGACTCCCTAAAACAATTGTGTCGGATTGAGATGTGAAATTTACTAGCTATTTTTGGAAAACTTTATGGTTTAAGATGGGTACTAAACTGCAGTTCTCCACCGCCTTCCACCCGCAAACGGATGGTCAAACGGAAGTTGTCAATAGGAGCCTTGGGAACCTTCTTAGGTGTTTTGTAGGTGAACACATTAGAGATTCGGATTCTAAACTGCGTATTGCCTAATTTGCTTATAATAATTCCGTTAACCGGACCACATGTATGAGTCCAGCTTAGATTGTGTACGGATACCAACCTAGACAGCCGATAGATTTAATCCCCATGAACCCTAAGTTTAGAGTGTCAGAGTCTGCATCCGCATTTGCATCTCATCTCTAGGAATTGCATCAAGAGATTAATAAAAGAATTGCACAATGTAATGATAAATATAAACTTAATGCTTATCTTAAGCGACAGTTCTAGGAGTTCGAAGTTGGAGACTATGTCATGTTCGGATTCGTCCGGAATGGTTTCCGCCAGGGGCCGTCAAGAAATTACATGCTAAAAGCGCTGGGCCTTTCAAAATAACTACCAAAATAAACAGTAATGCTTATGTATTAGACCTTCCAAAAGGTTTCAACATGAATCCCACATTTAACATCAAGGATCTAGTAGCTTTTGATGGCCCTTATTTCAACCCTGAAAATCCACTAAATATTGAGCCTTGTGAGACCATGCCGAGTGAAATCCCGAGCCTACCTCCACTCCCTAAAATTCCCACATTACCTAATACGGAGAAGATAGAAACCATAATCAGTGATGAAATCATTTCCACCAGGGATGGCGGGCGTCGAAGATACCTAGTTAAGTGGAAAGGGAAGCCGGAGACGAAGAATACATGGCTGGATCGTGATGAGATACAGAGACTGGATCCTGATCTTCTAGAGCTGTACGAGAGTTCTCAGGACCCTTGCTCGACAGGGTCGAGCTTCCTCCCACCTGGGGAGAATGATGAGGACATCCATAGGAGATTTCGACACACTTACCATCGGAGGGGTCGTCGAGCGATGGCCATGATTCATAGTCTTTATTTCTGATGTTTTATTTTATTCATGCCATTTATATTTTATGTTTTCCATTTGTACCCCTATGAGGAAGATATTGCATGTTGTAGCCCAAGGGCAAGTTCGTCTTTATGATTTTTATTTTTCGGAAGGCCTATATATAGGCTTAGTCATTGTATTTGGAGTTAGTTTTTGATGAATGAAAAATTGCTCATATGTTCTCTTTGTAAGTTCATTCCTCCTCGATCTCTTAGTGAGTTCCTCGGAGAAGATAGATCGCTTTGTGCGTTCTAGGTTTTCATCCAAGCTTTCTTTGTGGGAATTTGGATTGAAGATAATGGAGGTGAGTGAATTCGTGGTCCCCCGAATTCCCTAGAAAATTTTCCTTTTTCCTTCCCCTTGCTCCTTACCGCCACCTCTCCCTGAACCGTCCAGGCCGCCGGCCACCTGGCAGCCACCTCCTTCCGGCCGGCCAACCTCCCCTTGGCCCTTGCCTGCCCCCTTCCCCTAGCCGCCGGCCCACCTCCTTGAGCTCCAAAAAAATTTGAAATTTGAAATTTTCAAGAGCCATAATGGGTTTCCAAATTTAGCTCCTTAATTTTAGGCAATCAATTTAATTGAATTTCAATTTCAAATTTGAAATTCAAATTAATCCAATTGATTGTCCTCATATTAGGAAACTCTCCCCACTTAAGAAATCTGAAATTTTATTTCAGATTTTTATTAAATCCGTGATTAAGTTTGTGGGCCCCATTTAATTAAAACTCAAGCCCCTCTCTCCTATTCATATGGCCGGCCCCTTAATGGGCCCCTCTCTCTCTCCAAATCACATTAATAGCTCCACTAAATCAGCCCCAAGCTTCTCCCTATTGCCGCCCCCTCATCCTTTAATGGAATTAATTTGAAATCTTCAAATTAATTCCGTCCCACCCATTAAACTTGAAATAATCTCAGTTTTTTTTTTTTTCAGTTTTATTTCTTGGAGCCTCTCTCTAGCCAATCCCCTCAAGTACCCAAGTCAACCCAACCCGCCTCCTCCATCCCGCCACCTCCTCTCTCCCTCTTTCCCCATTTTTTGGTGTTTCTTTCTCTTCCGGCAAGGATGTAAGGCGGATCCCGAGATTGATAACAGATTGGTATTCGACGTCTACGGAGACATCCACATCACCTGTTCACCGTTCTTCGACGTTGGATTTGGATTCGACGACACTGTTGAAAATTATTTGAACCGCATCCTTCCCACTCTCGTGGACGTCATAGACGAGCAATTCCAAGACTACGATTGGACCATCAACGGACATCCACCTGCTTCCCCACCTCCACCGCCGCCGCCTCCCTCGCCATCACTACGGATTGTCGGCGCTATCTACCTTGGAGTGATTTCGTTTCTTGTATGGTTCTTCTTCCTCCGACAACCCTAGAAGTAGAAGAGTGACTTTGAGCCTCAAGGTGAGATGATTACTTTGTTAACCGTCGGATTCTAGTTGACTAATCATTTCATTACTCTTGTTTACGTTGTTATTTTAAAGTGCTTGCAAATTTAGTCGTAATGGATTGCCTAAGCATCGTTTGTTTCTTAGAGCTTTCTTGATTCTTCAATTTTGAGACGCCTTAAGATTAATTTTATCATTACTCCAACAACTTTTATTAATCTCTAAGAAAACAATTCCTGGTTTCACATCATTACTCATGTAAACTTTTATTCGCTTGTGGATGATTTGTTTACCCTGAATAAATTATAATAAAATGCAAATACTGTCTCGAGCCACTCTTTTTATTTATTATTTTCATTCAGTGATAAAAGGGGCTTTAAGATGAGAAGTTTGGACAATAGTCTAATTTTTGAAGCAGGATTTAACAATAGACACTTTTGAAAACTAAGAAATGTTTTGATTAGGTAAACCATTTCAAACGAGTCTTGTGCAAAGTAAAATATCATTATAACCAGCTTTTCGATAAAAAAGTGCTTTTTTAGTTCAATTTTGATAGACCTTTTTTCATTACTTATTGTTTTGGTCTGAGACAAGTTTGTCATCTCCATTTCAGGCTTGAAAACTAGAGATAGTGATATCAAGAAAGCCGCAAAACAGTCCGAAATTATTTTTTTAGGCACAGGAACCAGTGAAGGCATCCCTCGAGTTAGCTGCCTCACAAATCCCTTAAAAAACTGCATGGTACGATTGTGAGATTTCTATCTTCTTATTCCAACTTCATTTGGTAGGGAATTAATTCCATAGAAATATTAGTTTCTATGATTGTCAATGCTAATTGGCTGTTGCAGGTCTGCCAAAAAGCAACTGAGCCCAGAAATAAAAATAGGAGACGCAACACAAGCATCCTAATTCGTTATGCTAATGATAATGGAAGATTTAACATTCTTGTTGATGCTGGCAAGTATGGTCAATTTTATTTGCTATATATTTCAGTTTGTGCTTGCATACGGTTTTGGTGAACTTTGCACTGCTATTACAACCATTAGTTACTTTAAGAATTTCAAATTTGTAAAGGATCTATTGTCCTCATTGCTATTTGCAATCATTATAATTAACCCATACCTAAAATTTATTCATGTTCTTAATAATGCTTAACATTTCTTATGCCAATATGTTGAACATCATTATAGCTTTTTTTTGATTTGTTTCAAGGCTAAAACATATATTGTGACTTTGAACATTCCTTGCATTGGTATTATATTGTTAATGGGGTAAGATTTTTTATTATGAGAACTTATTGATGGTTTTAATGTAAGTGCATTAGCTTTTGATTCAATGGGATTCACCCTTGCTATTTTCTTTATTACATATGGAGGAGTTGCTTCCTCGGATCACGGGAAGAGATAAATTGGGGTTGACATGAAGCATCTCCTGATATGAAGGTGAAAGGTTCCCTTCTAGATGTAGTTAGCTTTAGAGCTATTTATCCATCTGGGATATATGAACTTTCGTAGCTTTGCCTGAAAGGGACCTTTCCTTTTCTGCTCATCGACAGAAGAGCAAATTACCATCACTTTCTTTCCATCTCCTTCTTCAAAACTCTTTGTTTCTGGTTATGTTCTTTTTGTGTCTATATCCTTATCCCTTTTTTCTGTATTCTTTTACACTAGGTCTTCGTATCGAAACGTGTTTGTTAAAGTTTTGCTCAGCTTGGGAGGAGGTAAAGTCCTGCTTGGAGCTTCCTGCATCAGTGTTTGAAGTGTCTTGGGTCAAACACACCATTTCTTCAATTCTTGTATTATCCTTTCACTCAACTTCTTTGTCCTTTTCCCTTTTTCGCTTCATATTTTTCTTTCTCGGTAGATTGTCTTCTCCTTTTCATTGTGGTCGAAATCCAATCAGTTTACATTGTCTAATCTGACTAGGGAACTCTCGTATTAGCCTTGGATGAGGTGGCTTGGTGGAGACTTTTAAAAGGGGTTCTAGAGTTAATTTTTCTTGGTTAACAAAAATTTAAGGTCTTTTATTCTAAAGTAATTAACAATCTATCATTCTATCAGTAGTTTTTAGCCAGTCAAAACCAAAAAAATCAAAGATAAAAATAATTAAATGATAACAAAATATTTTAAAATTAAGAGTACTCATGAGTCGAGTGATCAACTAGAGACCGAGATGTGGAGGCAGCATGAAGTGAGAGAGTATGAAGATAAGACATTGAGAAGTATTTTCTTAAGAAAAAGCATGTGAAACTAGAAGCTACTAGCATTAGTGATGGCAACAAATGAAAAAACATATAAGCAAATTAGTGGGTGAGAGAGTGTTAAGAAGAACCACCAAGAAGCAACCAGCTCAAGTGGAAAATAATAAAGAACAATGGCCAATGACTAAATGACTACGCGAAACACTAAGGAGAAGTGAATGTTCAAGCCTAGTTATTATGGTAGATGGTGAATCAAACTATGAAATTTGAACTAGGATTTTATTTTGAGCGAGAGTAGAGTGCGAGCACTACCAGGAGATGTGACAAAGCTGTATGAAATGTCCATTTTGCTACAAGCTTGCACTACACAAGCAAACGATCTGCAAGGCTAGTTCATTTCTCTATGTCGCTCCTAAATCACATTTTTAATGACACAAGTTATAATTATTACTTCCATTAGAAATATCATATTTGACAAACTATTTAAAATGAAACCTACATGATAATTACAACTATGCAATAGAGTTTTAAAATAAACATTTAGTGATTGATAGCCAATGCATATTGTTGCAGACTAGAATATACACGTCGGTAGAGTTAAGAAATTTTTGTCTCAGCGTTGTATGGATATCTAGCACACAAATAGAATAGAAACAACAACACAAGAAATTTTTACGTGAAAACCCTGAAAGGGAAAAAACCATGAGGCGATGCCCAGTTGAAAAAGTTCCACTAGTGTTTTGCTTGAGATACAAGAGGCTGACTCATCCACAAAAGTTAGGACGATCAGTTTACAACGAATCTCTTATGAATTGAAATTAAGTTACAATGTTGAGCAGAATTCTGGCGTCACTTGGGTAGAATTCCGGCTTCACCCGGGTGTCAAGTAGAATTCTGACGTTACTCAGGTGGCGGGTAGGATTTCGGCGGTGGTCGAGGAGGAGCTATTCCCTCCTATCCTTCTGTTCTCTTCTTCTCCTCTTCTTCTTACTTGGATCCCCTCTCATGAGAAATGAGGGGTCTATTTATAGATTTTCTGTAGTGGCATAGCTTGTAAATAGGTGTGAGATCAGGGGCAAATAGGGAGTGGTCGAACGGACGGCTGATATTGAATCCATTGATCGTGCACCGTTCGTCAGACATTTGAAGGTCTTAATGATGTCGGAATTTGGCGATCTTGGGCTAGTTGGATTCGTCTCGTCAAGCCGTTCGATTCGACTATATGTTCGTTAAAATCGGAGACCATTTGCTAACTCAAATTGTGGTATGAACTTTCCAACAGCACTTCGGGTGCTTGATTTGGGCTCAGATTGAGTTGAATTTGATGTCGTTGGGTTCGTATTTCCGAGACACTCAGTTTGATTATATGCTCGCTGAAATCGGAGTTCAGGTGTTCCCGGATTTAATTTTTGAAGTTTCCGGCTCGATTTTGCCTCGATATTCATGCTCGATCAAGATAATTTTTTGAGAATATATCAGTTGCCTCCTTATTTTCGTACGTCGCAGCTCCAGGAGTCCGGAGATATGTGTCACAAATTTTGGAGAATTTTCCAAGTGATTCAGAATCGATCTTGCGTGTAGGAGCCTAAATAGCTCCGAAAGTGCCAAAATTGAGTCTGGAATGTCGAAAAACAGTCTCGGGATTCCAAAAACGTCTGATTTGGCTTTTCTAGGGTGAAAATCGGACCCAAAATAGAGTGGGCAGCCGAACCAGCCAAACTAGCCGGCTGGCCCGAGCCTTGGCCCGCTCGCGGCCTGCCTGGCCCGCTAGCTCGCGCCTTGGCCTGCTCGCAGCCTGCCCGGGGCCCTGCTTGGCCCGCGCTGCAGCCCGTCCCCGCGACCCACCTGGGCCGCTGCTGACCCGTGCCCGCGGGATGGCCAGCCCGTGCCTGGCCCGTGCGCCCGCCTGTGGTTAGTCGCCGTTTTGGGGCCGCCGGTTGCCGCCATCGACCTACTTCCAGCCACCGACTTAAAATAGGTATTTTTTGCTCGCAAAAAATCCCAAAAAATCCCTAAAAATTCGAAAAAATTTAGAAAAATATGGGAATTTCGAAAATGTCAGAAACTTCACCCTTCTCTCACAAAAAACTATAAATAGACTCCCAAAGCTTATAGAAAAATTGCACATTCTCTTGTTCTCCCTCTGGCTCTCTAACAGTTGAGGCTTTCTGCTGTTTTTGAGTAGGTGACTTTCTCTACTCAACTCAGCGCCCCTCCTCTTGTACAGAAGTTGGAGACTTCCCCTCATCTTTCTCCTTTCTCTACCATTTTTCTTCCCACTCTAGGGGCTTTTTGCTATTTTTTGTAGGTGATTTTTCCTGCTCCGATTAGCGCCCCCTTTAGTAAAGGTATAGAAATGGGTGATCATTCTATCAGAAATCCTCCCGCTAAATAAGATCGTCCTGTCGCCCGATCTGAAGGTTTGAAGAAGACTCACAAGGCGCCAAAGACTGATGATGTTATTTCCACCATCACTGACGATTCATTCATTTCCTTTAGGAAAAAATTCCATTTTCCTTATAATCTGGTGATGAAGGTGCCGACAAGATCCGATCATGCCCGTTTTCCTCTTGCGGGATATGTGACGGTGTACAAATTCAGTTTGCGAGCGGGGTTGCGATTTCCACCATCTCCTGAATTGATTGACATTCTGACGGTTTATGGAGTGAGTTTATCTCAATTTTCCTATAGGGCCATGTCGATCGTAATGGGCCTGATTGTGCTTTTCAGAGACCATGGAGTGGTATTATTTTCAGAATGCCTTTCTCGGATGGGGTGTCTCTTCAGTGACGTGCAGGGTCGCATTTCTTTCAGATCTAAGTGGTTGGATATTCGTACTCGAGATCCGTCGAAAGGTTGGATTAGCGACTTCTTTTATATGAAAAATGATTGGAGCCTTCAAGAGAAATGGGGAAAGTTGAAGGAGTTACCCGTCCCCCTTCATATTGGAGAAAAAGATTTATTGAAGATTCTGAAACTTCCTGATATCGACGCCCTACATTATGAGGTGCGTTATTTGCGTGATACATAGATGAAGAATACTTGTTCAGGGTGGGATTATCTACTCAAGCAGGAATATCGCATGCACAAATGCTGAAGAAGTCTGTGAGAATTCTAGAGGCTCAAAAAAGTCAATCCAAGCGACCAAAGAGAGGGAGATTTGCAGGCATCAAAGAAGAAGAAGACAGATGAAATTTTGACAGTTGCTAGCAAAGGTGCTCGTTTCTCTCTGTCCAAGTTATACATTCCAGAGGATGTTTTGAAACATAAGTGCATTGGTCGTCGACGGGCTGATGAGTTGATGAGTTTGCCCTTTCTCCTTTCCTTTTGTATGTATATATATTAAAGGATACATTTCTTACATGTTACTTCATTTGGAACATCATATGGATTTCTAGCTTGAGATGAACAAGACCTTGGATGACTGGAACAACGAGTTTGTGAAGGTTAAATATCTTCAGGGGTAATACAAGAAGAAATATGACGGTAGAGTGAAGGAGATGAACGCGGTGGAGGATCACTTGAACAATGTAGAGCAGAGTTGGCAAACAGGATCACTTCGGCTTCCTCCCAGAATGAGCGGATGGATCGTCTACATATAGAGTTGGTGGAGGCACAGGAGATGAACAACCAACAATCAAGAGATCAACAAATCCTTGAAGCTGAGAATAAGAGGCTCCAGAGCAGAAAAGGAAGCTCAACAGTTGCCATCTGCAGCCATAGAAGAGTTCAAGAAATCTTACGCTTCAAGATAATTATTGAGGATCACATTCAGGAGGTTCGTAATCATATTTATGATGTGGAGGTGAAAGCTTTGGAGGCAGAGTGCGCAGAGGATGGCTTCATCAAAGGTTTTATGAAGGGCGTTCGTGCAGTGCAGCGTAAGAATGGAGCGGAGATCGAGGGGTTGACTCCTAGCCAAGCTTCTGGTGATCCTTCTTCAGACTCTGGTGGTGAAGAATTAGAGTATGGGTTATAGCAGGCTTTTTCTCTGGAGGAGGATGAGGATGATATTGAGATCCTGTAGGATTGTTTTGATGTTGTTTGTACCACTTTTATTTTCTTTCTAGTGATTATATATGTGTTTCTGGTGTTGATGTTTTCTTATGATGTACTTGATGTTTCAATGATATATAAAAAAGATATTTCTCTTTTTCACATGTATATAAAATTGACTCAAATATTTTGGTAGCCTTTTTTTACTTAAGTGAATGTGAGAGATATCCTCCTTGGATATTCTAACATATCTGAGGTTGTTAATCAAAGCATTTGCTTGATGATTTTAACCTGTATGGGAGAGTTCAGACCAGATCCCCCTGGAATTGGTCGTTTAGTGATTAAGATACAATATTGATTGTGTATTTCTCGAATCACAGAAAAAAGAGTTTAAGGAGAAGAGATAGTATCATGACAAAATGAACATCACATTACTGTGTTATATAACACTGTACAACAATTCCCTAGTAAAATTTAGGGATACAGAAAAGTATTCTTCTACAATCAAAACACAAGGGGTGTTCGAAAAACTTGAAAGATACACAGCATAACTACTAGAGGGGACATAACACAAGACAAACTCTATGAACAACATAACACCAAACAAATAGTAGTATTAACTCCTACTGATAGTACTTGCGAAAGGTTGCCCACATTCTAAGTTTGGGGGAGCATTTTTTCACTAGCATCCTTCAGTTTAAAGGTTTCGGGCTTGACCATAGCCGCCACCAAATAAGGACCCTCCTAGAGGGGGGAGAGCTTATTGCGCTGAGGGCCTTTTCCAGTGGCTTCGATGCTTCGTAGAACTAAGTCCCTAATGGAGATAGGTCGAGGTTTCACTCTTCGATTGTAGTGAAGAGCAATTCTTTGGTGGTATGTAGCAGTCCTAAGTGAGGCTTCATCTCTTACTTTTAGGAGGAGATCCAAATTTGCTCTGAGCCTCTCCTCGTTGTTATTGAAGTCAAAAGTGTGAACTCTATTGCTCGGGACTCCGATATCAACTGGTATGACTGCTTCTGTACCAAAACAGAGGTTATACGGGATTTCTCTGGTAGGAGTTCTGGCAGTGGTCCGATAAGCCCAGAGGACATTTGTGAGTTCTTCAGCCCATTTCCTCCGAGCCTTCCCTAGGTGTGTCTTCAGCCCTTTTAGAATTGTCCGATTTGTAACATCTGTTTGTCCATTAGCCTGAGTATGGGCGACAGCTGTGTGAATGAGCTAAATATGAAAGTCTTTACAGAAAGATGTAAAGATCTTTCTAGTAAACTGAGTCCCGTTGTCGGTGATGACTCTTGTAGGAATGCCAAATCGACAAACTATATTCTACCACAAGAATTGTTTGACATTTGCTTCAGTAATATTTGCCAAAGGTTCTGCCTCCACCCATTTGGTGAAGTAATCTACGGTTAGGATGATGAATTTCCATTGTCCGGTGGCTATAGGGTAGGGTCTCATTATATCAATTCCCCACTGGGAGAAAGGCCAAGGACTCTGTATTGATGTGAGCTCCAAAGCGGGTGTATGAGTGAGATTGGAATGTAATTGACAGTTTTCGCACTTTTGAGTAAACTCAAGTGCGTCCTATTTCATTGTAGGCCAATAGAATCCTTGTCTCATGATCTTGTAAGCTAATGCTCTTCCTCCCAGATGTTCTCCACACACTCCTGAATGAACTTCTCGAAGTGCATAATCAGCTTCTGAAGGTGGGAGACACTTGAGATATGGTCCAGTGAATGTGCGCCATGGTAAAATTGTGCAATATGAGGCTCGCCTTGAGGCCCGCCTTTGCGCAATTCTAGTAAAAAACGCATCGATGCTTACGCCTCGAGTTTTTTTTTATGAGGCTTATGCCTCAACTTGGTTGAGGCCCGCCCCGCCTCACTGGCATGAGGCTTACGCCTCACGGTATATATATTAAAACTTACATAAATCTTGAAGTAAATGCCCGACATTGGACTCTATAGGAGAGGAGGAAGGGGAGAAAGCAGTTCATCATAATGATGATTAAAATGAATAACCCCTTAGTGATGACAGTGCTGATGACTTATGAGTTCTTATGTAATATGTCATTGTTATTTATTTTTGGAAATTGGAATTATATGTTAATGAAAAGAATACTGGGATTTGTGAAAGATAGAATTTTGAGTTGAACTATATTTCATGTTGTCTTATTATTGGGATATTTTGATTTCACTTCATATCTTATATTTTTTTATGTTATATATTATTCACTCATTAGTATATAAAAAACTTATCATTTTATGTTTACGCAATCTTTTGATTTTGAGGCTTACGCCTCAAAACGCCTTGAGGCTTACGCCTCGCCTCACGAATGAAAAACGCCTCAATACCCGAATACGCAATTTTAAACATTGATGTGCGCTTGTACAATTCATCACTAATAATGTTGAAATTTGCCACTTGTATTCGAAATCGTGTTGCAGCCATGGGTTCTTCAGGGAATACCCCATCCTGTAAAAAAGACAAGATGGGATCGATCCAAGATGCCTCTCTTGGGTCATCGATCGATTGTATAACCCACGGACCTTGTATACTCGGAAACTGGATCTCCTCGATACACTTTCTTTTATAAACATCTCCCATTATTGATGTTGCAAGTTTTAAAACAGCATCTGCTCTCGCATTTTGCTCTCAGAGAACATGTATGATCTGTTGCTCTCTTATACGGGTCAGAGTAACTTTACAGTGCTGCAATACTGGGTCAATTGCGGATTGCGGACTAGAATATACGCGGCGGTAGAGTTAAGAAATTTTCGTCTCAGCGTTGTACAGATATCTAGAACACAAACAGAGGAGAAACAACAACACAATAAATTTTTACGTGGAAGCCCTGAAAGGGAAAAAACTACGGGGCCACGCCCAGTTGAAAAAGTTCCACTAATATTTTGCTTGAGATACAAGGGGCTGACTCGTCCACAAAAGTTAGGACGATCAGTTTACAATGAATCTCTTATGAATTAAAATTCAGTTACAATGTTGAGCAGAATTCCGGCGTCATTTGGGTATTCCGGCGTCACCCGGGTGTCCAGTAGAATTCCGACGTTACTCAAGTGGCGGGAAGGACTCCGGCGGTGGTCGAGGAGGAGCTATTCCCTCCTATTCTTCTCTTCTCTTCTTCTTTCTTGGATCCCCTCTCATGAGAAATGAGGGGTCTATTTATATATTTTTTGGAGTGGCATAGCTTGTAAATAGGTGTGAGATCAGGGCAAATAGGGAGTGATCGAACGGACGGCTGATATTGAATCCCTTGATCGTGCACCGTTCGTCAGACATTTGATGGTCTTAATGATGTCGGAATTCGGCGATCTTGGGCTCGTTGGATTCGTCTCGCCGAGCCGTTCGATTCGACTATAAGCTCGTTAAAATCAGAGACCGTTTGGTAACTCAAATTGTGGTACAAACTTTCCAACAACACTTCGGGTGCTTGATTTGGGCTCAAATTGAGTTGAATTTGGTGTCGTTGGGTTCGTGTTTCCGAGACGCTCAGTTTGACTATAAGCTTGTTGAAATCGGAGTTTAGGTGTTCCCAGATTTAATTTTTGAAGTTTCTGGCTCGATTTTGCCTTGAGATTCGTGCTCGATCAAGATAATTTTTGAGAATATATCACATATAAATGTCAAAACACTCCTAAGCATGCACATAATACTTATTTGCATATCCAAAAATGACTAATTTGAGTCATTGATTATTTTTATATAGTATAGTCCGTCTCTCACAGTACCTTGAACCAGAAAGAAGGTTATGCCAATTTGACTGAGTCAATCAACCCCTTTCAGAAGAGTCATCATTTTGCAAGCCAATCGGCCAAGCTAGACAACATTGTTAATGGAATGATACTACTGTCCATTATATCTTTCAAGCACACTAGTATAGCTTATAGACATGTTATGTTATGACCAAGGGAGGAGTCTAAGAATACTATGAACAAATTTTATTATATGCTAATAGAAGCGATGCGATAGCAAAATAAATTATGTCCTCATGCAATTCATTTTAAAAGATTTTTTTTTAATTTAACTTTTAACATGGTAAAGGTAATTAAACAGCGCACATTATATTGGCATGAATATAAAATTCTTTACAAATATGTAAAGCGTGTGACATAGTTAGAGGCAGGATGATCATTTCTATTAGTTAAAGAATTAATTAAAAAGACATTTTCTCTTATTTCCTTAGGAGATTTAGTTTAGTAATTAAGGAGCCTAGGAGTTAATAGGTGTTTTCCTTTAAGTACTCTGCTGTTATGTTAGGAGAAGGAGTTTTTGGTGAGTTTATTTTCGAGATATTGGTGGGGGCAAGAAATATAGGGAGCCTATACCCTCGCCCGCACGAGTGATAAAATCGGACGACGACCCACTAAACCACGAAACAAAGATGACTAAGATGAGGAAGAACAAACTCATACATTTCAAATCTAAAGACTGACTTAGAAATTAAACAAAAAAAAAACAAAATTACAACGACTTACAATCTTGACTCGAAATCAAAGACATCCTAAAGTTGCTTTACTTAGAGACGAAAGATACAGATGGAGTGGCACTTGCGGAGAGACGAAAGAGATTAGAAGCCGAGACGAAAGGTTGGAAAGAGCTCGCAAGATTTCCGGAGGGGATGAGAAAGAATACGGACAAAGCTCCCAAGCTTTTCCATGAAACCCACAGGTTTACATTTCCAAAAATCACATATCATTCACTATTTTAAAACATTACATAATCCCTCATATTTATAGGTATGGAAGGGGAATACCAAAAGACACAAACATTTAATTCCCATAGGAATCCCAAACATCACAAGCCATAAAAAGCCCTTGCTTTTTACGTAAAAAACATCCCAAGCCCAAGAACCAAAGGAGCAACCGCGGGAGCCAAGCAGGCCGCACGGAACCAAGGTGCCAAAGCCACGAGAAACCCCCTAGCTCGGAAAACCAACAGCCACCGTGGGAACCAAGGAGACAATGCACGGAAATCAGCCACTTGTGGAAGCCAAGGAGCCAAGGCATGGGAAAACAAAACAAATCTTGGGATTTCAAAAGCCATTTTGGAATCCCAAGAGACAACTTTAATTTAAGATAAAACAATAAATAAAAAGCTACGTAAATACGATATTAAATGAACTAAAACCTAGCTAATAATGAGCTAACTCTTGTTCAATAAATGAACTAAAAATCAGCTCATAAATGAGCTAAATTCTAGCTCAAATTTTATTGAGCTTGTAAACTCGAGGGAGGCAAAAATTGATTTATTTTGGACATGAGTTGACCCCCCCGTTTGTCTACATCAGATTCTCCCCTTCTTGAAGAACTCATCTCCCGATGAGTTAGCTTTTGGTTCTCTTGAGGAGGTGCATACTGTTCATCCAGCTCTTTGATTTTGTCTTCAAATTTTTTCAAAATTTCTTCTTGTTCCTTCTCGAACTGTTGTTGTAGGTACCTTTTCCTCTTCTCGAATTTTTGATCATATAAGAACATGTGATACTTAAGTTTGTATAGAAGGTCTTGAAGCAGATCAGTTGAATCACCTTATGTAGGAATTCATCTGTCCAACGGGAGAGGGACATCAGAATTGACATGATCGTTTTCTTCCATGAATGAAGCTATTTTTTGTTGTTTTCTATTTTTTAATTGACTCAAAAAAGACTCAAAAAACTCAATCTAAAAAAAAACTCTAGACTCACAATTCTTTTAGAGACTCAACAAGACTCACAACAAAACGACTTGACTTGACAAACTAAATAAAACTTGACAAACTAATTTGACAAACCAAAATTTGACGACCAAATCCTAGGACTTCCTAACTTGCTCTGATACCAAATTGGTGGGGGCAAGAAATATAGGGAGCCTATACCCATCGCCCGCATGAGTGATAAAACCGGACGACGACCTACTAAACCACGAAACAAAGATGACTAAGATGAGGAAGAACAAACTCTTACATTTCAAATCTAAGACCGACTTAGAAATTAAAAAAAAAACAAAATTACGACGACTTACAATCTTGAATCGAAATTAAAGACACCCTAAAGTTGCTTTACTTAGAGACGAAACATACAGATGGAATGGCACTTGCGGAGAGACGTAAGAGATTAGACGCCGAAACGAAAGGTTAGAAAGAGCTCGCAAGATTTCCAGAGGGGATGAGAAAGAAGACGGACAAAGCTCGCAAGCTTTTCCATGAAACCCGCAGGTTTACATTTCCAAAAACCACATATCATTCACTTTTTTAAAACATTACATAACCCCTCATATTTATAGGTATGAAAGGGGAATACCAAAAGACAAACATTTAATTCCAATAGGAATCCAAACATCACAAGCCATAAAAAGCCCTTGCTTTTTACGGAAAAACATCCCAAGCCCAAGAACCGAAGGAGCAACCGCGGGAGCCAAGGAGGCCGCACGGAACCAAGGCGCCAAAGTCACGGGAAAACCCCCCTAGCTCGGAAAACCAACAGCCACCGTGGGAACCAAGGAGACAATGCACGGAAATCAGCCACCCGTGGAAGCCAAGGAGCCAAGGCATGGGAAAATAAAACAAATCTTGGGATTCCAAAAGCCATTTTGGAATCCCAAGAGACAACTTTAATTTAAGATAAAATAATAAATAAAAAGCTACATAAATACGATAATAAATGAACTAAAACCTAGCTAATAATGAGCTAACTCTTAGTTCAATAAATGAACTAAAAATCAGCTCATAAATGAGCTAAATTCCAGCTCAAATTTTATTGAGCTTGTAAACTCGAGGGAGGCCAAAATTGATTTATTTTGAACATGAGTTGACCCCCCTTTGTCTACATCAGATATCCCAAGATTCTTAGTGTGGATTCCCTAGTTTTGGTGAGCTGGGTTGGATAAGGAGCCATATGGGAGTCTAGGACTTCACAAAGATTGGTTGCCAAGGTCCATTATTGTCTCAGTTGGCTATTGTTTTTTCTATCCAGCGATTCCAGGTTCCAGCCACGGGTGGAAGTAGTCACCTTCCGGATTCAGGCGCTCATCCTGCTCCAGTTTGCGTTAGTATTACGTGCTTTTGTGCAAGGTGTGGGAAGACGTTGATAGTTGGACAGCAAGCTTATCTCAAGACTTATGATTCCTAATTCATGAAACACATCTAACTAGATATTGACCACGATGAGGAATGGGTGGCTGTTAAATACTGTCCATGACATTGGAAGCTTTAACTTAAGCAATCTGAAATCTCTAAATTAGCTAGCATTGGCACCCTAATGACGCCCTAAACCAGGTTCTCTGTCATTCAATTATGTGAATTCCTTATGGTTGTTATTTCTTCTTGTTCAGAGAACATCCAACTTCCTAGGAGTTACATTCTTGAATGCAGGAACCAGCTGAAATATCCAGAGGAATTGTCTACTGTCTGGTCTAAATTGGCAGGCAGAGCATTGGGAAGCTCAAGTTATTTGTTGTGGTCTTAGGGGCTGATTCCATAACTCTAGCCTGGAAAATAAGGTGGAAACAAAGCTGCAGCTTATTGAATAGAAAGCCTGATCTCTATCAAGTTCTCTATTTTTAAAGAGGTTTTGTGTTGACTATAAAAAATAGAACATACATTTTTTTTTTCTAAACGTCTCTTTAAAAAAAATGTTAACACAAGTAACATTGAGTAGAAGACTTTGAATTGTTGTCCAAAGGCTTTGTATTGTTGTGGCATTTTAAATGCCATTCTTTTTTTTTTTTTAAACTTCAGAGGTTTCGGATTATCAAAGCATCACCTCTCTTCCTTTAGCTAATGAGATAGCAAGGATTGTGATAAATCATTTCAAAACTAATTTATCAATTAAAATTAATAGGTTAATTTTAAAATACAAGAACATTTTTGAATTCGAAAGTTTCAAAGTATGAGAGCATTTTAAATTTATTTTTTTTAAAATACGAGAGCTTTAAATTTTGAGAGTTTTAGAGTACGTGAGTTTTGAAAATTGAAATTAATATAATTAACTAAAAAATTTTTGAATTTTAGTTAATTGATTAATTAAATAAGCATAAAAAAAATGCATAAAAAGAAATAATGTTTCCACTAATCAGACATATACAAGCTCTTAACACAATCCTTACAAACTCTCGAATAACTTTCAACTCAATACAACTCTCAAATCAATACAACTCTCAGAACATCCATAGAATTCTCCAAAGATCCCTCCTGTACGAGTTCCTGTAGCTATTTGCGAGCTCTCTGAACTGCTGCAAGTACCGCGTACCTACAAATAAGCAGATAAAAGGCAGCACAATTATAAATAAAAATCAATACTAAAAAAATAGTAAATCTAGTTACTGAAGGTAGAACAAATCACTAGAAAGCAAGAAAAGGTAAGTACGAAAAAACTAGTAGAACAACAGTTCTGAAAGAAAAAAAGGTATAGTGGACTACTGTAGTAGAAAAAAAAATGACTACAAACACATAACAACTAAAACACTAATGCCAATATCAAAACTCTGAAATGTTAAAATCACAAAGTCAAACTAACTCAAACAAGTACGGAATAAATATTCAAACATTGTACAAGTAACTACTATTTATCATGGTTTAAAATTGCGCAATATGAGGCTCGCCTTTGCGCAATTCGAGCAAAAAACACCTCGATGCTTACGGCTCGAGTTTTTTTTATGAGGCTTGCGCCTCAACTTGGTTGAGGCCCGCATTGAGGCCCGCCTCGTCCTCTATGCACAACACCTGCGACATCCACTTTGCTTGTGTCGTTAAAATGAGGAAGAAAGGAGATCTCTCGTTGTGCTTCCTCTTCCCGCACGCGAGAGGCGATCTTCCTCTCCTAGTTCATGCACGAGCTTCCTCACGCCAAATCCCTCCACCTAGTCGAGCTCGACCCTTAAGCCATAACAACCATCCACGCTTCATCCCCGCCTCCTCTCTCGATCCACATGCCATGACAGCAGTCAGACGAACCTCACGCAAATCCTGGTGCCGACCATCCGATCTTTTACAGTCACAAGCTTTTGACCTACCCTCTTCTTTCATTCTCCCATTCTCCTGCTCTCTATCTCATTCTTTCACTCCCATTCTTCCTCCCTCACACACGAAATTCCCGTAGAATTCCCTATCCTCTCCTATGCCGAACCTTCCTCCTCCTTTGGATCCATCAACCCAACTACAGCCGAAATCCATGACCGAGCTCCACATCCAATGCCAATCTTGACCTAGCAGCTGAAACCCACGCCTGCCGCAAGTCCCCAAGCCTTCAACCTAGCTCTTGTCGCAGATCTCCTTCCTTCTTCCGCTATAGCCCTTCCGCCGATTGAACTCCACTAGCCAGGGACGATTAGCCCGATTCCTATCTACTGCAAGCCCTTATGGCCGTCCGACTCATACCACTTTCAAACCTCCCAGATCTCCCCTTCGTCTAGTTCATACACATCCAAATTGATCTGAAGCTTATTGCTATCCAACTCTCAAATCACAACCGATTTTTTAGGATGACCCGACAGATCTGATGCCTGTTGAGCCCTCAACTCCTAATCGAACTACTCACAACCAAAACCATCGCTTAGCAGGTGACCTCTTCCTCTATCTCTTAATTTTTTTAATTAATATTAATAGTTTTATTAATAAAATTATTATTATTATTATTACTATTATTAATAATATTAGTAGTTTGTTAATAGTCATAATAATAAAAATAATATTATTATTATTGTCTAAGTAAATAAAAAAAGGGTGGGGGTGACACAAAAAAGAAGAGAAGAAAAGAAGAAAAAGAAAAAAAGAGGAAAAATAAAAAAAATGAAAAAGAAAAAAGAAAAAAAAATTTGTATATATTTTTTCTCGATCTTCATCACCACCGACGTCCCCTTGCCAAGGTATAATCTCTCAAACTTGAAATCTTGACCTCGGCACTGGCAGCGTATGGAGCAACCACATATGCATTCTTTTGTTAGCATGGTGGGAGGAAACTCTTTGCGGTGCTTGCAACAACAACAACATCAAGCCTTTATCCCACTACGTGGGGTCGGCTACATGAATCCTTTTTCTCCATTGTGTCCTATTAAAAGTCAAATTCTCATTTAAATCTAATAAAGAAAGGTCATTCCTAATATTTTCTAACCAAGTCTTTTTAGGTATACTCCTACCTTTCTTAACATAACTCAAATCTAATACCTCTACTCTCCTAACCGGGTCATCGGAAGGCCGCCGTTTTATGTGACCAAACCATCTAAGGCGACTCTCTCTAATCTTATCTTTTACTGGAGCTACTCCAACCTTTTCACGTATATGCTCATTTCGTATCCTATCTCTAAGGGTAAAGCCACTCATCCACCTGAGCATCCTCATCTCTGCCACACTTAACTTAGTATTATGCTTCTCTTTTAATGGCTAACATTCGGCACCATAAAGCATTGCAGGCCTCACTACCATCTTATAGAATTTTCCCTTAAGTTTGATGGGTACATTTCTATCACATAACAAGCCCGATGCATTCCTCCACTTCAACCATCCAACTTGAATTCTGCTGATAATATCTCCATCTATTTCACCATTACTCTGAACAACATATCCATGATATCTAAAACGTGTACTCTTATTAATGACTTGATCGCCCAAAGTCACAATCCCCTCACTAGGTCTATTACTACTAAAATTACACTCCATATATTCCGTTTTAGATCTGCTCAAGCGAAAACCTTTAGACTCTAAGGTTGACCTCCATAATTCAAGTTTACCTTCAACTCCCTCTCTAGTCTCATCAACAAGAAGAATATCATCAACAAAAAGCATACACCAAGGTACATCCTCTTGGAAATGTCTAGTGAGAACATCCATGACTGAAGCAAAAAGATATGGGCTTAAGGCTGATCCTTGATGTAACCCAACCGAAATAAGAAAATACTTGGTCAATCCACCTTGCGTTTGAACACAAGTAATAGCTCCTGCATACATATCTTTAATGATTTGAATATAATCATTATTGACTCCTTTCTTTTCAAGAACTCTCCATAGCACTTCTCTTGGAACTTTATCATATGCTTTTTCTAAATCAATAAATATCATATGTAGATCCTCCTTATTTTCTTTATATTTCTTAATACACTTAACTTGAACTAAATCCTTACTACTCCTTTCTCTTTGTTTGGCTAACTTATACATATATCTTTTTCCTTCTTTAGTATCTAATCTATTATATATATCACTAAAAGCTAATGTCTTTGCATCGCATATTGCTTTCTTAGCATCCTTACGAGCAACTTTATATATTTCCTAATTATCAGAATTTTTAAAATTAAACCAATTTTTATAACAAAACTTCTTATTTTTAATCTTTTCTTGCACGTTTGGATTCCACCACCAACTATTTTTACTATTATGAGCTTTTCCCTTAGACACTCCAAGAACATCTTTTGCAATATTCTTAATATTACTAGCCATTTATTCCCATATAGCATTAACATCCTCATGCACAGACAAAATCTTAAGATCTAAAATCTTATTCTCAAAAATATTTTTGTTAATATTCTTTAAATGCCCCTATCTAATCCTAGAAAATTGTATTACTTTATTTTTTATTTTATGCCCCTTTATCTTAAAGTCCAAAACTAATAATCGATGTTGGGTATATAAATTTTCACTCGGAATAACTTTACAATTTTTTATTTTATAATGATTCTCAAATTATTATAAATCAAATTTTGGGAATCTATAAAATCTTCAAATTGTAGTTAGCCCACTATCATCGGTGATTCTTAAGCTAACGAAGAAAATTTTAGTTGTTAAATTAGTTTGAGTTCCTCGAACTCAGAACAACAAAGCCAATTGTCTGACCAAATTAGTCAAATTACAAATATATGTTGATTGGAGTCTATACTCATTCGGTCCTAGAGCTAGCAATTGATTAATATCAACAGAAAGAGGAAACACCAAGTTTAAGCCGATAAGAAGCAACTACGGTTGATCCTCAACCTCCCCAACACGTTTCTCTTGAGAACCAGCCAGAAGAAAGTCAAGAAGCTAACAGAAGGCCCAAAGCTAGTGTCGCCTTAGAATCATGTAGGTATTGCTTGCATGTCGAAGAAGAAAATGATTGGAGGCAGCCTTTGATCTACTTCTGAGGAAGTAAGCTCTCAAAAAACAAGTCATTAGCTGCGCAAATCAGGAAGAGGGCCTTGCGGTACACATTCGTCAGATTCACGGTGATGTTATACATCAACGGCCAAATCTACTGCACACCATAATAGCATCCTGGCTATTTGAATATTGGGGCACTATTATAATCGGGCCGATAGATCCGCCATTATCTGTAAGACACCACTTCATGTTGGCAGCAATCAACTACTTTTATAAGTGGGCAGAAGCAGTTCCATTTAGAGAAGTCACATCCGAGCATACGATCAATTTATTCACCCACAATGTTGTTTACAAATTCGGTATGTCGCGCTGCATAATCTCAGACAGCGATATGGCTTTTAAAAGCGTCAAAATCTACAAGTTTGTTGATCAGCATAAAATTGATTTGTAATATTCATCAATGTACTGCCCAATGGCAAATGGTCTGTCGGAGGCCTTCAATAAAACTCTGGTGAAGCTACTTAAAAAGATTCTCACAAAAAATAAATGAGTGTCACGCAAAGATGGCATAAACGTTGTGAGCATATCGTACAACTAACAAAATGCCAATCAAAGCCACTCCCTACTCACTAGTGTTTAGAGTTGAAGTAGTGCTACTATTAAAGATCGAACTACTATCTCTTCGGGTCGCTGTCCAATATGATCTTACTCTGGAGCAAAATGCTTGATTGAGAATGGAGGAGTTCGATGCACTTGATGAAGTCAAGTTAGAAGCTCAGCAGAATCTAGAGATTTATCGAGCTAGGAAGATGAATTCCTTTGATCGAATGGTACGCCACCATGCATTTTAAGAAGGGGAATTGATCATGTTATAGAGAAGGCAAATCATTTCACACTGAAAAACCAATGGTAAATTTGAATCCATTTGGGAATGCCCTTTCATCATTGAGGTGTACCAAGGAGCCTACCATCTTATCGATCTGAACGACTAGAGGATCATATCACCAATCAAAGGTCGATACTTGAAGAAATATCATCCCTAAAGACTACTAGAAGAATTCTATATTTGATTTACCATGTAATAGTTAAAATAATATATACTTGCTCATAAATATGTGCACATTTTTTAAAATTCTCATTTAGTATAAGAAAGCATTTCAAGTATCTCGTAAAAATCCTATGCAAGATGGGGCATTTTTAAATATTTATTGGATGCAACTTTTCATCAACTACTTCAGAGAAAGTAAGCTCTCAGAAGACAAGTCATTAGTTGCACAAATCAGGAAGAGGGCCTTGCGGTATACGTTCGTCAGATTCTCGGTGATGTTATACATCAACCGCCAAATCCACTGCAGACCATAATAGCATCCTGGCTATTCGAATATTGGGGCACTAATGTAATCAGGCCGATAGATCCGCTATCATCAGTCGGATACCACTTCATGCTGGTAGTAACCGACTACTTTTATAAGTGGGCAGAAGCAAATCCATTTAAAGAAGTCACATCTGAGCATGTGATCAACTTATTCACCCACAATGTTGTTTACAAATTCAGTGTACCACGCTGCATAGTCTCACACAATGATATGACTTTCAAAAGGGCCAAAATCTACAAGTTCATTGATCGGCATAAAATTGATTAGTGATATTCATTAATATGCCACCCAAGGGAAAATGGCATGGCAGAGGCCTTCAACAAAACTCTGGTGAAGCTATTTAAAAGGATTCTCACAAAGAATAAACGAGTGTCACACAAAGATGGCAAAGTCATTGTGAGCGTATCGTACAACTAACAAAATGTCAATCAAAGCCACTCCCTATTCACTAGTGTTTAGAGTTGAAGCAGTGCTACTATTAGAGATCAAACTACCATCTTTTCGAGTCGCTGTCGAATATGATCTTACTCGGGAGCAAAATACTCGATTGAGAATGAAGGAGTTCGATGCACTTGATGAAGTCAGGTTGTAAGCTTAGTAAAATCTAGAGATTTATCGAGCCAGGATGATGAAGTCCTTTGATTGAATGGTACGCCACTATGCATTTCAAGAAGGAGAATTGATCATGTTGTAGAGAAGGCATATCATCCCATGTTGAAAAATCGATGGTAAATTCGAATCCATTTGGGAAGGCTCTTTCGTCGTCGAGAAGGTGTACCAAGGAGCCTACCAGCTTATCGATCTGAATGGCCAGAGGCTAATATCGCCAATCAAAGGTCGATTCTTGAAGAAATTAATATCATGCCTAAAGACTACTAGAAGAATTCTATATTTGATTTACCATGTAATAGTTAAAATAATATATACGTGCTCATAAATATGTGTACATTTTTTAAAATTCTCTTATATTACAAGAAAGAATTTCAAATATCTCGTAAAAATCCTATATAAGATGGGGCATTTTTAATTAATTATTTGAGTTAATATTGCACTGCGTGCCAAATTCCTCATATTAGTATTTAAAATTATAAAATACAAAATTTACATGATTCGCTCTTGTAAGACAAGAGGGCATTCTGATATTTATTTTGGTAGACATCATACTTTACGTCAAGATCTCTAAATAAATATTTAAAATTATAAAATGAAAAAACTTGCCTGACCCTCTCTTGTAGGGTAGGGGGAGATTCTAATATTTATTTAGGTTGACACCATGCTTTGCGCTAAGATCTCTTAATAAATATATAAAATTACTAATTAATATGAAAAGCCTTTTAAGAAAGCAAAAATAATAGCTTCAATTTTGATATATACTGGTGATTGTCCAAAATGTCCGGGTCATCACCTTCTTCAACATACCAAGACTTCGAAGGTCAGGAAAGAAAACTTTTGTGGCTACAAACTTCAATAAATCGAGTTAGAGCAGTACATGTTCATCTGCAACATGAAACTTAAGGTTCGAATGGATGTAAGTGGTTAGATTTAATAAGCCCAAATATGTCTGAATTGCTGGCATCTCTGTCTACTCAACAAGACATACGAAATGCCCTAGTAGCAGAACCTCCATTTCGTCAACTCGTCAAAAGGGACTGCAAGAAACATGAAGGATTACTTGACTCGACAAGTTTCAGTAGTTATAGTCCACGAGATTCTCCTAATTGACCGGAGAGTCCAAGTTACAGCAGGAAGGATGTATTCCCAATCAACACAGCTACCAAATGTGTGTAGGTTCTGAAATCTATAACAATGAATGTTGACTTCAAATCTGCAAACTTCAGCAACCTCAGCTTGCGAAGCGCATTTCTCTATAGCTCAAGTGCGAAGCCTGAACCGACGCATGAGATCGAGCTCAACGAGCCAAGAAGTGGCCGAGTTGCTGGCAGCTCCATCTGCTCAACAAGCCATAAGAAAGGCCACAGTAAAGAAACCTCCGTTTCAACAGCTGGATGACGAAGAGCTATTAAGTCCTAGCTCTTCTAGTCTAATGAACTCAAGTAACCCTGGTTGAACCCTTTCTGATCGGTTAAGGATTAAAATACTACTAATATAAGGTATTACCAGTTCCATTTTAAACTTGTAAATTCTTCAGTAAATCCATAAAGCTCTAAGTGAGGATCGAATGAATTTTTCTTGAATAAGTCCGCAAAAGCACAAAATAAAGGACCGATGAAATTATCCCAAAGTTCATATAAAGTCTAGGCCTGAACTAAGAGAATTTTATCATCAAAATGTCCATTATGCACAAAGTTTTGGACCGATGACCTTTCGCCACCGATCTAATACGAACCTAAAAGGTAGGTTACCGATATATATTTTTTCATCAAGCTCGCCAATGCAAGAAGCATGTGGCAGAAGGTATGCAAATCTTTTGACAAGTCGATAGAGACAAAATTAGGTAACCCTTCATCAAGTCCGCCGTCAAGGTATAGGAAAGAAGGAATCAATTTTTAGAACTTAAGCTAAAGTTTTTAAGAGGGTGCACCTGCTGACGCTAATGGTGTCTAAAGGTATATCAACACATCCATAGAAATCATAGGAGCAACTCGAGAAAATCCTAAATGTCACTTTCAAATGTCCTCAAAGACGGTGGTATTTTAAATATTTATTTGAGTCGATATCGTTCCGCATGTCAATATTCTCAAATAAATATTTAAAATCTCATCAAAATGCAACCAAGAAGAAAGTATGTACCTAAGCGAAAGATAGCCATAGAAAGCCTAGGACAACTAAGTCCTACTAGTTGGTGAATTTACAAAGCTTGGGAAAATTCTAAACGACACCAGTAATTATACAACAGAAATATTACATTCATATATGATTGCGGAAAGCAAAAATATTGAGTAGTTATGAAAATACCATAAACTAAAGTTACAGTGGTGTCGAAACAAGAAGAAAAGGTGGTGATGATATTTACCAGCATCAGACTGAAAAGCAATGCTCTATGGATCTAAATATGAGGTGCTAATGTTATTATACTAAGAATCCCTACTTGATTGAAGCCAACATGTAAATTTTTCTATGGATACATCTAAATATTTATAAAGAAAGCAAATTAACATGACATCAAGACATGATTATTGAAAATCTGCAAAAAAGTTCTTGGTGGAATATCCAAGATAAATATTTGAAAATCTGTAAGGGTCAACCAGCATGCAACAAATGTGATTCGCTAGCAGTTGAAACCCATGCGTGCTGCAAGATCGAGCTCCCCATCCAACGCTAATCTCAACCTAGCAGCTAAAACCCACGTCTGCTGCAAGACCCTAAGCCTTCAACCTAGCTCTTGTCGTGGATTTCCTTCCACCCGCAACAGCCCTTCTGTCGACTGAACTCCCCCTCCAGCCAAGGCTGATCCGCTCAATTCCGTAAGCCCTTGTGGCCGCCCGACTCATCCCACTTCTGAACCTCCCAGATCTCCTGTTTGTCTAGTTCATGCACATCCAATTAAATATAGAGAGAAAAAATAAAAAAAAAGTATGAAAAAGAAAAAAGAAAAAAATAGAAAAAGTAAAAAATATATATTTGTATGTTTTTTTCATCACCTCTAACGTACCCTCACCAAGGTATAATACCCCAAACCTGAAATCCTTTCCTCGGCACTTGTAGCGTGATACGCAACCACCAATGCCCGCTTTCTTAGCATAGTGGGAGGAAACTCTTTGTGGTGCTTACGATGAGGCAGGTAATCCTCGTGCACGCTTTTCTTAGCGTGGTGGGCAAAAATTAAGTACCTGTGCATGTGCTTCAGTGCCTGCAGGAAAACAGCTGTGCATTTTTAAGTAGGTACCTCTGAAGACCATGCATGCCTTTCTTGGCATGGTGGGATTAAAGAATATGGCTGCGGACACGACACCAACCATGTACGTCTTTCTTGATGTGGCGGAAAGGCTATGACTCCCCAAATTTCCCCCATACAAGGAAGATGCTGTGGTGCTGCCAAAACTCAGAGTGAGAACGTACAAAATTGAAAGAACAATAGGGGACCTGATTCAAGCTAAATGATAATGACAGAACACGCATATAGAACACAAGGAGCTGGATTCTAAAATTTAAAATGCACAATTAAATTAAAAATGCAAAGACTAAATGATAATTCAAATCATTCAATTAAGCATGAATGAACAAGTAGGGGACTCGTGACGAGAAGAGTCTTCAGTGCACACATGATAAATGATGATATTCAATCAATTTGAAGCAACGCCAATCAATTGTAAAGAACATACACACTTCCTTCGGGTGATAATGAAGAGCCTGTTACGCAAGCAACAACCAACTTGTAGGTGAAAGTGGCGATACTTTCAAACAACAATAGAAGGCATATTGCACATGACAGTTCACACAGGGGTAACAGGCAATAATATAATAATGACTTGCAGTCAATATCAACAACGTGCATACAACCTATCGTTGCAAACAAGTACAGCATGCCACCTGTGAATGATGAGGATGGATATGATGCAAGTACGGTGGCTCCTTGTAAGCATATGGATAATAGGAACTCCTGCAAGCAGTTATGGGAGTTATGCTGTACACAATACTCCATCTACAAATGACGAAGAGTAATATGCGGCAGATGTTAAATCATTCATATAGCCAACAATCATGCAAATACATTGATCCCTTTGCAAGCTAGGATCTAACAAATCATTATATGATGCTATCCTGCAAGAAGAAAGCACAGATGTGAATTGAGCAACTACTTGCTAGCCAGAATGCACATAAAGGAAATCAGTGTTGAATGTGATTAATGGGTAACCCACTTCAATATGCAGCTGAGCAACTTAACCCGCTTGCAAATGATAATTTCTCTTGTACACTTATGCATGCAACATGCAATAGATGGTGGAGCATTCATACAATCAATAGGGACGCATCTTAAAGCTAGTGCATCGACTTTCTACAAGCAAGAGTGGAAAATATACAAGTGGAAACACCTACGAGCTACTGTAGAAGATCATCCGCACACAATACATGTTGCTAACCAACAAGTGCAGGGAAATTGACGATAAGTGCATGTCATTGGTAGTTAGTAGCAACAAGCAAATGAGCACACTGGACAGGTAATGATTGTGAAGATGCCCTTACAATTAATGATAATATGATAACTAAGCATCTAGCATATGCATAAGCTCCCTACAAACAACTACACTAATTCACTTGAAAACAACAATGCTTTCTACAGGCACCTATAGCAGCAATAATGGAGATGTTACAAGTGTGGTAGATCCCTTATAAGCATAGAAGCTTGTTGACTCTACCAGAGCTGAAAGTTTTGTTGATCAAGTACAACTAAGTTCTCCAATTGATAATTCCAAATGAATCTGATAGTGATAGTGATAGTTGGGTATAAGGCAACTCGACGTATGGAAGAAACCCGTTGATACACTATCAAAGGAAGACTCCAAATGTGTCATGAGAAAGATCAAAGATTTCTAACAAATGTAGGTATCTGCGAGTTGCTGTAAGAGATTCACCAATATGTTGTTGGAAAACCCTAACGGTGGTGCGTAGCGCTTAAAGTTGAATAATTCTGTAGAGCCAAAGAATGATCATTTGAAGAAGAAAAATGTCATTCTATCATTTCTTCAAAAATATTGCGAAGACTCGGAGATCAAGCCTTGCAACCCAATGTCCTACACGTGCACTGCAAAATATTGTAGTTGTATATTGAAGAAAGCTGCTCTTAGTTGTCATGTCAAAGACTACGGGAGAAACTTTCACTGTACGTATATCATATACTAGAATGTCATTGTGATACTAAAAATTATCCAGTGTTTTATCCTGTTCATGCTTCAAGGAGAATATCTTGTGGTGAATTGATGACAAGAAGAGCCAGCAGTGCATCAGCTGAGCATTTGGTCTCCTTAAATTATGATATCTCGTCTATCACAAAAGGGCATCATACAATATGAATGTCCTCATCTAATCTAAGCAAGGACTAATTGACTTGTAGATCTGATCTCTCGAAGAATGAGAAAAGGAAATTCGTATCAAAACAATGAGGTATTCTATTGCTATTCTGAATGCGATGCTACAATTCACCTATAAGTAAAAGCAGAGAATCAGTAACAAAATCACGGGCCACTAATGCACAATGTCATGCCATCGAATCCGCAACACTCATACAAGAGGACAAAACATGTTTGGAGATTCCTAAATGAAATTCGACGCATTTATTAATAGTGGTTATTTGCATATTTGATAATCATAAAAACAATCATTGGCACCGCATGCAAATATTTTAAAGCCCCTCATATATGCATTACAACATGCATGATAATTCATTTAAACATATTATCTAGCATCTCGAGATGCATTTAGTTGTAACAAGTGCATTACATTTACATGTTAATATGGTGCATATGCACGTATTATAACTTGCATAATATATTATGAGAGCATATCATCCGACATTCCATGTATATTTTAAAGTGAACTCTAGCATGTATTTGCATGATGTCGAGGATTTCATTCTAGCATGTCTTTTGGCATTGCTACTGCATCTCAAAAAAACCTCTAGCATATATTTGTAAGATAACAAGGGTTTCATTCCAGCATGTCATCCGACATCGTTGTTGTAAAACCTGAAAACGTCGTTTTAGGCTTCGCACGCTTTTCAAAGCGCCGCGACGAGTTTTAAGTGAAAATTTCAATGTTGTCGGATTTTGACGGGATTAATTTTAGAAAATAGAGCGTAAAATTCTGATCATTTCCATATATAGAACCTATATTTAATTATGAGTATTTTGAAGATTATAATTTTCGGAAGGATAGAAATGCCAAGGTTACCCCTAGGCCTTGTGAAGGCCGAAATTGTTTAAGTGAGGGTAGTTATGTCATTTGGCCTTTCCCATTTCTCCCATTATACAAGAACCGAACCCCCTATTCTCCCTCATTCGCCCTTTTCACCCAAACCGAGCGGACAAGAGAGGGAGAGGCGGACGGGTAGGAGGCGACGGGCTCTTCGGCGACGGCTCCGGCGGCGGTTTCCGGCGGCCAAACTTGGAGGAAAGCGTAGGGAAATCTAAGGGAAGGTTAAGGTATGTGTTTTGCAAGAGTTTCTCTTCCTTTCCCTTGAGTTTTCCCTAAGGAATGAAAACTAGGGTTTGAGAAAAACTTAAGTTTTCTTTGAGATTCTTTTGAGAGAAGTTTAGGGAAGGTTAGGGGGATGTTTCTAAACCCTAATGTACATTTTCCTTCACCAAAATTTGAGTTTTGAAAGTTAGGGTTTTACTTAAAAGTGATTTTCTTTGTAATTGTCTTCACAAATGTTATTTCTAATGACTTGAGGAAACTTTTATGTAAAGACATTGTGAGATTTAAGAAAAAATGTTGGGTTCATGAACGTTAGGATTTCTCACTTTGATGAAATCTTTTATAGCAATGAATAGGAGAGTTAAGGGAAACCTTTTTATATAAAAATTATGATTTTGCTTTGAGTGAAATTGAATGGAAAAATTAGGGAAGTTTAGGTTCTTTTCCAAACCTAGTTTCTATAGATTGCATGTTTCCTAATTGGGTTCCTAAGGGCTTCATGAGACCTCTAATGTTAAAATTGGAGAGAAAACTATTTTTCCAATATTTAATTTTATTTAAATCCGAAAATTTTCATTAAAAACATTAAGTTTAGTAAGAGGTTGATGATGTTGATGATGTTATACCTTAAGAATAGGTGTAGGAGGTTTATAGGAAGCTTCTAGACGAATTAGAAATTTTACTTTTGGCAAAGTATAAGTTAAACTATTTTTCCTTAGGTGGTGGCTAGAAGGAGAAGCTTAATTAAAGAGGAAGGGAGGAGGAATTCAAGATTTTTGGAGGTAGGAATTCCTATCCTTACATGTTCAATTGTTATTTCATGTTTCATGTTTATTTCATGTTATATTGTTTTAAAGCCTCATGTTATAGTGTAAAGCTTTTTATAGCATTTTGTTTCCTTTATGCTTCAAATTCATGAGTATCATGTGTAAAGCTTTATGTCAAACATTGCAAGGAAAATTATATGATCATGTGAAAGAAATATTGAATGGAATGTGTATGATTGAATATGGAGTACCAAAGACGGTGCCAAAGGCACAGATGGCCCTTGTGGCAATTGAGGAAAAGAAATGGCCAAAAGATGTGTGCCTGATCAGTACAAAACGGTACTCCGGGACGGTTGATTATGTTAAATAAGATGCATGAAGTATAGTTATAACATATGCATATGACATTTACATATCTTTCATGAGGACATAATTGAGACTTTTAAACGCATGTTCCCTTTTCTTTTCAAAGCAAGTAAATCAATATTTTCTTTATGTCAACTGAGCATGTTTAGGATTAGAATTTCTATTGAGCGTAGCTCACTCCCTAGTTTTGGGAAATTTCAGGAGAACCTAGTAGAAGAAATGGCTGAAAACCCAAGGTTCACCTACAGCCGTCGTACACCGGGTGACAGGTTCATTTTTAGTAGTTTTACTTGTTGTACTTCCTATTATTTTTGGATGGCTTATCCTAGCATGTTTAGATTGAAGTTAGCCATCTTGTATATTTTGTTTTGAAAACACTTTTTGGAATGAAAATATAAAAGGTTTAGAGGCGCTTTTTGTCTTTGAAGAGTTCAATGAATAGTTTTATTTTGTTAAGAAGAATGACTAGTTAATTTTATTTCATGTCCGATCTCGTTCCCGCCTCGTATCTACGAGCTAACCGGGCCGGGTCGTGACAAGAGTGGTATCAGAGCTAAGTTAAGATATGAATCAATACAAGCGCCATTAGGATGATATATAAATCATAGGAAGCATATGTTTATAGGATGTTTGTTTTATGAGTTATTGAATTTAGGTTACTTTCATTGTTAGGGCTATGGATCAGGAGCGTGATGCCACTGATGGCAGTACTGATGCTATGGATCAGGAGCGTGATGCCACTGTTGGCAGTACTGATAGCAACACTGAGCAGACTGGAGGGGAAGTTCCAGTTGTTCCAGCTGTAACACCCCCTGGTGGTGTTAGTGGTGTTCCATTTATGATACCGCCTCCAGGTGGGAGTAGCAGTACTAGTACGGATGCCTTCACTCAGATGATGATGGCTGTGACACAGTTGATCCAACGTTCTCAAGAGTAGCCACAGCCTAGTTTTCAGAAGGAGACACCTAAAGAGACTTTAGTGGATAAACATTTGAAGATATTTCAAGACATGCGACCACCACTCTTTACGGGAGCAGGAGAGCCATAGATGCAGAGAATTGGCTTTTAAGGGTGGAGAAAATTTTGGAGAGCATGCACTGTCCAGCAGATAGAAGGGTGACCATAGCCACCTTTGCTCTGGATGGCGTAGCAGAAAGATGGTGGAGAGGACTGATGTTAGAAAAGTATAGTGGCCGTGATGCATCTCAGATTCTATGGGAGGACTTTGTTAGAGTCTTTAGAGACTGGTTTGTGCCTCTTTCTGCAAGGAGGCAGATGCAGGAGCGTTTCATTAGATTGGTGCAAGGAGAGAAGACTGTTATGCAATATGAAGCCGAATTTACCATGTTGTCTCGATATGCACCCCAGATTATTCCTAGTACTGAGGAGAAGTGTCAGAGATTTTTGGCAGGACTTCATGATGCTATTCGTCAGCCACTGATCCCTTTTAGTTTTGATGACTATCCTGATTTGGTTGGAAAAGCAAGAAAGATAGAGATTGACATTCAGACTACTCAAAAGAGGAGAGATTTCCTTCAGAAGAAGAGGGGTTTTGAAAAGACCAAGAGTTTTCAGATGCATTCTAGTGGGCCTAGTGTGAAGAAAGGTAGATCTGACAGCAGTGGGAGTTCTTTCAGTAGTAGAACTTGTGATAGATGTGGCAGGATGCACAGAGGTGAATGCTTAACGGGCTCTAATGTTTGCTTTTATTGCCATCAGCCTGGGCACATGGCTAGGAACTGCCCAAAGGGCCCTAGGGAGGGGAGGTCTAGTGCTCCACCTCAGCAGAGTTTTGGGAGACAGCCTACAGTTGGTAGACCCAGAGCTCAGGAGTCCACTACATCGGCTTCAGCACCTAGTCATCCGGTTGCGAGACCTGTTGTGCAACCAAGGGTTTATGCCATTACACAGTAAGAGGCCAAGGAATCTCTTGATGTGATCACAGGTATTATTTATGTTCAATGTGTACCTAGTAGAGTACTTTTTGATACTGGAGCATCGCATTCATTCATTAGTCAGGAGTTTGTTACGAAGCATGCATTGGATGTTTGCACCATGCCTACTACATTGTCTGTGCTGTTACCGGATGGGTCTAGGATGAGTGCTACACTTATGTGTTCCACTTTTCTCACTTTTTGCGAGAAGAAGTTTGATGTTTTGTTGATAGTTTTACCCCTGTTGGAGTTTGATGTGATCTTAGGAATGGATTGGATGTCAGACCAATTCATTTCCATTGACTGTAATAAGAAGGTGGTGAAGATCAAGCTTCTTGGAGGAGAGAAACTTGTTTTCCAAGGCGATCGAGGTGTATCCTCGATGATTATTTCATCTATGAAAGCTTGCAGTTTAATTATGAAGGGGTATCCAAGCTTCTTAGCTCATGTAAGGGACATTTCGAAGCAAGTACCAGAATTGATGGAGATTGTTGTAGTACAGGACTTTCCTGATGTGTTCCCTGAAGTATTACCTGGAATGCCTCCGGTAAGAGAGATTGATTTCTCAATTGATCTTGTACTTGGTGCTGAGTCTGTTTCAAAAGCACCTTATCGTATGGCGATTAAGGAACTTCAGGAGTTGAAGTCACAATTGCAAGAGTTGTTGGAGAAGGGGTTTATTCGACCGAGCACCTCACCCTGGGGAGCACCCGTTCTTTTTGTTAAGAAGAAGGATGGTAGTATGCGGCTTTGTATCGATTACAGGGAGTTGAACAAGCTTACTGTTAAGAACAAGTATCCACTGCCGAGGATAGATGACTTGTTTGATCAACTAGAAGGAGCTACAGTCTTTTCTAAGATTGATCTAAGGTCTGGTTACTATCAATTGAGGATTAAGGAGGAAGACATCCCTAAGACAGCGTTTAGCTCAAGGTATGGACACTACGAGTTTACAGTGTTACCTTTCGGGCTAACGAATGCCCCAGCTGCCTTTATGGATTTAATGAATCGGGTCTTTAAACCGATGCTTGATAGTTTTGTCATTGTTTTCATAGATGACATTCTGATTTATTCTTATAATGAAGAGCTACATGCACGTCATCTTCAAGCAGTGTTACATACTCTAAGGAGCAATGAACTGTACGCCAAATTCTCCAAGTGCGAGTTTTGGCTGAGGAGTGTAGCATTTTTGGGTCATGTGATTAGTGGAGACGGCATTTCTGTGGACCAGCATAAGGTGCAGGCTATAGCTGAGTGGCCTAGACCTACGACAGTGACAGAGGTACGGAGTTTTCTTGGGCTAGCTGGTTACTACAGAAGATTCGTAGAGGGGTTTTCCAAGATTTCTGCACCCTTGAGTAGATTGACTCAGAAGGCAGTTAAGTTTGAGTGGAGCAGTCTATGTGAGGAAGCTTTTTAAGAGTTGAAGACTCGTTTGACGACTGCACCGATTCTTACTATCCCTTCAGGCAGTGATGGTTTTCAGGTTTTTAGTGATGCATCTCTAAGGGGTTTAGGATGCGTTCTGATGCAACATGGGAAGGTAGTTGCCTATGCCTCTAGGCAATTGAAGAATCATGAGAGGAATTACCCAACCCACGATCTGGAGTTGGCAGCGGTAGTTTTTGCCTTGAAGATCTGGAGGCATTACTTGTATGGAGTTAGATGTGAAGTTTTTACTGACCACCAGAGTTTGAAGTATATCTTCACTCAGAAGGAATTGAATCTGAGGCAGAGGAGATGGCTAGAACTCATAAAGGATTATGAGTTGGATATTCAGTATCATCCGGGCAAAGCAAATGTGGTTGCTGATGCTTTGAGCAGAAAGAATTCAGGTAGTGCAAACTGGATGATTACACAGCAGCAGGAGTTGATAAGGGATTTGGAGAAGTTGGAGATTTCAGTGGTTCAACCCAATGATGCAGAAATTATAAGGTTGAATCAGACTATAATTATGTCAACATTTCCAGAAAAGGGTACGAGAAGCTTTGCCACTTGATGCAGATTTTAAGAAGATACTGGATATGGTTAGTGTTGGTCACATTGAAGATTTTGAGCTTGATGGTGAGGGATTGCTTAGATATAAGGGCAGATTGTGCATTCCAGATGTGGATGATTTGAGGAAAGAAATCCTTCAAGAAGCTCACTACTCCAGTTACACCATTCACCCAGGCAGTAATAAGATGTATCAGGATTTGAAGGAAGGGTTTTGGTGGCCAGGAATGAAGAGAAGTGTAGCAGAATTTGTGGCTAAATGTACAGTTTGCCAGATGGTTAAGGTAGAACATCAAAAGCCAGGAGGTTTATTGCAGCCTTTACCTATACCAGAATGGAAGTGGGAAGACATAGCCATGGATTTTGTGGTTGGATTGCCTAGATCTAGAACTGGTCATGATGCTTTGTGGGTGATCATTGATAGGTTGACTAAGTCAGCACACTTTTTACCTATCAAACAATCTGATGCTGTTGAGAAGTTGGCAAGTGTTTATGTTAATGAGATTGTTAGGTTTCATGGTGTCCCAAGATCGATAGTATCAGATAGAGATGGGAGATTCACCTCTAGATTGTGGAGGAAAGTTCAAGAGGCAATGGGCACCAGACTCACTTTCAGTACAGCATTTCACCCTCAAACAGATGGTCAATCAGAGAGGACTATTCAGACATTGGAGGATTTACTCAGATTAAGTGTACTAGATTTTGGTGGCAAATGGGAGTCACACATTCCATTGATTGAATTTGCCTATAACAATAGCTTCCAAACAAGTATAGGTATGGTACCCTATGAAGCTTTGTATGGAAGGAGGTGTAGAACTCCTTTATGTTGGGCTGAGACAGGAGAAAGAAAGATTATTGGAGCTGATTTAGTAGATGATGCTACTGAAAAGATAAGACTGATTCGTGATAGATTGAAAGCTGTGCAAGATAGACAGAAGAAGTACTATGATGCCAAATATAGATTTGTTGAGTTTGAGGTTGGAGAGTTTTTTTTTCTCAAGGTAAGCCCTATGAAAGGTGTGAAGAGATTTGGCAAGGTTGGAAAACTGAGTCCAAGGTATGTTGGCCCATTTGAAATTTCAGAGAGAGTTGGCAGTGTGGCTTACAGACTGATTTTGCCATCCCGCATGAGTGGAGTACATAATGTATTCCACATCTCTTCTTTGAGGAAGTACATTGCAGATGAAGCTCAAAAGATCAATACTGAAACAATAGATATCCAACCAGATCTGACTTTTGTAGAGGAGCCTGAGAAGATCATAGATTATGATGTTAAGCAGCTTCGTAGTAGAGAGATTTCTTATGTCAAGGTTATGTGGAAGCATGGAACGGAGAAAGATGCTACATGGGAGAAGGAATTAGAGATGAGGGAGAGTTATCCTCACCTTTTTGACTAAGGTATGATTTCTTGTGCTTGTTTTAAATTTCGAGGACGAAATTTTTATAAGGGAGGGAGAATTGTAAAACCCGAAAACGTCGTTTTAGGCTTTGCACGCTTTTCAAAGCGCCGCGACGAGTTTTAAGTGAAAATTTCAATGTTGTCGGATTTTGACGGGATTAATTTTAGAAAATAGAGCGTAAAATTCTGATCATTTCCATATATAGAACCTATATTTAATTATGAGTATTTTGAAGATTATAATTTTCGGAAGGATAGAAATGCCAAGGTTACCCCTAGGCCTTGTGAAGGCCGAAATTGTTTAAGTGAGGGTAGTTATGTCATTTGGCCTTTCCCATTTCTCCCATTATACAAGAACCGAACCCACTATTCTCCCTCATTCGCCCTTTTCACCCAAACCGAGCGGACAAGAGAGGGAGAAGCGGACGGGTAGGAGGCGACGGGCTCTTCGGCGACGGCTCCGGCGGCGGTTTCCGGCGGCCAAACTTGGAGGAAAGCGTAGGGAAATCTAAGGGAAGGTTAAGGTATGTGTTTTGCAAGAGTTTCTCTTCCTTTCCCTTGAGTTTTCCCTAAGGAATGAAAACTAGGGTTTGAGAAAAACTTAAGTTTTCTTTGAGATTCTTTTGAGAGAAGTTTAGGGAAGGTTAGGGGGATGTTTCTAAACCCTAATGTACATTTTCCTTCACCAAAATTTGAGTTTTGAAAGTTAGGGTTTTACTTAAAAGTGATTTTCTTTGTAATTGTCTTCACAAATGTTATTTCTAATGACTTGAGGAAACTTTTATGTAAAGACATTGTGAGATTTAAGAAAAAATGTTGGGTTCATGAACGTTAGGATTTCTCACTTTGATGAAATCTTTTATAGCAATGAATAGGAGAGTTAAGGGAAACCTTTTTATATAAAAATTATGATTTTGCTTTGAGTGAAATTGAATGGAAAAATTAGGGAAGTTTAGGTTCTTTTCCAAACCTAGTTTCTATAGATTGCATGTTTCCTAATTGGGTTCCTAAGGGCTTCATGAGACCTCTAATGTTAAAATTGGAGAGAAAACTATTTTTCCAATATTTAATTTTATTTAAATCCGAAAATTTTCATTAAAAACATTAAGTTTAGTAAGAGGTTGATGATGTTGATGATGTTATACCTTAAGAATAGGTGTAGGAGGTTTATAGGAAGCTTCTAGACGAATTAGAAATTTTACTTTTGGCAAAGTATAATTTAAACTATTTTTCCTTAGGTGGTGGCTAGAAGGAGAAGCTTAATTAAAGAGGAAGGGAGGAGGAATTCAAGATTTTTGGAGGTAGGAATTCCTATCCTTACATGTTCAATTGTTATTTCATGTTTCATGTTTATTTCATGTTATATTGTTTTAAAGCCTCATGTTATAGTGTAAAGCCTTTTATAGCATTTTGTTTCCTTTATGCTTCAAATTCATGAGTATCATATGTAAAGCTTTATGTCAAACATTGCAAGGAAAATTATATGATCATGTGAAAGAAATATTGAATGGAATGTGTATGATTGAATACGGAGTACCAAAGACGGTGCCAAAGGCACAGATGGCCCTTGTGGCAATTGAGGAAAAGAAATGGCCAAAAGATGTGTACCTGATCAGTACAAAACGGTACTCCGGGACGGTTGATTATGTTAAATAAGATGCATGAAGTATAGTTATAACATATGCATATGATATTTACATATCTTTCATGAGGACATAATTGAGACATTTAAACGCATGTTCCCTTTTCTTTTCAAAGCAAGTAAATCAATATTTTCTTTATGTCAACTGAGCATGTTTAGGATTAGAATTTCTATTGAGCGTAGCTCACTCCCTAGTTTTGGAAAATTTCAGGAGAACCTAGTAGAAGAAATGGCTGAAAACCCAAGGTTCACCTACAGCCGTCGTACACCGGGTGACAGGTTCATTTTTTAGTAGTTTTTAGGGGTGTCAATTCGGGTCAACCCGTCGGGTTCGGGTCGAACCCGACCCGACCCGAATATAAACGGGTCAACCCGAACCCGACCCGTTTATGCAAACGGGTCGGACATTTCAACCCGGACCCGACCCGGCCGGGTTGCCGGGTTGACCCGAACCGACCCGCGACCCGGTAGCGTTTCACGGTTTCGGCGTCGTCAAAGCAGGGCAGCGGCAGCAACGGCATCGGGCGCGCGGCGGAAGCGCGGCTGCGCGCCTGCGCGGCGGAAGCGAAGCACGGCAAGGGAAACGCCGAAACGGCAGCGCAGCCGGCAGCTCGCGGGCGCGCGGCACGGGGCACGGCTGCACGCGGCGGAAGCGTTGCGCTGCACGCGGCGGAAGCGTTGCGCGGCACGTGGCAGAGGCAGAGCGGCACGCTGCAGGCGCTGGGCACGCGGCAGGCGCTGGGCAGCGCTGACCAGGCGGGCAGCTCGGGCTGGGGCAGCGGGCAGCGGGCGGTAAATTTCAAATTTTTTTAAATAAACGGGTTGTCGGGTTGACCCGGCAACCCGCCGGGTCAACCCGACCCGACCCGTTTTATCAAACGGGTCGAATCTGCGAACCCGAACCCGACCCGTTTATTAAACGGGTCGGGTCCAACCCGAATTTTCCGGGTCGGGTCCGGGTCGGGTTTTCGGGTCGGGTCAAAAGTTGACACCCCTAGTAGTTTTACTTGTTGTACTTCCTATTATTTTTGGATGGCTTATCCTAGCATGTTTAGATTGAAGTTAGCCATCTTGTATATTTTGTTTTGAAAACACTTTTTGGAATGAAAATATAAAAGGTTTAGAGGCGCTTTTTGTCTTTGAAGAGTTCAATGAATAGTTTTATTTTGTTAAGAAGAATGACTAGTTAATTTTATTTCATGTCCGATCTCGTTCCCGCCTCGTATCTACGAGCTAACCGGGCCGGGTCGTGACAGTTGTTGCATGTTAAAATGACCTCTTTTATGCATTGGCAGGATATAGATAGCTTCATTCAAGTATGTCATTTTACATTACAATTATAATTTAAAATGACCTCTTGCATGCATTGGTAAGAGAATGGGGTTTCATTCAAGGATGTCATTTGACTTTGCAATTACATTCCAAAGTATCCTCCCATATGCATTTCCAATATGCAGAGGACTGCATTCCAGCAATATCATGCATATATATAAAAATTATCTAAATGCATCGTACAAAATGTATTCAACATTATATACCCGTGTGGGCCCCGGTGAGCGTGTTGTACACACGTGACATTTGAAGTTGCTGCACGGTTTAGGGAAGGAATTTAGATTTAAACTTGATCCTATGTTAGTAAGCTAACATAGTCGACAATGTTCCATCAACAAAAAATAAAATTATTCATATATGCCTCGATGATGGCCGTGTTGAATGTAAATCTTAGCCGGAGGGGACCACAAGCATTTAAAAGTCCTCCAAATGCTCATAAAAATCCAAGGTTCTAAATAATTAGTCAAAATCAAGATATTTAAAACAGAAAATTTAATCATCAATAACTTAAAGAAAAAAATTGTCCATTTTCCAGAATAGTTTTCTGAGGTAGACAAGTATGAAAAGTTTTCCAACTCACAAAGAGCTAATTTATAGTCGAGGATATCACCAGTATTAATTCTCAACGTGTCTCTTGCTAGTAAAGAAGTGTCACGTGTCTTCTAACCGGTGGTTTTACCGCCAAATGGCACCACACCGATAGTTTCGCTACTAAATGACACTGCAAGTAAACGGTTATGACTAAGAATTTTTGACTGAGTGGTTTTCCCGTCAAATGAAACCATTATATTACGGTCATGGCCAGCGCTCGTATGTTCCCCAATGATACTAAATCCTTAAGATATGAATCAATAGGATATGCTCAATAGGGCATAAAGCCCTTTGTTAGTTAAGGTGGATTCAAATTTGTCCCCTTAGACAAATATCCACCCCATGTCTACAAGGTACCCTTAGATGAAGCAACTCATGGCTGCCAATAAGGATCCTTCTGTCAGGTTGGGTCGGCCGTCTCCTCTGACTAAGTAGACCAGGGACCATGATGGTTCAAGATGATGGAATCATGGGATCTTGATCGGGCTTATCATCATCCCCCTCAACCATCTACTTAAGTGTAAGATAGTGAAATTTCAAATAAAATCTAATGATGCTACTATATGCTAGATATCACGCATCTACGGATACGATGTAATTCGGGAAGGGTAATTAACTATAGGGGCTTGCATCTGTAGGAAACCAGAATCCAGATCATAAAGTCCTCCCAAAATGAGGGCGAAATCTCTGGGTAGTGACTTATCTATAAATCCAATTTGCCTCGGAACATAAGTGTTAAAACTCTCCTCGACGACCCGAAATGATAAAGGAAAGGAAAGGTGAAAGCAGGAAAGGGCAGGGTGCTAGTTTTTGTAGCCCACAGACAAAAACTGCAGTTGTATTTCGGGAAATGTCATGTGGGAAATGTTTTGTTGATAAGTTATTGTGTTACTGGTGCAGTTCTTCTGGCCAGCCTTAAAATCCTTTGTAAACCATACGTCTAGCATAACTTGGTTTGGAAGTAATTGTTTGGCTTTCTTTTGAAGCTTGTTGGGTAATAGTTTCCTATATCTTATCTAATCTCTTATAACAGTGATTGTACTTTGACATTAAATATAAATTTCCAGTTTTCTATCATTTCTGTCATATCAGTGTTAAGCATGGCTCACAATTTGCTAAATATATAAGTGAGGCCTAGAACAAGCATCAACACCTCTAATAAGGAGCGATATATTTATCCCCTAATAAATAAAAATTACCTACCTTAAGATCCAGTACTTGAATTCTTGTTTGCTAATCATCTATTTAGGTGTTTGGAAAAGAAACTTGTGATCAAACCTTAGCCGATGCCTCCTTATATCTCTATTCAAAGGAACTAGATGAAAATTGGTTTGCTAATTATCTAGATAGGCCTTGGAAAAATCTGAGCTGGATCATGTCCTTGGTCGACTGGTCGGGCTAGTTAATGACTTTTTTCTTAAATAAGACTTGGTAAATAAAATTTTAAATGAAAATTTATCTAGCTCTTACAGTCGTCCCCCTCTTGTTTTCCCATGGATTGAAATATGGGTTTCACTTTTTTTTGCCCCTCACGTTTCTTTTCTCTATAGTTGGCAAAAGGATTCAAGCAAAGAATTGTCCTGCCTTTCATTTTATGATTATATACAAGCGGGTTACTCTAACTTAAAATGAATAAGTATTGTAGATTTCTTCTTTAACTCCATAACCATTTTTATTTTAGGATAAATTTTTGTCATTAAATTTGATACATTCATTGGTGATATATGAATATTCTTGTCTAGTAACTTGAGTGCGCGACAGTACTGTAGTATTTGGTGATCACCTCATCTTCTTCATGTGCTTTGCAGATTTTTCTACCACAGTGCTTTGACGTGGTTTCCTATTTTCGGGTAAATAAGCATTCATTTAGTCGTTCTTGAAGCATTTTTTTTTTTTTCTCTATGTACGACTTGTATAATTTTTGGAAGCATTGCCGTGATTTTGCATCCTTCATCTACAACCACTTAACTTTGGCTTTGTGCTAATGATGTGATGCTTTCAATTTATGTAATGGTATTTGTTTTACCATCGCATTGAATCCTTAAATAGAAATTTGATATGTGTCAAACGACAAAAGGATAAGGTTTATTTAGAATTATTTTTTATTTTTTAGTTTTGTCTAAAGCAGAAATAACTGCTGAAAAACTTGTTCTTGAAAAAAATTGTTTCATTTCAATGTGGGAAATAAGCTGAAAGAGATGCTTGCAGTTACTGGAATAAATCCTCACCTCTTTTTGTTGTTTGACTCTTGATTAACTACTAGATATGATCTTAAGCCCCCCAATCCAACTCTTGGCTGGCTTTAGGTAAAATGCATCATATTTTTATTCCGGCTTGCTGTTTGATGATGTACAAACGGTCTTTTTTTATAATATTTCCATTACTACTATAAAATAGATTTTCATCGTATTGAATATTAGCATTTAATAATTAATGAATGAAGCAATCTCGTTATGGTTACGGAAAATTAAATCTATAATCCTTTATGATATCCTATTAATAATCTTTTTTTTTTTTGGCACCTTTGAAATCAACCAGACATGGAATTTTAAATTCAGATTTTCTTTAAGTTATTTATGATAAATAAATTCATGGAAATGTTGATTTTAATTGGAGAAAATAATCATCAACTTACTCTAGTATTCAAAATGCAATAGAATTTTAGATTTTATGCACCTTCTCAAGAGTTTATAGGTCTGGTAATCTAGAACCTCAAAATGAAAGTGCTCCTAAGATATTCTGAAGATACATGATTTAAAAATGATTGATACTGGATTCAAACTGAAAGGGCTGGGGAATATATGTTGCATAATAGGGCCAGAAATTTTCTAAGTTACACATCTACCAATGTTTGAAATACTTGCGTACTTAACAAAAAACATTTTCATGCTCATTTGATAACAATTACATAATAAAGTGTGTCCATTTTAGAGAACATAATGGAAGAATAACTTCATTATATTCAAGTGATTTTTTATTTGTAACCACAGCAAAGTATTTTAATTATGTAACACACCAAAATATGTATTTCTGATATGACATTTCTATGTCTAGCGACATTTCCTATATAATGAAGGCAAGAAAACAAAGAAGCTAAAACAAGAGCTACAAAAATACTTCATTAATTTCAAAAAATCATGTGACTTAATTAGATTTATTTTCGATAATGGGTCATACAGTATGATTCATATCATTTTAAGTCATTTATCATAAATGAATTCATTGCAATGTTGATTTTACTTTGATAAAATAATTACCAACTTACCCGACTATTCTTTTTTTTTTTTTTTAACTTTACTATTCAATATGCAATAGAATTTTATATTTATATGCATCATTTCTAAGAGCGTCTGGGTTTGGATAAACTACAACCTCAACATATAGATAAGGACTCCTGATACGCATGCAGCTAGCTCAACTACCTCTTCGCTACACTCCTACTGCAGCCCACACAGCAAGCTTCATTAGATGCGGCACATCTCCAACAGCCACTGCAACTCCTGCTGCTAAGCCGAAATTCCTCCTGCACTGAAAGCAACCTGTGTTTTCTCTGCTTTATATACATACACCCGATTTAAAGGAAGGATAAATGAAATGAAAAGCATCTTCAACCTATCTCCTAGTAACTTTCTGTTGTAGTTTCTTACCATGCCAAATCTACTACAATTGTAATTTCTACACTCGTTAGATGACCCAAATATATAAATTTGACAAATGTTGGATGCTGGATTCAAATTGAAAAGATCTGGAGCAATATGTAGCATAATAGGGCAAAAAATTTCCAATATTACACGTCTATGAATAGTTGAAATATTTAAGAAAAAAACATCGACATTCTCATTGATAACAATTACATTGTAAAGTATGAACATTTTACATAACAAAATGGACGAATAACCTTAATATATTCATGTGATTTGTATTTGTAACCACAGAAAACTATTTTAATTATGTAACATACCGACGTATTACTGATATGACATCTTGCAACACCACCACTTTGCACCTTATTCAACCAAGGGTTAATCAAGGTGGGGGTAATCAAATCATGATCACTATTCATCCTTCTCTTCCTCACTTTCTTCTGCAAGAATGTTCTCTGTCACTTCATCACTATCTTTACTGCTACTAGCCACTTGCTGCTGGTAATTGATGCTCTCATCCACGATTGTTGCAGACCACTGTTGCTGTCCCCATCGTCTTTTTCTTTGGCAGTTCCCATCTTGATCTAATTGTCTTCTTAGTTTTGTGCTGCTTACCACTAATTGTCACTATAAAAAGTTATCATTGTAGGAATAAACAAAACTATAAAGCAATATAACTAAATATAACTAAATAAGTACAAAAATATCACCAAAAGGCTTACTTTTCTCCTGCTGGCAAAGCTTTAATGATTGATGCTTACAAGATTCTGGCATATTTCTTGCAATATTTAAACACATTTGTCGATTTCATAAAATTTTGTCAGAAGTTAATGTTTTCATCACAATGTTATTTGAGCATTCATTTACTTGGCTTTTGTAATGTCTTCCAGGTTGAGAAACATTGATGCAGTCATTATTACTCATTCTCATGCTGATGCAATAGGAGGTGCATACCGTGCACTTCACTAGAATGTTCTTGCTATTTAAGAAAATAATCAAAATTCAATTATATGTTTTTTAGAAGATATTGTCAAGTGACATGCTTGTCTCATTGATGGATTTCTACTAAGAATAATTATTTCTTTTCAGGGAAACATTTTGTTGTGTTGTCTTACCTTATTATGATTGTTTCTTTTTGTTACTCTATGTTACAAACTTACCATCTTGGCATCTTTGTTTCATGTTTCAGCAATCATAATTATGTTCCATCATTTTTCATGGTTGTCTTCTTCCTTGCCATTGAATCCTCTTTGTGCCATCGATGACCTACTAATGTAACTTTATAGAAACCTAATTGGGCCATTGTTGCTTAGACATGGAGCTTCGCCGACAGCAACTCTTTCAAGCTTAGGATATGCAAAGAAGAAATTGGATAGACATGGTATCCTAAAATGAATGGATCTGCGCCTTACAAAATGGAAATCATAAAATAGAAAAGCCGAAGAAAATGAGGGACTATTTTCTATTTGTTAAAACTATGAATTTGAGAGGGAAAAGCTTGCCTTTATTCATTACAATGTTCTCTATTTATAGATCTATACAAGATATCCTAATGAGGAAATAATAAAATACATAAAATTTCTAATAAAATCTTTCCAAATTCGTTCCTTCATTATGGCGTGATTCATGAGAGGATTCCACTGATTGATCTTTGTGTCCCTCGGATCCTGTGCACTGGGAACGACTGGATTTCAACACTCCCCTTCAAGCTGAAAAATATGGATCTATCATCCCCAGCTTGTCAATCATGTTGAGAAAGGCAGAACTGTCCAATCCTTTAGTAAGGATATCTGCAAGTTGATCCTTTGATGATACATGGTCGACACTTACTAGACCACTGTCTAGTTTTTCTTTAATAAAATGTCTGTCCATTTCTATGTGCTTGGTCTTGTCGTGTTAGACTGGATTGTGGGCTATGCTGATTGCTAATTTGTTGTCACAATCTAGCTTCATGGGCTCATCCCACTTAACCTTTAAGTCTTCTAGGATTATTTTGATCCATAGTAGCTCACATATTTCCAAGGCCATAGCTCGATATTCTGCTTCTGCACTGGATCTTGCCACCACATTTTGTTTCTTGCTCCTCCATGTAACTAAGTTACCTCCAAGAAATGTGCAATACCCAGAGGTAGATCTTCTATCAAATGGTGATCATGCGTAGTCAGCATTCGTGTATACTTCTAGGGTTATTCCACGATCTCTCTTAAAAAGAATCCCTTTTCCCAGTCTTCCTTTAAGGTAGTGCAATATCTTGTCTACCGCTTTGCATATGAATCTGCTTTGGATTCTACATAAACTAACTGACCATGCTAACAACAAATGCTATGTCTGGTCTAGTGTGGGAGAGGTAGATCAATTTCCTTACAAATCTCTGGTAGGCCCCTTTATCTACATCTGGATTTTCTCTAGCTTCCCCCAGTTTAAGATTAGGTTCTACTGGTGTCGGTGCTGGTTATCAAGCTAGTTTACCTATTTCTTTTAGAAGATCTTTGATATATTTCTGTTGTGAAACGAAGATTCCTTTGCTGGAGTGAGCTACTTCAATTTAGAGAAAGTATTTGTCTACAAAGTTCTTTGATGTCAAATTCCTTAGTAAGACTTTTCCTTAAACTGATTTTCTCCTCTTCATTATCTCTAGTCAAAATAATATCATCAACATACACTAATAATATTATGACTCCCCCTGAGTCTGAGTGTTTAAAGAATAATGTATGATCACCTTGACTATATCGATACCCATTCAGGATCATGAATTTAGAGAATCTTCCGAACCAAGCCCTTGGTAATTGTTTGAGCCCATGTAGAGCCTTTTTCAGTCTACACGCCCTGTTACCTTCAGATTTTTCCTTAAACCCTAGTGGTATTTCCATAAATATCTCTTCCTCTAAATCCCTATGCAGGAATGCATTTTTCACATCCAATTGTTCCAGATGCCAGTTGTACTTGGCTGTTAGTGAGAGTAGTATTCGGACAGTATTCATTTTGGCTATAGGCGCAAACATTTCTTGGTAGTCAATGTCGTATGTTTGAGTGAACCCTTTTGTCACCAGTCTTGCCTTATATCTTTCTAGTGTGCCATCAGCTTTGTATTTTACTGAGAACACCCATTTGCAGCCAACAGGTTTTTTCCTTATCATTAGATTGATGATCTCCTATGTTTTGTTCTTTTCCAGGGCTTGCATTTCATCCTTCATGGCATTTTCTCAATTTTTATCGGATAAGGCCTCAGAAATATCTTTAGGAATATGGATATCTTCTAATGTAACAAGGAAATTTTTGTGTGACGATGAGAAGTTGTTGAAGGATATAGAGTTATTTATAGGGTATAAGGGAGGTGGTGAGCTTACATTATTTCCAGGAGATGGTTCAGATTCTTGGATCTGCTTTGGAGCACAGCTTGAGCTTGTACGTCTGGAGTAAACCTTTTCAAATCTAATGATAGCTTTGTCATTTGGTTCCCCATCTTGGGTTTTAGGTGGATTGTTTTGAGGTGGTGGAGGAAGGTCAAGAGGTGCTAGTTCAGTTTTCTCATCTTCCTCAAGTTCAGTCTCCCCCTGAAGATGAGGTTTTGAAAAATATGAATTTTACTCATCAAAGGTAACATCAATAGTGACAAGGATTTTTCTTATGTGTGGATGATAACACTTATAATCTTTTTGGGTAGCTGAATAGCCAACAAAGATGTATTTGAGTGTTATTGGATCTAATTTTCCTCTCTCATGGCTGTGAATATGAACATAGGCAGTGCATCCAAAGATTTTTGGCTCAAGATTATGATGGGTTCGAAACTCTGGGTAAAAAGAGGACAAAGTCTTCATTGGAGTTTTGAGCTCTAAGGTTGTTGAAGGTAATCAGTTTATGAGATAAGCTGCATTTAAAAGAGCTTCCCCCCAATAGGATTTGGGTATATTGTAGTGAAATAGGAAAGCTCGGGAGGAGGCTAGAAGGTGACCATTTTTCCTCTCTGCAACCCTATTTTGTTGTGGGTTGTGAACACATGAGGACTCATGGATAATCCCTTCACTTTGGAAGTAGGAGAAAAGGGTTTGGTTGAAATAATCTTTGGTATTATCGGAGCGGAATCTCCTTATTTTTACCTCGAATTAATTTTTGATCATGGTATAAAAGATAGAAGAACGGTGCTAACATCAGATTTATTTTTAAGGAGATAGATCCAAGAGACTTTGGTGCAATCATCAATGAATGACACAAACCAGCATGCCCCAGAGATATTGGGAATTTTTTAGGGTTCCCATATATCACTCTGAATAAGGTAGAAAGGAGTGTCAAATCTCTCACTTTTGTTTGTGAATGAGGTTCTTTTATGTTTAGCCAACTAACAGGTTTCACAATCAAAATTTTTATTTTTTAATTTCTGGAAAGATTGTGGATACATATGTCTTAGGACATCAAAAGATGGATGTCCTAGTATATAATGATGAATCCAAATAGTGGAATTCCTATCAACTAGGGATAACATAGAGCAACTATTTTTAAATTGGTTTGGTTCTTCCAGGTAGTACAATCCTGCTTTCTCCTTAGTAAGTCCAATCTTCTTCCCCGATCTCTGGTCCAGAAATAAGCAATATGTAGGGTTGAATAAGGCTTGACAATTATGATCATTGGTAAGTTTTTGTATTGATATTAGATTTGTGGATAATTGTGGTACGTGGAGGACATTTTTCAGGGTGAGGAAGATAATATTATGTCTCCTTGACCAGCTACCGTGGTAAGAGAACCATCGGCAGTGATGATTTTTTTGTTGTTTGGGCAAGGAGTATAGTTTATGAGGTGGGTAGGTGAGTGGGTCATGTGATTTGTGGCTCCTAAATCAATGATTCATAATTCCTTTAGATGATTTCTGGAAGCACTTAAACTAATAGAGATTGGAGTCTTACCTGAGAGTGCAAGTGAAGAAGAAGCATTTGGTTTTTCAAGAGATACCAGGAGTCGTTTCAATTTATCAATATCTTCTTTATTGAATTCTCTAAGGCTGGACTATGCTTCTGGCTTACTTGTAGTGTTGTTGGCATGTGATGTGCTCTTTGTTTCACCCTTTTGATTCCTCTCCTTGCTGGGGAGTTTTCCATGTATTTTCCAGTATGTTTTCTTTGTTTGTCTTGACTTTTTGCAATAGCTGCACCAAAGTGAGTCATTGTCTTTGAATTTTGAAGTATCTTTACCTTTCTCCTTCCATGACGATTCTTTGTTTATCACCATTGCTGAGCTTTCAGTGACATTTGGTTCTAACATCACTCCTCGTCTGCTTTCTTCTGCGCGGATGAGAGAAATGGTTTCATTGAGTGATGGCGTCTCCTCTTTGCCGAGAATTTAGTCCTGCAAGAAAATCATAGACTCTATCTTTTTCAATAAACTTCTTTAAGATCGCAGCATCTTCCGGACATCTGGTTTCTATGCACATATAGTGATCAAGTTCCTTCCACAGATTTTGTAGAAGGGTAGCATACTCCGTTACAGTCCTGCTCCCCTGCTTTGTGCTTCCAACTTTGACTTTAATTTTAAAGATTTGAGCCGCATCACAAGCTTTGGAGAAGGTCTGTCTAGCAGCATCCCATATGTCCTTTGCAGTTGAAAGGAACATAAATATATTGCTAATTTCTGGAGTCATGGAATTCCACAACCATGACATAATCATCGAGTCTGATTCATCCCATGCCCCAAATTTAGGATCACCTTCTTTTGGTCCTCCTCCAAGGAGGTGATGTATTTTCCCTTTCCCCTTCAAATAGGTCTTCACAAATTGAGATCACTTTAGATAGTTCTTCCCATTGAGACGATAGGAACGTTGCATGCTTTGAAGGTCGCCTCGTCCTTGGTGCACCATATACTCCTCAATTTGGTCAATGCTCTGGGAGGAATTGATTTCTGACGTTATGATAGTAATTGAGATTATATGTATCACTTTTCGTAGCAATGAAGGCTTCCAAGATTTTTCTATTCGACAATAAAGTCGATTTTTTTTTGGGGAAAAAGAAAAACAATTTTTTTTCTGTTAATTTTACCGGGCCAAGCCAAGTCTTTAAGGACTTGGGTTGGGTAATTAGGCACGCACATTGCGCCTCTTCGATCGCAAACACACACGGTTCCGCCTCTCCAGCTGCAAGCGGAAGCCACGCACGGGCGGCGGATGTCCGGTTGGCGGCGGCTTCAGCGTTAGTGCGGCTAGGGCCCGGGTCGTTCGGTTCGGATCGGCAGCGGACTAGCCGCGACGAGAGCGGGTCGTTCAGCTCGGATTCGGTCGACTTCTTCGTGTCGACAGTGGATGAGGCAGTCGCAACAGGCTTCGCACGTTTTGGCTTCTCTTCCGATCCCTTCTTCCTCTTTCTTTTTCTCCTTCGGCTTCCGGCTTTGTCTTCCTGTGGCTTCTTCCTCCTGTCCTCCTTCGGCGATCTAGGATCTTTCTTCCACGGCAATAAAGGCTGTTGGCTCTGATACCATGTTAAAACCGGGAATTTGAGAGGGGAAAGCTTGCCTTTATTCATTACAATCTTCCCTATTTATAGATCTATACAAGATATCCTAATGAGGAAATAATAAAATACATAAAATTTCTAATAAAATCTTTCCTAAATTCGTTCCTTCATTATGGTGTGATCCATGAGAGCATCCCACAGATTGATCTTTGTGTCCGTCAGATCCTTTGCACTGGGAACGGCTTGATTTCAACACTATTTAACATCCAAATTTTGCCTATTTACTAAACTATCTCCCTCTTTTCTTTATTCATTAAATTACCACACAGATATCACAATTCACAAAAAACATCATAATTTACTTTTTTGCTTTTGGGAAATTCCTAATGGTTTATTTTGTAACAAACCCAATTACTCGGGTTTACTAGCTCTTTTTTTGGGTTGCTGTTAATTAATAAATATGCTTGATTTGGGTGGCATGCATGTAATTTTCTTTAAAAAATAAATCTAAAATTTAAAACATTTATCAAATTAATTCAAATAAATTAAATCCAAACTTGAAACCAATTAATCAAATCAATTTATGTAAATAAATGAAGCCTTAATCAAACCAATTTAAGTAAAAACCATAAGACCATAATCCTAAAAAAGTGAAAAACTTTAATAGATTAATTGATTAGTACAACAAATTTAATATAGAATTTATAAAACAAAATCAAAACCTTAATTAATATATTGAGTCGATTTAAGTAAAAAATCATAACATGAAAACAAAATCTTTATTTGTTTGTCAAACTAAATTAATTAGAAATAGTAAAACAATCCTCCAAAATAAAACAATATTACAAATTTGATAGAAAATTATGCGGGGTGCTATTTAAATGATGGAAATACACCATTATGATCTTTGGGATGTTCCCAATCTCGTGGAATCACTGATTTCTCTAGAACAACACTAGGTTCTTTGGACAACATGTGACGTGTTTCAATGTTATATGTAAGTATAATTGAGGTGGAACGTTGAAAATTCAATTATATAACTTAAAATCTACAAAAAAATCCTTGAAATTGATTGACTCCTTTTTAATGTTTTGATGAAGAGTGTGGAACCTCTTGATTGTTGTGGGGAGCCCGTAACTCGATCAATTTTTCAAATAAGAAGAAGACATCAAATCAATATATTCATTCTAATATCTTGGTAGTGTAGAAAGATGATGGACCGGCCAATTTGATTGGAATGGAATTAGGAAATTTCCTAATAAAGAGGGAACTATTTAGGAAGGTTCTTAATCAAAAGGGAATTGTTTAGGAAAAATTTTAATTTAAATTTAAAAGGAATTAGTTAGAGAAAGAGGTTTAATTTAAATTTAAAATCTAAGAGGGAGTGATTTAGGAAAAGGGAGGTGGAATAAGGGAGAATTGTTTAAGAAAATTTTAATTATAATTGGGAGGAAATTATTTAGGGCAAGAGATCTAATTTGAATTCAAATATGAGAGAATTATTTAGGAAAGATTGCTGATTTGAGAGGTAATTAGGGGAGCCTATTTAAGGCTAACAATAAGGTGATTTCAGATTTTGTTTTGGGAGTTTGCTGAATTTAATTTATTGTTAGGTTATTTGGGCTCTAGATGGAAGCAAGGGATTTAGGAGAACCGGATCTTCCTCTCCAATTGAAGATTCAATTGTATCATGCATTTCTCTTTATAGTTCTTTTAATAAATTTTTTTTGCTGCGTTCTTTTTCCAAATTTCTCGTGTTCCATCGATTGTTCTTTGTGAAAAGTGCATCCACTTCCTATCAAATTGGTATCAGAGCTTAGATCCGAGTACCTATGGAGGGAAGAAAGGTAGAAGTATTGAAAAGGGAGATCAGACAATTGAATCTAATTTTGTGGAAAAGGTTTCAGGTTTCATAAAGCAATTTTCAGCCATCCATGAGAATATCGATGAGAAAATTGTCATCATGGAAGAGATGATAAAGAAGCTGCTTGAGGGCCAAACCAAACCGACAACATTGGAGGTGAGAGCATTGTTGATCTGACAAGGAAATGTGGGAGAAGCCCTAATATATGGATAATGAGGGAGAATCATGAGGTGGAAATTTTTTGGGAAGAAGAGGAGATGCCATCTATGGAACCACTTCAAAGGAGGGGAAAGGGTGAAAGAGTAAGATTTGTTGTGGAGCTTCATAATTCGGAATGAAAAGATGTGGAGAAGATAGAAGCACCAAATATGGTTCTTCCACTCCTACAAGAATATCGAGAGGTGTTCCAGCCAGTTCAGTGGTTGTTTCCTCCGTGGGAGCACACACATGTTATCATTTCGAAGGACGGAGTCTCACATATAAGTGTTCGTCCATACCATTCTCTCCAACTCCAAATGGATGGGATCGAGAGATTGATCAGGGAGATTATGGAGGCATGGATCATTCATCCTAGTGACAATTATTTTTTCATTCTAGTGGTGTTAGTCCAGTTCTTCAACAACATTTCCTTCGTTCCACCTTGAAGACAATGTAACACTTTGGGAGGGGAGTTTTGATTGACCGACAAATTTGATTGAGAGAAAATTAGGAAGTTTCCTAATCAAGAGGGAACTATTTAGGAAAGGTTCTTAATCAAAGGGAAATTGTTTAAGAAAATTTTTAATTACAATTGGGAGGGAATTATTTAGGGAAAGATATCTAATTTAAATTCAAAATCTAAGAGGGAGTTATTTAGGGAAAGGGAGGAGGAATCAAGGAGTTGTTGTTTAGGAAAGTTTTAATTTTAATCGAGATGGAATTATTTAGGGCAAGATATCTAAGTTAAATTCAAATATGAGAGGGAATTATTTAGGAAAAGAAAGCTGATTTGAGAGGGAATTAGGGGAGCCTATTTAAGGCTAACAATAGAGTGATTTCATACTATGTTTTGGGAGTTTGTTGAATTTAGTTTATTCTTAGATTAATTGAGCTCTAGCTAGCGGCTAGGGATTTATGGGTGCCAGATCTTTCTGTCCAATTGAAGATCCAATTGTATCTTACATTCTCTTTATAATTATTTCAATAAAATTTGTTTTGGGATATTCTTTTTCCCAAAATTTTGTGTTTCATCCGCTGTTTTTTGTGAAAAGTGTAATCCACTTCCTATCAAAATATTTAGAGAGATACCTAAAAAGAGTGAACTAATCGCATTCCAGCTGGAAAAGCCCATAGATGTTGGATATGATTGATTGACCTATACATAACACTGCATAACCTAGAACTATAGTTTAGGCTTTGTCAAGTAACAAAAAAACTAACTCAGTTAATTTCAAGCTATATTGCTTGAAAGCTCAATTAATTTGTCCATCCAGTCAATTTAATTCAAAATCAAATAAAAAAATTGCCGATCATCTATTTGATGATGCTATAAGACTCATTGTTGTGCCTTCCACTAATTGAGAAGTTATAAGCCTCACTAGTAGAACTCTCTAATATCAGAATAGTAAAAACAACATCTTGGACTCCCCTAATTGTTAGGGTTATATGTCTCGAATCTTGAGTTCATCTAATTCCGAAGTGGTAGGCTCTTCGCCTTAAATCAATGATCATAATCAACATTAAAATATCAATCCAGCAAAGGAAAGCAAAAACAATTCTCAAGTTGCCTTGCCTTAAAAGTAAGATTGTAAGACGAATATGCAGGCCTCTCTAATATTATAGAAATAAAATATGTACTCTACTCACTCTTGTTCTTAGGGTTGTATATCACAGCTTTGTGGGCCTCCCTAAAGTTAGAGTAGCAAATTTCAAATCTCTAATCAAAGCCCACAATCAATATAAAAATATGAAATCATTCTAAATTAAATTAATTCTCTATGCTCATGTAAATTAGGGTTTAAAGTCCCATATATAAGTCTACAAATTAAAAAACCCATATTTTTCCATGTAACTAAGGCTACAAGTCCTAGCCTTTCAATCAAGTCCACATCAATTACAAAATCAAATTAAATGTTGATATAATCAACATATATCGCTAGTCTCATGTATCAAACTTGAAATGTAATTAATCATGATGACTTACACCGAAAATCTCCATCCCCTAAATCTAATATAATCCCTATATAGGCAAAATTCCATATTGAGGAAATATCCGAGAAAGTAAAGATTGCTTTCAAAAACTCCATTGTGCTCAGCATTCAATCTTTAAACTCCAAAAAAAGTCCAAAGGGTGGAATCACCTTTGAACTTAAAGTCCACAATGGAATATCATTGTATTTAACCTCTTAATTGGGATAACTAAGATTTTTGCTCATTTGTTTAGAGTTTTAGAGTTTGGCTTTGTTTGGGAGAGCTTTCTTACTGCTTCTTAAAGCAACTTTTTAGTCCAAAATTTTTAATTTTTGTACTAGAAAGCTACTTTAAGAAGCAGGAAGAAAGCCATCCCAAATGATGCCTTTATCCTGTTAGGTAACAAAGTATGTAGGTATTGAGGTTTCCTCTTCATTTTACATTTTCAAGGGAAAATAAACTAAAACAAAGCGTATGCTTTGCTTTGTTCAATACACTCTTGGGAAAGAGAATTGCCAATACATGGCTTTAACTTGCATTCATATTTAGAGTAATTGTTTTGAGCTAAAGATGAATATTATCTCAAAGCAACTAGAACTGTTTATTTACGTGGTTTATTTGATTGCAGGTCTTGATGATCTTCGTGATTGGACAAACAATGTCCAGCCATTTATCCCAATTTATGTGGCTAAGCATGATTTTGAGGTGACATGCAACTTTATTTAAATGACACTCTCTGTGTACTACCGGGGAAAATCAAAGCTTTGAATCCAGTGTTTTAGTTCATTAGATTACCAAGCTCCTATTGTACTTTTGGTTCAACCTTTAAGGGACATATACCTTATGTTCTTTGCACAACATTTGTTTTGGTGTAAAGTTACTAACTTGTTCACGTAAAATTATACTTGTATCATCTGCATTTTCTTCTAGAATTTCATGTTTTATTGATGTTGTGGCTATGCTTTCCCCATGTCTTCTTCAACTTTTTCATGTTTCTGAAGCTTATTCCTATTTCTGTGGTTATTTTTTTTTTTAATAATTTGTTTGTTGTTTCTTTGGTTCCTATAGTTGCTGTACTGTAGAAATTTCGGGTTCAATAACTTCTGTATTGCATCTTTTTCAGACGTTTAGCTGAAGTGTGTACTTCCTATAGCTTTTATGTTGCGGTTTCTTTGGGACTAAAGTTGAAGTTCATTCCTAGAAACCAAAGAATTGCAAAGCGCATTTAAATAATACCATGCAACCGATCGCCACCGACTCCTTTTAATGATTACTATAGATTGTTACTTGTAAGCTTAAAAAAATAATCAGTTGAGATTTTTAATGGATTGGTTTTTGCCATTTTAAAAAAAAAAAAGGCTGAAGGAAAAACTGTAACAATAATTTGAAAACCATTATTATACTGAAAATATTCCATATATTATTTAAAATAAAAATTTTGATTTTATCTTAAATAAAACAATAAAAATCCTAGCACTGAATAATTGTTTAAGATTAATGACCTTCTCTTCTGCGGATTTTTTTTTTTTGTCATTATATGGTTGCATCCGCATTAGAAATCCTAGCAACCTAAGACGGCCTATATTTATGCTTTGCAGCACAACCGAAAATATGTTGTATCTATAACCAAAAATATCCTTTCAATTCCTTTTTTCCAATATAACTTGCATTGTTTCCATTGAGTTTGACACTTGTTTTTAAATTTGCTCCAGGTTATGAAAATGACTCATTACTACTTGGTGGATACTAGTGTTGTTTTAGAAGGTGCTGCAGTCTCAGAGTTACAATTTAATATAATCAAAGAGGAGCCATTTATTGTGCACAATCTCAAGGTTGGTAGTTAGTTATACATCTTACATTTCTTTTCCAAAGAAATAAGTTGGAACTGTGAACAAGTTTCAACTAACGTATCAATTACCCTTGTTTACTAAAAGGGATTTGCGGCTCGTGTTTAATTTGGAAACATTTTTTTTTTTCTGTTCATTTTATTTTCTTTTTTTCCTTTCTTCATCCAGTTAGAGTTCTTCTATCTTCACATCTATGACAGAAAGTTCATTTTCTTACTACGAGAAAATTATTTAGCTATATGAAAAAGTAAGGAACAGCAAGCTTATCATTGTGGGCTCCGAAAATTCGGCCCCGGCCTCCGCCCGCTTTTTCTATTTATTTGGCGAGGGAGTTTTAACTGATAAGTTCCTAGGTAAATTTTGGAAGGCAGATGGGTTTGTAGATAAGACACTACCAAGAGATTTCGCCCACATTCTGTGAGGACTTTATGATCTGAGTTCTGGTTTCCTATAGGCGCAAGCCCCTATAGTTAATTACCCCTCCCGATCACGAGAGAGAACTTTCGATTAAGGCTAGTCATCAATCAGATACGTATAATATACGTGTTATCTGGCATATAGTAGCAACATGGGTATGGAAATTTTGGAAATTGGATTTGGATTTGGTTATTGGGAAGAGTTTGATATTTAAAATTAGAAATTGTACCATTTAACACTTAAAGCGGATGGTGGGGGAATGGATGATAGACCCGATCAAGATCCCATGGTTCCGTCGTCTCGGGCCATCGTGGTCCCTGGTCTACTTAGTCAGAGGAGGTAGTCGACCCAACCTGACAGAAGGATCCTTGTCGGCAGCCATGGATTGCTTCGTCCAAGGGGACCTTGTAGACCGGGGATGAATATTTGTCTAAGGGGACAAATTTGAATCCACCTTAGCTGACAGAGGGCTTTGTGCCCTATCGATCATATCCTATTGATTCATATCTCAGTGATTTGATGCCACTAAGGAACGTATTGGCGTTGGCCATAACCGGTATATCATGGTGCCATTTTGCGGCAAAACCACTCGGTTCAGAGGGCCCCGGGTCGTCATAACCGTTTATCCCGTGGTGCCATTTGGCGGCAAAACCGCCGGTTAGAGGACACGTACCACGTCCTTACTGGCAGGAGATTGTTTGAGAATGGATCATAGTGATATTTTCGACTAGGCATTTGGCTCTTTGTGAGCTGAAGTTTTTTGTAATTTGTCCACCTCGGCAAACTGTTGCGGAGGGGCGGATGAATTTTGTGCTTTAAGCAATTGATGGATTTATTTCAATTTTAAATATTCTTGGATTTTTTGGATTTTGAGATTTTTTTTTGGATTTTTGGATATTTAGAACGACATTTGAAAAATATTTGGGAACCCCTCCGGTTGAGATCTTCATTCAACACGGCCATCATCAGGGTGTTTGGAGGTATTTTCATTTGTAACTTGAACCTTGTCGACTCTGTTTGGCTATCGACAGAGGATCGGGTTTCGTAAGCTGTATGCTTTTGTTTGTAAATTCTCTTTTTTATAGACCTTGAAAGTCTAATATGAAAGTATTAAAACAAATATACCGGTCGCCACAACCATGTATTTCTTTGAAGGTTCGAACCCTGTCGACTCCTATTGATCCGTATAGAAGGATCTGGTTTGAACTAGAATTCACTTATTGACCTGCGCAACATCTCTAGACGTCACATGTGTACCAATAACATGTTCGCCAGAGCCCATGCGGGTGTTTGGGGGCATTTTATAATTGAACCCTGTCAACTCTTTTTATCTACTTAGAAGGATCGGATTCAAATTTAATAATCCGCGCAGCATCCCTAGACGTCACGTGTGTACCAATAACACGCTCGCTGGGGCCCATGCTTTTGTTTGGGAATTTCATTGATTTGACATACCCCTTTTGTGTACCTATGTGTATACAAGCTACGGTGCACATGCAGGGGTATTTTGAAAGTATTTGTAGACGCCTTCTGTCCGCTTGTATGAATGTTGCAGATCCGGTGGCGTGGCGTAGCAGCTTCTGAATAGAGTTGTTCGCTGTTTCGTACAGGTAGACTGTCGTGCACTACTCATTGCTTTCTGCAGGTGGATCGTAGTGCACTAACTAATCTCCTGCCTTGGGTTGTAGAAGCTCGTTGGAACTTGTATTTTTTATGCATTCTGTTGTGATTTTTTGTCATTATAATACAGCACTACTGCTGGAGGTAGATGTATTCATCCTTAGACTGAAGTTGACTACAGGATACTGCATTTACTGTAGTCTTTATGCATCTACCCATGGACGGATGTTGTAAATACATTTGTATTCGTAGAAGACTCATATGTATTGTAGATCTTCTACATTTGCTCGCAAACCATATGTTGAATGTATAACAGGCCTCCTGTAATGGACCGTAGGCACTTGCACTTGTTGTATATCAAATTCCCTTCGCTTGTAGGAGACAGATGCATCTACTTACCACTGCCTAATTATAGATTGTATTAGTATCTTAACACTTGTCGCAGACTCCTTGTATCCTTCTTGTAGATGACATATTGTGTGCACAACAGGTCTTCTACAAACTTTCGTAGGCATTTGCATTTGTTATACGTCCGCTTCTGCATTAGAGAACCAGTGTATTTGACCCATGTTGAATTGTTGTTGATGATGTGTTCTGCTTGTTAACATCTCATATTGCATATTAATTGTTATGATTTGTTGAGGTTCAGTGCATTTATCTGATAATTATTCATCATACCCACGTATGTACATTACTATGCATATGACACATCTTCCATCATTGCTAGTAAGAGTTCACATCTGCTACGATCTTCTATCTCATTCATGTAGAAAATCTGTCACACTGGTGATGTGTTCACCAACACTACTTGTAGATAAGATCGTTGTATGAATGAAGAGTTTTACATGTTAACTTGTAGGAGCTTGTTGTATAATTTGCCGGTGTGTTACCCTTGTTTGTACCTTTGCTTGTATGTTGAATTGTTGTTAATAGTGGAGACTTCGCTACATTCATATGTAAATCTTTTTATGAATATCCCCATTGTAACTGTCTTTGCTCATCAAGTTCATATCACTTGCTCTTATGAGTGAGATATAAGGATTCTATTCACCATAGGTCATTGCTTGTAATTGTTTGTTGATGATAAGAAAGTTAAGCTTGTAGCTCTTTGTTCAAGTCCCAAACAATGTGACTTAGTTCCAGGTCAAATCATATTATTTGCATTCAAGCAAGGTTTCTCATTCCTCAGATCAAGTTCAGGTCCAAGTTCTATTCATTGATGTTTGTTTGGATGCTCAAGATTATTGGTTAACACTTTTATATTTCAATGTGATCATTACTTCGATTTTTCAAAACATGTTCATTCGAGTCTACTTTCACAAGTCCTTGCTTGAGTTCAAGCATCAAACTCAAGTTCTATGTCCCCTGCAGTTCTATGAGTTCAATCAAGTCCAAGCCTTATTGGCTTAATGTTCAAATCAGGTTCTTGCTTGAGTCCAGTCCAATTTCATTTTACTTGGGTTTAATTTTTTATTAAGTCATTTAGATTTTGTTCAAAAGTCTAGGTGTAAGTCCTTCGTTGTTCATTTGTGTTCAAACAGGTCCGAGTGTGGTTGTATATTCACCTGAAATTTCGGCAGCCTCCCGGCGTCTCCCCTGTTTAGGGGAAAACTACGGAAAATTGGGCTCCTGCAATGCTAGAGAAAAGCGTGTACGATAGGTGCCCTCGTACGAGGACACCACGGCCGTGTAAAATTTGTCCCCACCACGCCAGAGAAAGGCGTGTATGGGTCTTCGGTACCTGTTACAAAAGAGAAGCAGTTGTTTCCCTGCAAGCGGGTACTTATGAATATCCCGGTCTCGTCGTAAGTGCCGCACCGGGTTCCCATCCCACCACGCTAGAGAAAAGCGTGTATAGACGGTTTTCCGGTGTGCCACGAATGCCGAGAACAAGATTTGGAACCGATGGTCGCTTGCTTACCTCGTTGTAGGTGTCGCGCCGGTTTCCCTTCCCACCACGCTAGAGAAAAGCGTGTATGGGCAGTTTGCCGGCCCGACATGAATGTCGAGGTAAGAGGGCATTTATATTTTCTTTCTCCTTTTATTATAATTATTTATTATTGTTAATAACTAATTATAATTAAACTTAATTAATTAATTAATAATTAATCATAATTAAATATAATGAATCATAATTAAATTAAATTAATTATGATTAGATTATAATTAATAATAATTAATTAAAATTAGAAAACTATTAATTATAATTAAATTTAATTAATTAAAATAAATATATAGTTAATTAATTAATACTGATTAAATATGATTAATCACATATTAATTATAATTAACTTAATTAACTTCTGTTAAGTTTAATTAATTAATTATACTTAGTTTATAATTAACACTAATTAATAATAATAATAAAAAATAAAATGAAATAATAAAAAAAAAAGATAAAATAACCCAAAGGGCTGCTTGGGAACAGGATTTGGCCGAAGAGGGGCCGTCAGAGAGGGTTAACCTCACGGCCAGTGAGCTCCAGTTGTAGCTTCCGATCAAAATGCCATGTCTCCCGATCCAACGGGAAGGAGACGTCGTAGAAGGAGCGGGGTCGGACGGCGGCAGAGGTAGGCCAGCTTCTCTCTTCCTCTCTCTCTCTCTCTCTCGCGCGCGCGCGGTTGGAAGCAACGACGGCGGGATGGAGGAGTCGAAAGGATCAGGGTTTGTGGTCGGAGACGAGAGGAGATGAGGTTATGGGATTGGAGACGTCGGAGCTGGAAGCCGAGAGCAGTGAGGGGTTCGCGAATGGAAGAGAGCTGGAGTTCGTGTGTGGAAGAGCAGCCGAATAGAAGGCTTCGGCTTCTATTTAACGACGCATGTGGTCGTTCGATCGAGGCGGGTCGCAGCTTTTGCGGAGGTTTTGACGTGAGCGGCGCCGAATCTACAGTTCCTCGACAGAATTTCAGCAGGAATTTCGGAGAACTGAACTGAGTCGTCTTATACGAGGTATGTCGGATTTTCTTCCTAATTTTCTGGGATTTGGCTTGGGTCTTTCTATCTGTTGGTCAACAACCATGAAACACTTCCTACGACTTCTTAGTAGCGTCATAAATTTCATGATGAGATCGTAGGTTCCAATTGACAAATGTCTTCGAACTTTGCCAGAATCCCTATTTTATTTCAAGGATTTAGAACTACAGAGTATTTGACCATTAAATTATATGAATGATTTAGGTAATTTGTATCTAGATATCTGTTTTCTTACACTAATTGCATTTTGGTCCATCATATATTCACCTGTAAGAGTAAATCCTGTTAGTAGCAAATTGTTTGCCTACTTAGCATTTTTTTATTTACATTTTCACAAACTATTTTCTTAATTGGATGAAATTGCTTAAAATTTCTGTTGCTCCTCTTCGTGATCTAACTGACCTCTTTGTCTTCCGCCAGTCTCACATTGTCAACTTTACCAACATCTCCGAAGTCCTCTCCTTCCTCAGCTGCTAGTGGTCTATAGCCATTAAGAGGTCAACTTTTAATTGGAAGCAGGGGTTTTTGTATACCTGATGCAAAAAATTACTGGCAAAAGCAAACAAAATTGCATGAATCTATTTAATCATTGGTGTCAAATGAGGACATTTGTGGTGTGTAGTACAAAAACATACAACAGGACCCACTTGCATTTTGTGTAACAAATTATGGATCTGTAAAAGCCTTATTATCTAGTCTGCTAGGTGATGATATTGTTTTTACTCGTATTCAAAAGACAGTTACTGATTATTGTTTCAATATATTAACATTTGATTAAATGGTAAAAAATTGATCTCCACTTTTGAGATGCTTACATTTCAGTTCAAATTTTTTTTCAGGTTTTTAATTTTGTCCCTCTCGACTTATAAAATTTGGACCAATTTGGTATTTCCTTCAACTTTGTCATTTCTTTGGACAGAAATTATTGGAGGAAAGTTTTCCACAAGAGCATTTTAAACTTTTAAGGTCAATCTTGTTAGTTTTTGCAGCAATTAAGTAGTGATATTGACCCAAAAAATCCAAAATACCCTACTAAAAGCTTCCCGCTACTAATTTCCATCCAAAGCAATGGTAAAGTTGCTTATATGTTCATATTAGTTCAAATTTAGTGAGTTGAGGGATTAAATTGAACACTTAGAATAATTTATAACTAAAATGAATGCATCAAAAAAATCTAAAGACCATTTGATCATTTACTCATTAACATTCAATTAAATTATTTTTTTGTGCAATTATATCTTATTTATAATTATGTGTTCAACTGACTTAGATAACCCCTTTACCTGTCTGGCATGGCCAAGGATATCGTTCCCTTGGTTTCCGATTTGGTGATATCTGCTATATAAGGCAAGACTCTGATGACATCTAGTTAGTACTTATCCTTTTGTTACTTCAAATGTCTCTATTGAATTTTGCTCTTCTTTGTCAATGCAGTGATGTTAGTGAGATACCTGAAGAAACATATTTGCTACTCAAGGACTGTGACTTACTTATTCTGGTACTTCACTTGTTTATCATCTGGGATTTGGATTCAATTCTTTCACTTCTAACCCTTATTCTGCATGTGCAGGACGCACTAAGACCGGATCGTTCTTCGTCAACACATTTTGGACTACCTAGGGTACATAAATGTTATACCATTTGATATTTGTTTCCTTTAAATATACATGTTTCAGATTTGCAGTTTCATTGATTTTGTAAATTTGCTTGTGCAGGCTTTAGAAGAGGTTCGAAAAATTAGACCAAAAAGAACTCTCTTTACCGGTATGTTTAAAGTTATATTAGAGAACAAGTTCTGAATTCTAACTTTTCTACTGTTGATCTTCAGAATATGAAACAAAAATTCAAAGAGGAATTTACATGCATGCCATTGATTACTATAAATTTATATATTAACATCTAAATTTTTATCTGAATAATATCCTAATCTTTGAATAATATAAAAAATACTATTAATATTAATTTATTTAAAATGAAATAAATCTTTTTATTTATATATTTTGATGTGATTTAGGCATTATAATGTTCTAGAGAGGCTGTTTGGTTTGAAGTAAAATGAATATAAAATATTTGAAACAAATGGGTTTTGAAAATATTTTTGTTTAATTTGAAGTAAAAGAAATGCAAAGTAAAATTTTGGTTCCATTCAATTTTGATGTATTTGAAAATCACTAGATTTGGTCTATTTTCAAACACTATAATTTATCTATCATTGTCATCACTACCATTGCTATATTGGCTGTTGCCACCAGCTACCTGCCACCACCACTATCACTGTCACAAGGTATTGCCTGAATCCTAACATGTCCTGCCAGCCAATGGCTATCATTATCATTGGGTTTTATTCATTCTAATTCAAAAAAAAAAAAAAAAAATTGTAATCACTTACATTTATTTTATATTCGTCTGAACAACTTCAAACATTTCAAATACATTGTCTTCCTTTTACATTGTATTTTATTTTATTATGTATTTTATTTTCATTCAATCAATTGGTTCCATAAGTAAACATAATAAATCAGGTATTAGATAATGTAAATACATAAAGAGCTTAGCAGTATGTATGTAAATCCCCATGATATAGATTTAGAAAGAAAAGAAATAATGAATAATTTCGATTCTTCTATCATTTAAGCAGGCATGATGCATCTAATGGATCATGAAAAAATAAGTGAAGATCTTGCAAAGTTGAAGAAATTGGAGGGTCTTGATTTGCAGTTGAGTTATGATGGTCTGACTGTACCAGTGAATCTATAAGCTATGTCAATTTTTGTTTGTGTTTAACATTCCTTTTTCCCTTTCTAAATTTTTTTACAGACTCACTATTATATAGGCCGATTCCCTGATGTTATGTACGTGAACTTTTTTTTTTTTTTTTCATTAGGAAAAAGTATGAACAATATTCAAATCATGCATTTAAATTTACTACCTATCTAAAAATTTAACTAAAAAATTCTTGTATTTTTAATATCATAATTAAATTAGTTGGAAGTTGATGAAACCAAAAGAGAATTTATATTTCCCAAATCTCAAAATATTCAGATTATTTTTGTGTGGACAATTTAGTCTAAGAAAATCACATTATTTCAATTTAGTCGCTCGATTATATAAATTTGATTTAAAATGATCCCTCATGTTTAATTGTAATATAAAATTGTTTTTAATTTAGGTTTTATTTGGAACAGCTTTTTTACTTCTTTTTAAAGTAGCTTTCTATTATAAAAAAAAAATTATTGAAAAGTTGCTTTGAAAATTAAAAAAGCGGTCACAAATGAAGCTTCAAACTATATAAAATAGATCACAATTTAGTAACAAATGAATCATTTTTGATTAATTTTATATAATTCAAAAAAAAAAAAATTAGAGCAACATGATTCTTTGTGACTAAATTGATTATTTATTAATGATAAGAGGATTTAATGAGTGTGTCTGTGTTTGTGTCTCCTCTCAGCCATTAAGGTCTGATCGTTTAAAGACTCGCTTTCTTTTCTCCTTAAATGATGGGTTCTTTCTCTTTAAGTTTTCTATCCTTGAAAAACTTCGACATAGCCTGGTTGAGAGGTTGCTAGTTTTTCTTAGGCAAGTCATTTGATCTTCAAAAATGATCACCTAAATTCAAGTCGAAATGTAAAGAACTATCTATCATTCTTATTTGGATTAAGATTTCAGGCCCCCCACTTATTGTCTGGGCCCCCTCTAGAATTCCAAAAAATTGCCAGCTACATTGTAGTTTCTCTTATTGTTTACTCATTAACAACAAAGAAAACTCACTAAACTTTTGTCAGAGTTTATGTCCAGATCACTAGCTCCTCCACTTTGTCAGATGAAGTCCCTCTGTTGCTTGATGATCAAGACATCACACTCAATGTCATTTACAATTGGAAACCGACTGCTTGTCACGGTTTTGGCTCCATCAACTCTAATCCCATGGTTGTTGTCTTGACAGCCATCAAAACTACTACTCACCCTTGTAAATATAGCATTAGCCAGAATCGCTCCATTCATGTCGTTATTCTTCACAATAAGGTCCCCAACACTTTACCCATTTATATGCGTCCCACCTCCTCTAACACTCCGATTGATAATCCCTCCACCTCAAAGATCCCTACCCTGTTCCCCTCAGTCAAAACTATTCTCACCACGTCCCTTATACCATCCTCCGTTCATTTTGTGGCCATCCCCATGGCTGCCAGCTCTAACTCAACATCATATACTCCTCTCTCCTCCCATACTACTAAAATCTAATGGAAGGATGATGAACCTATCATCCCCAATCTAAACTTCCCTACTAGGGAAGCCTCATCCTCAAAGAAAAATTCTGAAGCTTCTTCACCTCAAACTTCTAAGTTCCCATCCATAAACAAGTTTGCTCTTTTGTAATCTAATGATCAATCAACCTTTGACGATCCTCCCTCTTCCACTATGGATCCTCCATTTATGCAAAACAAGGCCCAAACTTCCAAATCTGCAAGAGCCAAAAATGCCAAGAAGGCAAAATCCCCTCCCTCAAAACCCTAGTGACCCTTCCTCCTATTGTGAGCTGGAATATTCGAGGGTTTAACAACCCTGAGAAAGTCTCAGCTTGTAAAATTTTTGTCCATCTTCATTATATTAAGTTCCTATATATTCTCGAACTGAAAATCCAAATCACCTCACCTTAGATCCTTGGTTCATTAAAACCCACAACATATTTGAAAATGAAAGTTGCTTCAACAACTTTGCCTCTTTATCCCTGGTAGAATATAGTTGAAGTGTGACTCCTCCTACTACTCCTTTACCCCCTCCCTCTATACTCCTAGATCTTCCCAACAAGTTCTTCTTTCTATAATTTATGATTCCAATTCCCTTGTTGGCAGGAGACGGGTTTGGCATATGATTAAAGAGTTAGTGTCTACTATTACCTCTCCCTGGATCATTTTAGGGGACTTTAATTATTGCAGATTTGAATATGAAAAATTGGGTGGCAAACCTTTACATATTGGTAGGCTTGGGGAGCTAAATGATGTTATTTTCAACACTTGTGTCTAGGATCTTGCTTCTTTGGGACTCTTCTTTACTTAGTGCAATAATCGAGCAGGCAATATGATTCATATAAAGATGGACAGAGTGTTGGTTAACTCCCATTGGTTGGATTGTTTTCTCACCTCCTTCTATAAGGTGGATGACCCTTAATGCTCTGACCACTTCCCATTGGTTCTATTTACAAATCAGACCATCCCTCATAGGAGCAGGTTTTTACACAAAGAACTATTGGTCTCATTTTCAGGATTTATGGGACTCCATCATTTCAGCCTTTTTTGCTCCCGCCACTGGTAGTCAAATTGTCTCCCTCTATGTAAGGCTTCAGACCCACAAACCCATGTTTAAATCTATGATTTGGGCGTCTTCCTCTTATCATTCTAATTCTATCAAGGATCTAACCATCAAATAGTACTCTCTCCTACATGAGTTACAAAATAAAGAGATTTTTCATAGCTTGGTTTCTTACCAAGCTGCATGGTCCTCCTGGATGATTTAACATGCCAAATCTAACCGGTTTTCGAATGATGAAGATGATTTGGTGTTTTTGTATGCTAAAATTATATCTATGAGAAATATTAACTTTCTTAAGGAGCTATCCACTCCTTTAAGTCACTTCACTACTCCTGAGGATATTGCTTTTGATTCCTGTCATCACTTCGAGAACATTTTCAACTACCCCAAACCTCCTCATGCAACCAATTTTGATATACCAATTGGGAACATCATCCCACCTGATTTGGCTTTAACCTTGACCATTCCCATTACAAATGATGAAATTTTAAGTCATTGATTTTTCCTTCTTCCTCTTCTTCCGTGCTGGGCCTATATGGCTTCTCTTTCAGGTTTTACAAACATTGTTGGGATGTTATTAGTCTACATGTGTGCAATGTCGTCAAAAATTTCTTCCACAGTGGTTGCCTTCCTAGACAAGTAAAATCAACTGTCATTGCTTTAATTCCCAAATGTTCCCACGCCTCCAATATATCTAATTTTAGGCCAATATTTTTATGTAATGCTTTTTACATTATTTTGGCTATGATACTGGCAAATTGTATGAAGCTTATTTTTTTGATGATTATTCATGAAATCCAAGCTAGATTTATACATAAAAGATGTCCCTCTGATAATATCATATTGGCCTCCAAAATTTTAGAGGATTTTAAGTCATCCCTCCTCAATAGCAAGTTTTGCGCCAAATGGGATATCAAAAAAGCCTTTGATTATGTCTCTCATGATTTAGTTTTCTGCAGAATGGAACAAAATAGATTTTTGGCTAAATTCAGCAATTGGATTAAAGGATGTATATCTAATGTTCACTTCTTTGTTTGCCCGAACAGTGCTCTTGAGGGCTACTTCCCTTCCACCTCTGGCCTTAGGCAAGGTTGCCCCCTTAGCCCTATATTGTTCAGCGTTGTTATGGATGCTCTATGATGTAAGTTGGCTAATTCCTCCCCTCCCTCTCAATTCCTGGGCATCTCCTTTAATGGGATCACTTATAATCACTTGCTTTATGCAGATGATTTACTTATTTTTTGGCAAGGTTACCACTGAAAATGCCACTATTCTTAACTATATTCTTCACTCTTTTGTTGAAGCTACATGTCTTTACATTAATCAAGTTAAAAGCTCTATAATTATATCCCATAACTCTTTTATTGCCGCTGATATTTATTCGATCCTTGGCCTTTCCAACCCGAAACTTATTTAATCTACTTGGGTTTACCCATTTCCCTTAAGAAGCATAATGTTTCTCACTTCCAACCACTCTGAGTAAGCTTTCTACTCTACTTGATGGTTGGAAAGTTAAGTTTTTGTATTTTACAGGAAGTGTTCAATTCTTAAAATTATCTATTTCTAACTCTTCACCATATTGGATTTGGGGATCTATCATCAGTTTCTTTTGTATGTATTTTTTTTGCTTATTGCATCGTTATTTATTACTTGTATTAATCATCAGTTTCTTTTGACCTTCACGTGATATTGCAGTAATATTTTAAGATGAGCAATAGATAGGCACAAGCTACCGACATGAACTGGATGTATAAGACTAAGAAGAATGACAAAGAATAAGTTGAAAGATACAAAAGCAATTGTTAAAGAGTTGGCATCAATTATAATGAGGTATTTGATTTTGTTCCTCAATTAAAGAATTTCTGACTAATCAATTCTCTTGCAACTCAAAATAAGTGGATAATGCATGAAATGGATGTAGAATCATCAATCTCGAATAGAATTTTTGAAGAAGAAGTATATATTCAGTAACCCTTAGGCTATGAAATCAAACGATGATAAAACAAGGTTATGTCGATGCCGCCGGAAGAAAAAAAACTAAATGGTTTAATCCCTTTTAAGATAACAAGAGATGAGGAGAGCATAGATGAACTGAGGGCCCCAGGTCAAGAGAGATAGAACCAGCAAATGAGGTTTAGCTCGAGTGACTAATAAAAAAAGAGCTAATGAACAATTATCTTTTTTGTGTGTGTATGTGTGTGGACTCTGAAAATTCGGCCCCAGCCTCCACCAGACTGTTGATTTTGCTTTTTTTTTTCTACGGGGGGAGTCTTAATGAACTAAGTTTCGGGGTAAATTTTGGAAGGCAGATGGGTTTGTAGATAAGACACTACCAGAGATTTCGCCGTCATTTTGCGAGGACTTTATGATCTGAGTTCTGGTTTCTTATAAACGCAAGCCCCTATAGTTAGTTACCACTCCTGATAATGAGAGAGAACTTTCGATTAAGGCTAGTCGTCAATCAGATATGTAGAGAATACGCATTATATGGCATATAGTAGCAGCATTGGACTTAGGATTTGGAAGATTTGCAAGGTTTGATATTTAAAATTGAAAATTTCACCATCGTGCACTTAAAGCGGTTTGTAGGGGAATGGATGATGGACCCGATCAAGATCCCATGGTTCAGTCATTCCAGGTCATCGTGATCCCTGGTCTACTTAGCCAGAGGAGGTAGTCGACCCAACCTGATAGAAGGATCCTTGTCGGTAGCCATGGGTTGCTTTGTCCAAGGGTACCTTGTAGACCTGGGATGAATGTTTGTCTAAGGGGACAAATTTGAATCTACCTTAGCTAACAGAGGGTTTTGTGCCATATTAATCATATCCTATTGATTCATATCTCAAGGATTTGATGCCATTAAAGAGTGTATTAGCTTTGACCATAATCGGTATTTCGTGGTGCCATTTGGTGGCATAACCGTTTATCCTGCGGTGCCATTTGATAGCAAAATCGTCGGTTAGAGGACATATACCACATCCTTGATGGCAGGAGATTGTTTGAGAATGGATCCTAGTGATATTTTCAACTAAGTATTTTGGCTCTATGTGAGCTTAAGTAAATATTATTTTTGTCTACCTCGGGAAACTATTATGGAGGGTGGATGGATTTTGCTTTAAGTGTTTTGATAGTTGAATTTCAGTTTTAAACATCTAGGATTTGAAATTTCTTAGAATTTTGGATCATAATGGGTATTTGAGCATTTTAAATATTTGACATGGACCCCTCCGGTTGAGATTAGCATTCAATATGGCCATCATCGGGGTGATGACTTTGAGGTCATTTCGATTTAAAAATATTTCCATTTTGTGTATGAACCTTATCAATTCATTTGAGTTATCAACAGAGGATCGGGTTTCTAGGGCTTCATGCCTTTGTTTTTTTGAATTTTCTTAATTATAAGCCTTGAAGGCCTAATATGAATGTATTAAAATAAATTGATTGGTCGCCACAACCATGTATTTGTTTTAAAGGTTCAAACTTTGTCAACTCCTATTGATCTGAGTAGAAGGATCGAGTTCGAACTTTAATTCACTTATTGACCCGCATAGCATCCATAGACGTCACGTGTATACTTATAACACGCTCGTTAGGGCCCATATAGGTGTTTGGGGGCATTTTATAATTAAACCTTGTCGACTTCTTTTTACCTGCTTAGGAGGATCAGGTTTAAATTTGTTAACCTGTGTAACATCCCTACACGTCACGTGTGTACCAATAACACGCTCGTTGAGGCTGATGCGAGTTTTGATTACACTTATCCCTTTGTGTACCTATGTGTATACAGACTACAATGCGTGTGCAATGATACTTTTGAAATATTTATAAATGCCTTTTATCCGCTTGTATGGTTGTTGTGGATCCGGTGGCGGTAATATTTGGGTGTCATGAGGCATCTCATCATCTTGATGTTGACCCCTTTTCTCATTCACCGGGGAGATCCTTTTTGAAATTCGTGATCGCTGCCTTGAGAAGAACTCCTTTCAAGATCTTTAGTGTGGTAGACTTATTATTTTCGATGTTTGTGGACGCAAGTACATGACCAAGAAGAAATTTTGGAATACCAGGAAGTTTAGTTTGAATTTTCTCAAACATCTTTTATATTCTGTCAGGAGGTGTCCTTTTTCATACATCGAGTTATTTTCATATCCGACTTGCTTGCAGATCTCAATCACCATTGTCGTAGGTGATATCTATACTTATGTCCATAAGGGTTCATTGTACTTGCAATATACAAATTATTATTATCCACAAGTGGCTCATGTGCATTTACGGGGGCCTGTTGTATTCACTACAACTTATTGGAAGTGTTCGTAGAAGAACCATTGTTGCCTATATTATATCCACCTTTCACCAATCTCAGGTGGTTTGATGATTATACTTATTCGTACGGACGGGTCTTCCACTGTCGAATGCTAGTATTGCCATCTCAATCTATAGGCAGAGTTGCTAGTGTTGGAGGTTTCAATAATGTATATGGGGGACATATGTATGCATTCTATAACCATCTATCATCCTTGCAAGTATGGCGCATTTGACCTCGTAAGGACTTATATGTGCTTCAAATGTATTGTGTTGTGTATGATGAATGTTGGATTAACTCCACTCATTGCTAATTCCTTCATACATTTTGACCCCCATTGCTTGTACGACTTAGTATACTTAACTGCATTTTGATCTTGCGTTCGTAATAGATGATGTAAATGAGCCATGTTGAGTGTCACAAGTTTTCTATTTTTTAAACATAGAGGAAGAGAAGTGATGTTTGAGTAACAGAGGATCTTTTATCTTGATTGTTCAAGTCTCTTGCAATCGTTGCATGCATACTAGTTTTATTCAAGAGTCTAAATCACTTTGATTTATCATTCTTTTCTTGCAATAAAACACCTCCATCATCAGTTTCGGTTGAGAAATTATTGCATCATCTTTGATTGAATAACTTGCAATAAAGGTGTGTATGGTAGGTGTCCTCGGACAAGGACACCGCGGCCTTGATCTTTCTTCCCACCACGCACAATAAAGGCGTGTATGGGGTCTTTGGTACCTATTTAAAAGACAATTTGCTTTCCCCTCGCTCGAGAGTACTTATGAGTAACCCCGCCTCACCGTAGGCGCCATACCGGGGTCCCATCCCACCACAGCAACAAAGGCATGTACAAGCGATTTTCATGTGTGCCAAAAATATTGAAATAGGGCTTTAGGTGATTACCCGCCTTGTCGTAGGCGCCATACCGGGGTCCCATCACCACACACAATAAAGGTATGCATAGGCAGTTTTTTGGTCCTCCATAAATAATGAAAATAATCTCTTAAAGTTTTAGGGTTAAGGGGTTATACCTGCGTGGGGTCGATAGTGGAGGCTCGTGGACCGAGGCAAGGCAAGAGAAGCAAGCATATTCATTTTTTTATATTAATTATAATTAATTAATTAATTATTTTTAATTAATCGCTTTAATTATAATTAATTAAGATAATTAATTAAATTTTATTTAAATTAATTATAATCATAAGTCATAATTAATTTAAAATTAATTATGACTAATTGATATGAATTAATTTTAATAAATTATAATTAATTAACATTAATTAATAATAATTTATTTTATAAATTATAATAAATTAAAATTAATTCTAATTAATTAAATTAATTATAATTATTTAATTAAAAATTAATTGTAATTACTTATAAAAATCATAATTAATTCAAAATAATAATTATAACTAATTATAATTAAATATAATTTTTTATATAAAATAAATTATCCCTCGATTCGACAAATTTGCGGGAATAGGCCGAAGGAGCATGCGGCAAAGGAGAAAGTTACCTTCACCACCGGCGAGCTCCTGTGTTTGCTTTCGATCAAAATGTCACAATGTCCGATCCGATGAGAAAGGGAAGGCGTCAGAGGAGCGAAGTTGCATAGCCACGTAGGATCGGAAGAAGTGGTGGAAGGGAGGAAAGTTACAATCACAGCGAGCGAGCTCTCCATTCTTGCCTCTAATCAAAATGTTGTGACTTCGGATCGGACAGGAAGGAAGTCGTCGAAGGAACGAAGTCGCACAACCATGAAGAGTCGGAGAAGTGGCGTGAGGGGGAAAATTTATTCCAAAGCAATCAAGCTTTCGTCTGTTGCTTCCGACCGAAATGTTGTAACTTCCAATCGACTAGAAGAGAGAGTCACTGGAGGAGGCAGAGTTGAGTAGCTCCAAGCCATTGTCTCTTCTCTATTTTAATGACGAGGGTAGAGGGTGTGGAGAGGACAAATGACATGGGCAATGACATGCGTCGTGCGAGTCGTACTGAGATCGCGGGGAATGGGGAGGATTAAGTATGTTGTTTATTTATTTATTTATTTGTTTTATTTGTGTTCTTAAGTACATGTCAACAAATGCCCCCCAACAAATGAGATAGGCGTCTAAAGCAAACCACGTTTGTTGTATGTTGATTGACCTTGTGGATCTCTAGATATTTGTTCTAGATGTCACACAAGAGTTTCATTTAGCAGATCTCAAAGAATTTGTTTGGATGTCACACTAGTCTTTTTTCTTCATTGCTCATTTAGATGTATCCATAGATGGTTGATACATTGGTTTTAGTCAAGTAGGGACTCCCAGGATAGTGATATGGCACTCTGTATTTAGGTCCCTAGAGCATAGTTTTGTAGGTTGACAGTGGTGGATAGCATCACCACCATTTGTCCTCTTTAATCACCACAGTTACTTTAACTTATAGCCTTTATGTATATGCTCAACATTCTTCTTCCATCTCGTTATATCTTGAAAAAAATTTAAATATTTATTTGGGGATCTCGACGCATAGCACGATGTCAACCCAAATAAATATTTAAAATGCCCCTACTCTTTAGGGATATTTGTAGATGTCATCTAGGGTGCTCATTCTGCGACTTTGTCTTGAATCATGAGATTTGGATCCCTTCTGCCTAATGCTTTGAGTGGTAAACCTGGTGAAGGATTATTGGATTTTTCTTTGGTGACTTGTTAGAAAATTTGTATGCCTTCTGCCCTTTGTTTTGGCTTAGCGGGCTTGATGAAGGGGTAGATGCCGATGACCTAAACCCTTTAGGTTTGTATTAGGTTCGTGGCACAAAGTCATCAGTCCAAAGCTTTATGCATAACAAACTTGTTAATGGAGATCCCTTTTAGTTCATCCTAAGGCTTTATGTGAACTTTGGGATAATTTTCTTCTGTCCATTGCTTTGTGCTTTAGCGGACTTGTTGAAGAAGAATTTGTTCGATCCTCGCTTTATGCTTTACGGATTTATTGAAGGATTTGTAGGTTTCAAATTTGGTTGATAGTACCAAATATAGGTAGTATCTTGATCCTTAACCAATCCAGGTGACTTTAATCTGAGTGACTTGAGTTCATTAGATCGAGAGAGCTAGAGTTTTACAACTCTTCATCCTCTGGTTACTGAGATGGGGGTTCCTCTACTACGGCCTTTCTTATGGCTTGTTGAGTAGATGGAGATGCCAGTGATCCGACTATATTTGAGCTTGTTAGATCTGACCTCTTACACCCATTCAAGCTTCAGACTTGAGCTATGAGAATTGCACTTACTAATACTAGTTTTACTGAAGTTGGTAGATTTGGAGTCATCCTTTGTGGTTAAAGATTTGGAGCCTACACACATTTGGTGGTTGCTCGAGATTCATCTTCACATTGGAACTTTGATTCTCCAATAATTTAAGAGAATTCATTGGACTACGATCACTTGAATTGGTCGAGTCAAATTGGTCTTCATTCTTTCTACAGTCCTTACTAACGGGTTGATGAAGTGGGGGTTTCGCTACTATGACCTTTTTTATGGCTTGTTGAGTAGACAGAGATGCTAGCGATCCAACCATATTTGGGTTTGTTGGATTTGACATTTTACACCCATTCAAACCTTAAGCTTCAGGCTATCAAAAGACTTCAAGCTTTTTTGGCTCAATGGCTCAATTTATATAAATGTGTAGCCACAAAAGTATCTTTCTTGACTTTTGAGTCTTGAAACATTGGAGGAGATGGTGTCTCTAACTTTTGAAAGATCACCTGCATATACTTTTAAAAAAAAGTATTTGTATTCTTTAACATAAAAACATTTAGGTTGATAATTTTAAATATTTATTCGAGGATCTTGACATGTAGCGCGATGTCGACCAGAATAAATATTCAAAATGCCTCTGTCTCGTAGTGATATTTTAGAATGGAATAAATTTAGATTTTTTTTAGATTTTAAATGTTTATTTAGGGATCTCAACGCATAGTACAATGTCAACCCAAATAAATATTTAAAATGCCCACAGTTTGATGGAGGATTTTGAAATATATTCTCATAACATAAGAAAATTTTGAAATATGAAATATATATGCTAATAAACATGTACAAAAGTATAACGTATAAAATATAATATTTTTTTGGGCAATTTCATGCATAGTATTTATTCAGGTATCAGCCATTGATCGATGGCATGGGCCTTTGACCATTTAGATCGATGAGTTGATAAGCGCTTCCCTTGTACACCTTTTAAGTGATGAAAGATCCTTCCTAGTTGGATATGAATTTGCCACCAAATTTTCTGTGTGGGATGATTGGCCTTCTCTACACCAGGACCAATTTCCCTTCTTGAAATGATCGAGGACGCACCATTTGATCAAAGGATTTTTGTCACCCTTACTCGATAAATTTCCAAGTTCCATTGAGCTTGCAACCTTACTTCATCGAGTGTATCGAGCTCCTCTATCCTTAAACAAGCATTTTATTCTTGAGTCAACTCATTCTGAATAGCGACTCGAAGAGATGAGAGTTTAACTTCTAGTGGCAACACTGCTTCAACTTCGAATACTAGAGAGTAAGGAGTGGATTTGGTTGACATTTTGTAAGGTTTACGATATGCTCACAGTGCCTCTGCCATCTTTGTATGCCACTCTCTTTTATTCTTAGGGAGGATCTTCTTCAATAATTTCACCAGCGTCTTATTGAAGGCCTCTACCAAGCCATTTGCCCTTGGATAGTATATGGAGGAATACCGCAAATTGATTTTGTGCCAATCAACATACTTATAAATTTTTGTACTTTTGAATGCAGTACCGTTGTCTCAGATTATACGGCGTGGTACTCCAAATCTGTAGACAACATTGTGGGTAAAGAAATTGATCACATGCTTATATATGACTTCTTTGAATGGAGCCGCTTCTTCCCAATTGGAGAAGTAGTCGGTTACTGCCAAGATGAAGTGGTGTTCTGCTGATGATAGTGGATCTATCGGTTCGATAACATCAGTACCCCATTATTCAAATGGCTAGGATGTTATTGTAAGGTGCAGCAGATTTGGCGGTTGATGTATAACATCACCATGAACCTGGCACTTGTGGCACCTCTTAACGTGATCGATATAATCCCTTACCATTCTCGGCCAGTAATAGCCCATTATTTTGATTTTGACTGTCATCTTGGGACCTGATTGGTGTGCTCCACAAAGTCCTCCATGAACTTTGCTACCACCTTATCAGCTTCTCGGATCCCCAAGCATCTTAGCCACATTTGTTCGAAAGCACGCCAATAAAAAGTGCTGTTGATGAACGCATATTATAACGCTCTCTTTCTGATTTGAGCAGCTAATGACTTGTTCATCAGAAGTTTACTTTCTTTAAAGTAGTAAATGAAAGGCTGCCTCCAGTTATCATCTTCTGTGACATCTAGGCAATGCCACCATGATTCTGAAGCTTGATTAGTCTTACGTCGTTTCTTAGGAATTGTTATTCTTCAAGTTGATCTTCAAGATCAACTAGTTAGGGAGGTTGAGGATCAACCAGAGTTGCATCTTGCTGGCTTTAACTTGGTATTCCCTTTACTGATGAGAATTATAATAATGCTGGCTCTAACATCCGACGATTATGCACCATAATTATTATAGGTAATTCATCATTCATATTCACCATTGTTTTAGCTAATTTGGCCAAGAAATCAGCTTTGCTATTTTGACATTAGAGAACTTGAGATAATTTAACGATTAGAATTTGTTTCATAAGTTTAAAAATTTGCCAATGATAATAGGCCAACTCAAACTTGGTGATTTTGTAAATTCTCAGTAGTTGATTTACAACAAGTTGAGAATCACAAAAAAATTGAAGATTTTGAATTCGAACATCGATTACAATCTCTAGACCCGCTATTAGGGCTTCATATTCGGCCTCATTGTTGGTCCAAGGTTTAATCAAGCTGAATGAGAATCTCATTATGCTTCCCTCAGGCACTATAAAAATGAGTCAAATTTCGGCTTGAGCTTTCTCTAGATTTGGAGGTCGAGAGCGCTTAATTGATGACGCTCCATTAAAGTACATTTCCCATACTCGTAGCATCTCATCCTCGTTGATATTCATTATCTTCTCATTAGGTAAATCATCATTGAGTGGTGAATTCGCAGGGATAGGATGCATAGTAAGGAAATCTGCCAATACTTACCCTTTCACTATCTTTTGTGGAACATATGTGATATCAAATTATAGAAGTATCACTGTCCACCTGGCCAAATGACCTATCAATGCTAGTCTTGTTATCAAAAACTTCAGCTGATTTTGATATCAATGTAATTTTATGAGATATTATATAATGGTATAGCTTCTACACTACAAAAATCAGGGCCAAACAATGTTTCTCAATTGGAAAGTAATGGATTTCTGCTCCAATCAACCTTCGGCTGATGTATTAGAGTGTGTTTTTTTTCCTTTTTCATTATACTGGCCCAATCATGCTCCGAGGGACTCTTTTAATACTGCAATGTATAATATAAGAGGCTTCCCCGGAATAGGCACCGCAAGAATAGGCGAATTTAACAAATATCTTTAAATGTTGTCGAATGCTTCTTGGTATTCATCATCCCATTTAAAGCATATATCTTTCTTCATCAGCTTTAAAAATGGCTAGCACCTACCTAATAGATTCGATATGAATCGCTGAATGAAAGCCAATTATCCTTGTAAGGAGCGAAGTTGATACAAATTTTTAGGAGGTGACATCTCCATGATTGCTTTGATCTTGTTGGGGTCGACTTCGATGCCTCGATGGCGAACGACATATCCCAAAATTTGCTAGAGGGGACCCAAAATGTACACTTGAAAGAGTTCATTTTCAGATCAAAATTTCTGATTCTTTCAAATACAATCCTCAAGTTATCTAGGTGATCTCTTCGATCCATGCCCTAAACCATAAACCCTAAACCCGGTCATCAATATAACACTCAATCTTTTGATGTATTAGCTCATCAAAAATTAGAATCATTGCCCGTTGATAGGTGGCACCATCATACTTCAGGCCAAAGGGAATGACTGTATAGCAGAAAATGCCATTGGACGTTCTGAACGATGTGTGCTTTTCATCCTCAGATGCCATCTTAATTTGATTATATCCTGATGATCCTTTTATGAAGGAGAACTTATCCTAATTGGATGTGCTATCAATTTGGAGTTCTGACACTGGAAGTAGAAAATCATTATTTGGGCATGCCTTGTTGAGGTCCCTAAAGTTGATATAGATATGAATCTGGCCATTCTTTTTCTTTATAAGGATAATATTGGCAATCCAGTCGATGTACTTTTCTTCATGAATAAAGCTCGTATGTATGAGCTTCTTCATCTCTGCGATCACCTATTCTTTAATCTATAATCTCATTTTTCTTGGAGCTTGCTTGACAGGCTCCGCTTCATGCTTGAGGCTAACTTGTGAACTGCCACATCAGGGAATAAGCCGGACATTTCAGTATATGTCCAGGCAAAGCAATCCCTGAATTCAAAAAGAAATCCCTTTATTTCTTTCACTTGATAGTTTGGTAGAAGGGAGCTAATAAAGGTTGGGCGAGGATCCTCCTATGTTCTCAAGTTGACTTCCTTAGCTCATCCATAGTAGCAGCCTATCCACCATCTTCCAGTTCTTCTAGTGCAGGTTTGGCTTCTACGGGTTGATCATCTCATGTGTCAACTTCATACATCTCATCACCATCATCATGGAATTTGACTTCCCCACATGTGGTTGCTCGGCATGTTTCCTTTCGGAGGCACTTTCACTTGATGAATCTGATGCCTTTGTATGCAGCTATATCCTTCTGTCATAATGGACATGGATTCATTCCATATTAGAGGCCCAGGAATATACGAAGTTGTTATTTAATGGTAGGAACATTGATCTGCTTTCGTAGCATTCTTTGAATACCTTTGATATTAAACCTAGGTAGTCTCATAAGAAATAACTCTTCAAAATTAAGGGGCATATAACACCAGTCATAATTCTCTTCTTTGTGCTTTCCCGTAGAATATAGCACATTCCCTGGCCTAGTTCCCTTCTTAAGAGGAGTCAAATAATGGGTGGTGAGTTCTTTAGCCTTATGTACCTCACGTGGAATGATTTCCTTAAAATGTTATAGGAGAATATGCGTGACTATGTGTATGCTATCTGAGATCGACAGACTGTCTATTCTCCTGTAGAACACACCCTGCACTATGTTCATATAGATAGAGTCATAGTCATAATCATCATTTGAAAATTTAACCTCCCGACTCCATTTGGTCGTAGACTGGCATACTTTTTGGGATTTTATAGGGGTGGCATCACTTTCATCTGTATCACTCCTAAGGTGATGCACATGTTACCTTTCTTTAGGAATGTTTGATGTTTTGGGAAGAGTCGGCACTGCCTTCTTTCTTCCCACATGCTTCTTCTCACCTTTCTATTTGGGTTGCTTTGCAATCTTTGAGTTTGATGTTTTAGCTTCAAGAGAACTTGAAGGTTTCTACTTCTTTGGCATGAAATAATGTATATATTCATAAATTATTGCTTCATGGACTGCAAAGGGTTGGATATCACCAGAGATTCTGAATTTTTCTCCTTCGCTGAGATACTTCATGCACTGCTGTAATGTTGATGGGATAACGCCGTATTCATGCAACTAGGGGCGACCTAATAATGCCTTGAAGGAGGTGTCCACATCAATTACATGGAACTTGGCTTATGTGTGGAGTTCTTCAAATATAGAAGGGAGCATGAATAATCCAATAGTCTTTTTCCCTTTCTCGTTGAAGCCGTGCACCATTAACTTATCTTCCCCAAGATGTTCCACATCGATGCACAATGATCTCAATGCTTTTAGACTCATAAGATTTATGGAAGATCTGAGATTGATCAACATCATACCGTTGCTCTCCACTATAACATATAGAGGGCGGTTATGATCTGTCGTTCCAAGCATCAAATCATCCTTAACAAAAGTAATTAGTGGCTTATTTCGAGCTTGCAAGACCTCAGTCAAGTTATGTTCAGCAAAATATACCTCATATCTTTCAAGGTCCCTGAGAGCTTGGATCAAAGTTTCCCAACGATCTTTAGACATTACGAGTGCGTCATATATGATGAGTTGTGTTGGGATCTTCTTTAGGTGGGATAAGATATTATAATCTATCCTCTTAGCTAAAGTGTTCTTTTTCTTAGGATTTTAGATATAATATCATTGTTGATGATTATCTCCTTCTCCTTGTCTTTGTTGGAGACCCCTTTCTTTAGTGAAGGTGGAAGTATCTTGGTGCTTCTCAACTTCACCTAGGCCACCTCATCTGATTCAAACTTATATGATGAAGAATTCTCCTCAGAGTTAGCCATTGTTGTGTCTGGAGATTCACTTGTGGACTCAGAATCATCCTTTAGTTTCACTTATTCCATTTGCGATGTTATGCTTGGATCTGAATCTTCATCATTTAGAAAATATAGATCATCTTTTGAATTATATTCCATTGATGACACCATTAGACAGAAATCAAGGGCCGCTTCTTCAGTGTATTTCTCCCTATCTAATATTTTTGATGTCGTTGAGATGACTCGGCATGTCTTCGTAGGAAAAGATTTATCCTCAACTTTTTCTTTTTCATCTATTTTAAGCACTTTCATGAAATCACCAAACTTAATAGGCCTCTTGACAGTCTGGTAATATTCACCCAAACTATCAATAGCCTTTTGAGTTGCATTTTTCTTCTCCATTGGCTTCTTCAATTTGGCTTTCTTCTTAGAAGACTTTGACTTTGCTTTACCAAACTTGGATGAGCTAGCTAGCCTGGCCAGGTTGCTGTTTGGAGGTGGATGCATGTGATGTAGGCAACCACTTTAAAATCAATATTGGCTTAGTAGGAGACTTCCACTTGGCACCCAGAACTCCTTCTAGCTATTTCAGCATTTTGGTTGTCTTTTTGGAGACCATAGTAACCAATTGTTCCTCTTGAATATGTTATTTTGTTATTGCTTCTTTAAGTGGGAGTACGGAAGAGGACATGACTATTCAGATGGATTCCTTTCTAGGATGAACTAACGCATTATCTGATATTGTTAATTCTTCCATTTTGTACTTCCTTCTCAAGCCAATCTTTGAAGACATAGTAATCTTCAATTGAATGACTAATTACCCGGTGATACGGGCAATAGTTTGGGTCACCACTGTGTTTGGACTCTTTAGGTTTTTTGCATTCTGGCAATTCTAGATCATCATTGAGTGCTTGTCGGAATAGTTTAGCGACACTATTCCTCTTAAATGAATACTCTTTATTAATCTTCTCCTTGAGGGAGGGGAACATTCTATCACAAGTTCCCATAGTTTGCCTCTGGTGCTCTCCTCCACTGGGAAAGGCTTGAGATTTATCATTTCCTCCAAGCATCAGCTTTGGATGAGGGTTATGATTGTAAGCTTATTTTGATTTTTCTTCATAATGTATTGGCTGCTTCCCATCTACATTATATACTACCCTTTTTCCTTTATCAGGTCTGGGAGAGAATGCAGAGTAGACTTCATTCTTCCTAGCATTAGTTTCCTTAGCCTTTTTGGGTCTGTTAGGGAGGCTTTCAGATTTTGATAAGTTTAACTTTTCAAACTTTCCCACCCTATCCAATAAGTCCTGAAAGGTTGTAATATAAGCCATGCATAAGAAGGGTTTTATTTTATCATCAATGTTCCCCATCAACAATTGAAGTGCATGTTCTTCTTTTAGTTGCTACTCGTACTTCATGCTGAGATTGCGCCAGCATGTTATATACCTCGTCACTGACTCATCCTTTCTTTTTTTATCTAGAGCGAGATCAGCAATGGTAGTCTCTATTGCACTGGCAAACCTTTTTACAAATGAAGCCTCTAATTCTGTGAATGTCTTCAAAGAATCATTTGGCAGCTCAGCGTACCATTCGAAAGCAGTTCCGCTAAAGCTGCTAACAAATTATTAGAATAACAAAGCATCATTACCTCTTGTATTCCAGTAGGTAGTTTTAAAATGAGCTACATACTTTCTGGGATTTTTATTTCCATAAAAATTATTGAATTTCAGTACAGAATATCCCTTTGGATATGGCACTTGATCGTACTCTTTCGGGTATGGGCGACCTTTTCCTACCAATTTCTCTACCTGTTCAATAACTATTATAGCTTTAATCTTTTCACTGATTAAGCATTCCAACTGTGCGGTAGTTATATGTTCAGAGGCGCTCACCACATTTTGTGTAGAGCACTGGCGGGTTGGATCATCAGTCTCCTTAGCACCTTCAGATACACCTTTTACTCTTGAGGCTTGTGGAGCTTGGGGATGTAGAGGGTCTGCTAGAACATTGCTCACAGCTTGGTTGATGGGTTGAGCTGGTGAAGGACCCACATAAGTGACCTTTTGCATTATCTCCATCATCGTCATCATTTGAGCCATCATCTCAGTCATTTTATCATTTAACTGAGATATTTCTTTATCTTTTTACTGCATCTGCCGCCTCATTTGTCTTCTCATTTTAGCGAGCATGATGTCTTTGTTAGCAAATGGGTTTTCTCTAACCTCTTCTTCTTCTCCTTTTTCTGAGGAGCGAGCACTTTGGCTGGCAATGGATCTAGCCCTATGGTGATGTTGATAAACACGTATACTGGGATGTGATTATTGGTCATCTTCATCATCATCATCCTCAACATCGACATGATTGACCATGCAAACCACCTCGATCTCCATAGTATCTTCATCGTCATATTCTTCTCCTTCTTCTTCTTCTTGTACCTAAATTTCTAAGCGGCGTCGCCACTAAATTTCAGGTTCTTGGCTTGGAATAATTATCTCTTCGATCTGTGGACTGCGATTAAAATAAGCTTCTTCTCTCGTTGAAGTAGGTGAGTGATGGGATCCCCTAGAGGACTCTCCCGGATGTCGACCGTCACTATGGTTATCATTATAGATAGGTTTTATAATGCTTGCATATAATGTGTACAATGCTTGTACATAGCATATATAATGCTTATATATAGTGTGTACAAACTATATATACACACTATGTATAGACCCATCTCTGATGAGTTCTACTAGCAGGGGAGGATCTCCTGGAGACTATTCTGGACGTCACGCCTGATCTATCTCTTTCTTCAATCATCTTTTATTTTCGAGGCTTCGGCCTCCAAACCTTTTTGCCTTTCTACTGGGCCCTTTTGGCAGCAGATTCTTGGACACTTGGTCCAAGAATCATGCCCCGATGTGCTTCCCGTGGAGCTTGTCGTTGGTATTCTCTTTGTTCAACTATCATAACAGATGATAGCCTTTTCTCTTGGAGGGGTTTTTTGGGCCTCAATAATCAATAGCCTCTAGATCTTCTTCTTCATTAGGCCTTTTTCCTTGACTGTTATCATAACTCAATGTACTCGGGCAGACAGGCGTTCAGGCTCTTTTGTCTTCTAAGGGGTCGGGACTTCAGTCGACGCTATAGAATGATTGCTCTAGCTTACCAGAAGAGTTATTTCTCCTTACCCGCTTCAAGTTATCGAACCTATTCCGGGTAGGGATATTGGTCTCTAGTTCTTGTGCTGGCAGATTGGAGGGATGGATTGGACTGGAAGCTGCTGAGCGCGTAGCTCTATATTTCTCTTCCTCCTTTGCCTTTGATTGAGCTTCCTCCAGATGAGGAAGCTTCAGTATCATATTTCCAAGGTGTAATAGGCTCTCTAGGCAGGATAGTGGTGTTTGCAGTCACCACAAAAATATTTCTTCCATTAGCAGCCCTTTTTACAGAAAGGGTCTCAGGTTGGGACAGTCTTTCGAATACATTGGCTCTTTCCTGGGCAAAGTCCCTAGCAATAGTTTGCGGTGCTGGCAGATGCACACGCTGTATAGTGGTCCTTGCAAAATGGGACCTTCCAAAAAGTTCTTCAGAGTTTATGCCGAACATAAGAATGGCTGCAGCCCTTGCAGTTGCTGATGAGAATTCGAGCCCACTAAAGTGGATGGTGGCTCCAATATTTCTAGTTTTTATGATAGCATTCACCAGTTGAATCCTGGCTCCTCGTCCTAGTTGGACGGTCATCGGGGTGTCCTACATTTTCATTATGTCCAAATGAAAGGCAGGGGTTAGTAATCAAAATTTGATACATCACCAAACACTTTCAAAATATAGAAATTATACAGAATAAATAACTAAAGGAGGAAAATTAAAATAGAATTAAAACACTGATCATTGAATTTCCAATGAATCTTATTTAAAAGATTAATTTTTAGGAAATTTAAAATTTTAGTCCACATGGATCTGCTTGCTATTATAGCCTATTGGTGACTAGACAGAGATGGAAAGAGAAAACATTCCGCACAGAAGTCGCTAGAAATTTGTGGGCTCCAAAAATTCGGCCCCGGCCTCTACCCGATGGTTGACTTTTCTTTTTTTTCTTTGGGGAAAGTTTTAATGAACTAAGTTTCAGGGTAAATTTTAGAAGGCATATGGGTTTGTAGATAAGACACTACCCAAAGATTTCACCCTCATTTTGCAAAAACTTTATGATCTGAGTTCTAGTTTCCTATAGGCACAAGCCCCTATAGTTAATTACCACTCCCGATGATGAGAGAGAACTTTCAATTAAGGCTAGTCGTTAATAAGATATGTAGAGAATACGTATTATCTGGCATATAGTAGCAGCATTGGGCTTAGGATTTGGAAAAATTGCAAAGTTTGAAATTTAAAATTGAAAATTTTACCATCGTGCACTTAAATCGAATGGTGGGAGAATGGATGGTGGACCCGATCAAGATCCCAAGGTTCCATCATCCCGGGTCATCGTGATCCCTAGTCTACTTAGTCAGAGGAGGTAGTCAACCCAACATGACAAAAGGATCCTTGTCGGCAGCCATGGGTTGCTTCGTCCAAGGGTACCTTGTAGTCCTATGATGAATGTTTGTCTAAGGGGATAAATTTGAATCCACCTTAGCTAACATAGGGCTTTGTGCCCTATCAATCATATCCTATTGATTCATATCTCAAGGATTTGATCCCATTAAGGAGCGTATTGGCTCTGGCCATAATCGGTATTTCGTGGTGCCATTTGGCGATAAAACCACTTGGTTCAGAGCGCCCCAGGTCATAACCATTTATCATGTGGTGCCATTTAGTGACAAAACTTCTAGTTGGAGGACACATAACATATCCTTAATGGAAGGAGATTGTTTGAGAATATATCATAGTGATATTTTTGACTAGGCATTTGGCTCTATGTGAGCTTAAGTAAATTTCATTTTTGTCTATCTTGATAAACTATTGCGGAGGGTAGATGGATTTTATTTAAAGTGTTTTATAGTTGAATTTTAGTTTTAAACAGTTGGGATTTAAAATTTCTTGAAATTTTGGATCATAATGGGTATTTGAGCATTTTAAATATTTAGAATGGACCAATCCAGTTGAGATTAGCATTCAACATGGCCATCATCGGGGTGGCGACTTTGAGGTCATTTCTATCTAAAAATATTTTTAATTTGTGTATGAACCTTGTCAACTCTGTTGAGCTGTCAACAGAGGATCAGGTTTCTCAGTCTTCATTCCTTTATTTTTAAATTTTCTTAATTAGAGGCCTTTAAGGCCTTATATGAATGTATTAAAATAAATACACCGGTAGCCACAACCGTGTATTTGTTTTAAAGGTTCGAACCCTTTCGAACTTATTGATCTGCATAGAAGGATCAGGTTCGAACTTGAATTCACTTATTGACCCACGTAGTATCCTTAAACGTCACGTGTATACTTATAACACGCTCGCTCGGGGTCATGAGGGTGTTTGGGAGCATTTTATAATTAAACTCTGTCAACTACTTTTTACTTGCTTAGGAGAATCGGGTTTAAATTTGTTAACCCACATAGCATCTCTAGACATCTTGTGTGTACCAATAACATTCTCGTCGGGGCCCATGTGAGTTTTGATTACACTTACCCCTTTATGTACCTATGTGTATACAAACTACAATGTGTGTGCAAGGGTACTTTTGAAATATTTGTAAACATCTTCTATCCGCTTGTATGGTTGTTGTGGATCCAATGGCGGTATTATCTAGGTGTCATGAGGCATGTCATCTTCTTAATCTTGAATCCTCTTTTCTCATTCACCGGGGAGATCCTTTTTGAAATTCATGACCGCTGCCTCGAGAAGAACTCCTTTCAGGATCTTTAGTGTGGTAGACTTATTATTTTTAGTGTTTCTCGATGCAAGAATTATTTTCCTTCCTAAGTACAAGACCAAGACAAAATTTTGGAACACTAGGAAGTTTAGTTTGAATTTGCTCAAACATATTTTCCATTCTGCCAGGAGGTGTCCTTTTTTGTACATCGACTTATCTTAATACCTGACTTGCTCGCATATCTCAATCACCATTGTCGTAGGTGATATCAATACTTGTGTCCACAAGGGTTCATTGTACTTATAATATATCCTTTATTGTTATCCACAAGTGGCTTGTGTGCATTTATAGGGGCCCACTGTATTCACCACAACTTCCTGGAAGTGTTTGTAAAAGAACCATTGCTGCCTATATCATATCCATCTTTCACCAATCTCAGGTTATTAGATGATTGTACTTATTCATAGGGACGGGTCTTCCGCTATAGAATGTCAGTATTGCCATCTCAATCTACAGGCAGAGTTGTTAGTGTTGGAGGTTTCAATAATGCACATGGGGGACATACGTATGCATTATGTAACCATTTATCATCCTTGCAAGTATGGTGCATTTGACCTCGTAAGGACTTGTATGTGCTTCAATTGTATTGCATTGTGTATGATGAATGTTTGATTAACTCCACTCATTGCTAATTCATTCATACATTTTGACCCCCATTACTTGTAGGACTCAGTATACTTAACTATATTTTGATCTTGCGTTCGTAACAGATGATGTAGATGAGCCATGTTGAGTGTCACAAGTTTTCTATTTTCTCAACTTAGAGGAAGAGAATTGATGTTTGAATAATAGAGGATCTTTTATCTTAATTGTTCAAGTCTCTTGCGATCATTGCATGCATACTAGTTTGATTCAAGAGTCTAAACCACTTTGATTTATCATTCTTTGCTTGCAATCAAATACCTCCATCATTAGTTTCAATTGAGGAATTATTTCATCATCTTTGATTAAATAACTTGCATGTCATATGATTTAAATTTTATGTTGGAGTCATTGTTGTCTCGATCGAGTTCACTATTCATTTGATTCCAAATTCTTATTCTTGTCCTTTTTGAGTTTAAGCTCATGTTTGTTGTGCTTGATTAACTTATTATTTGATTTGGGTTTGATTCAAGCTTAAGCCCATTTAAGTTCAAGTCTTATAGTTCATTCATTTGAGTTCGAGTTGAGTCCCAATTCATGTCCTTTGTATGTGTCCAATCCAGCTCAAATTCTCTTTAAAGGTTCACAAGTTCACTACTTATTTGAGTCCAAATCCTTGCTCTTATGAGTTCAAATCAGGTCCGAGTGCGGTCGTATATTCACCCAAAATTTTGGCAACCTCCTAGCGTCTCCCCCAGTTAGGGGAAAACTATAGAAAATTTGGCCTTCCCACCACGCGCAATAAAGGCATATATGGTAGGTGTTCTCGGACGAGGACACCAAGGCCGTGATATTTCTTCCCACCATGTGCAATAAAGGTATGTATAGGGTCTTCGGTATATATTTCAAATGATAGTTTACTTTTTCCTCACTCGAGGGAACTTATGAGTAACCCTGCCTCGCTGTAGGCGCAGCACCAGGGTCCCATCCCACCACGCGCAATAAAGGCATGTATAGGCAATTTTTCGGTGTGCCATGAACATTGAAGTAGGGCTTCAGGTGATTACCCACATCGTCGTAGGCGCCGTACCGGGGTCCCGTCCCACCACGCGTAATAAAGGCGTGTATAGGCGATTTTAAGGTTAAGGGGTTATACCTATGCGGGGTCGGTAGTGGAGGCTCGTAGACTGAGGCAAGGCAAGAGAAGCAAGCATTTTCATTTTTTATATTAATTATAATTAATATCACTTAATTATAATTAATTAACAAATTATTTTTAATTAATCGCTTTAATTATAATCAATTAAATTTTATTTAAATTATTTAAAATCATAAGTCGTAATTAATTTAAAATTAATTATGTCTAATTTATATTAATTAATTTTAATAAATTATAATTAATTAACAATAAATAATAATTATTTATTTTATAAATTATAATCAATTAAAATTAATTCTAATTAAAATTAATTAATTTAATTATAATTATTTATTTAAAAATTAACTATAATTAATTATAAAAATCATAATTAATTAAAAATAATAATTATAACTAATTACAAATATATAAAATAATTATAATTAAATATAATTATTTTATATAAATAAATTATTCCTCGGTTCAACAAATTTGCAGGATTAGGTCGAAGGAGTGTGCGGCAAGGGAGAAAGTTACCTCCACCACCAGCGAGCTCCTGTGTTTGCTTCCGATCAAAATGTCGCAATGTCCGATCCGACAGGAAAGGGAAGGCGTCGGAGGAGCGAAGTCGCACAGCCACAAAGGATCGAAAGAAGCGGCAGAAGAAAGAAAAGATGCAATCGCAACAAGCGAGCTCTCCGTTCTTGTCTCCGATCAAAATGCTGTGACTTCAGAACAGACCGGAAGGAAGTCATCAAAGGAATGAAGTCGCACAACCACGAAAAGCCAGAAAAGCAGCGTGAGAGGGAAAGTTTCTTCCACAGTAAGTGAGCTTTCATCTGTTGCTTCCGACTGAAATGTTGTAACTTCCGATCTACTGGAAGGGAGAGTCGCTGGAGGAGGCAGAGTCGAGCAGCCCGAAGCCCTCATCTCTTCTCCTTTTTACTGAAGAGGATAGAGGGCGTGGAGAGGACGAGCGACATGGGCAATAATGTGCGTCGTGCGAGTTGTACCGAGATCGTGGGGAATGGGGCGGAGCAGGTATGTTGTTTATTTTTTTGTTTTATTTGTGTCTTAAGTACGAGAAATTATTCTGTGTGGAATCCGATCACAACGATGTGTTCGGTCTGTAACAGTAGCCAATAATAACATAACGTGTGGCGTGCTTACGTGGAAAGTTAAAGCCCGACTCGTTGATCCGAGGCCCGCCCAGTATATGCAATGAAAAAGGCGGAAAATTTTAACATTTTCCAAATTTGACATTTCGACCATTCGCTCCATTTCTCCCGAGCTTCCAGCAAAAAACTCTCGCTGAATTCCTCCGGCAATCTCTTCTTCTCATCATGGACGTGGAAAAGGATTCACCTGCAAAGAGAAAGGTGCGAAAATTCTTACATTGACATAAAATGAACTACGGATATCTTTGGTATTCAACGCGTATTTGCTGAAGAAACCAAAAAATAAATTTAAATCATTCCTAGTAACTATAAAAGTTTAAATTTATCTCACCATTTTCGTTCTTTCTGCGTATTTTCTTTGTACCCAATGTGTATAATCTGCGTAAATCTCACTTATTTTCTGCGTATATGTTGAAGATAAAACCTAACTTTTTATAATAAGTACTTTTGATCTTTAAATCATAAAACTAATCTTCCAATAAACAAAAATGATTAGTGTACCCTAAACCATAGATTTCTGGTGATATTGTTTGCATCCTTTGCGTACATTGCGTATGGACTGCGTACCCATCGCGTATGGTATGCGTACACAACGCGTATGGTATGCGTACCCGTTGCGTATGGTATGCGTACACGTTGCGTATAATATGCGTATTTTTTGGTGCGTTTTATATGCGTACTTATAAATGCTTCTCTAAATTAATTATAATTTCTTATTCTACGCAGATTTACGTTCGTCCCATATCATATAGATGCTATGTTTCGACTTTCAGAACAATGTGTGATACATTTTCAGATATAATTCCTGTTGAAATTGAAGAAAAATTGAAGGAACTTAATATTTACCAATTTCTTCAATTTCCTGGATTTGAGCAAAACGCCCCACTTATCTACCATCTGCTGACAATGTGGAACATTGAAAAGCAAAGCTTCATTATAGAGGGCCATATTGTCCCTTTCACAGCTGATGAAGTGGCCCTCCTGACTGGACTACCAAACAGAGGTGAGGAGATTACTTGGATGACCTTGCCATCTTCAACAATCAGCTCAAAGGATATTAAGACTGAATTATTTGAGTTGACTAGGGAAAGCTCCCCATATACCATGTTGAAAACATTTATTATGTATTTGTGTTCTAATTTATTTTTCCAACAAAGCAACTTTAAAGTTCCTAAGATGTTTAAGACAATAGCAAATAATGTTGATGATTTTTCATCAATTAATGGGCATGGGCAATTTGGGAATGCCTGATTGAAGATTTTAATAATGTATCTATGAAGATCTCAAAAAACAGGCCAGCGGGTTATGTCAATGGATTTGTGCCACTGCTTATTGTGAGTGCTAAAACAATTCTTATTAAACATTTTAATTGACTGATTGTTTTGCTAAAACTAACTGAGAATATCTAAATTTTATGTAGGTTTGGTTCCTGGAGCACACTTCCATTCATCTCCCAAAGTATCCTGGAAGAAGGCCCCGTTTCCTTCGATGGTCTGATGATATTGTATATAACACTGAGAAGACTGCCAAATTATTTGTTAATTTAAAGAGAAGACAGGTATTTATTGTGAAAAGTTTTATATATTGCTTACATATTGCGTACGGATTGCGTATACTATGCGTATGTCTTGCGTACGTTGTGCGTACGGTATGCGTATATAATACGTATATATTGCGTATATGATTGCGTATAGATTGCGTATTTATTTGAGAATAATTTTTCGCAGATTTTTGTTGACATCCAAGGAGTAACCCGTGAAGAATGTGATCTCTTGGGTGTAAAGAAATATCCATCAACCCCTCTTTCACCCATTCAAACTAACACACCTGAACATCATCTCCCCCCACAATCTCCTCTGCAGCCCAAATCCGCCTTGAAAATCCAACCCCAATCCTTAGATGAACTTGAAAAGAAATTAATAGGGATTGTGCAGGAGTCAATGGTCAACCTCTTCCAGGAATTTGAAGCTAGAATGAGGAAGAATTTTGAACAAATTGTGAGGAGAGTTGATCTTATTGATGAGAAGCTCCAACATTGCATTGTCCAAGGAACTATTAAGCATGATCAACAAGCTGCTCCCTCCTCATCATCATTCATTCCCCATACAATTCCATCCCCCAACAATATTCGGATATCATCTGATCACACCAAGATCGACGTCCCAGAAAAAAATGAATGATGTTGAGATGACCCAGGGTGCTGAAAGGGTTAGCAAAAAGAAGAAATTAGAGAGAAAATCAAGCCAAAAAAAAAAAGAGACTGAAAAGGGTACACCACATCCCTTTAGAAACTACCCAAATAGTAACTACCAAAGAACCTCCCAAAGAAGCTGCCAAAGAAGATCCCCCCGAAGAAGAACATGTGAAAGAAGCTCCCCCCCAAGAAGAACAGTCCAAAAAAGCTCCCCCCCAAGAAGAACAGTCCAAAGAACCTCCCCCACAAGAAGAACAGTCCAAAGAACCTCCCCCACAAGAAGAACAGTTCATAGAACCTCCCAAAGAAGATCCCCCCAAAGAAGAACAGTCCAAGGAAGCCCACCCCCCCCCCCCCCCCCCCAACAAGAACCTTCGAAAGAAATTGTTCCATTCCAAAAAGTTCCTCAAAATACAGAAATAATCAATGTTGATAATGTTGTAATAAAGGGTTACCCTGCAAATCCCACAGTTAATTATAGTGGCGTGGAAATGTTGAGTCCAGTGCAGGAAGTTTTTCTTCGAGAAAACATAAGGAAATATCTTGACACGTATGTTTTATTACTTGCGTACTGTTTGCGTACTGATTGCGTAATCGTTGCGTACGGATTGCGTAATCTTTGCGTACGTATTGTGTATTCCATGTGTTTTCTATGTGTACCTTATGCGTATTTTTTGGTTAAATATTTCAGTGGCATGACTATATTTTCATCTGGGAACGTGATGGTTTTAAGACGCATGATCGACGAAATATTATCAGACAGTTACCTGGACAATGACCATGTTGATGCTTTTGCCATTTTATTAAATGAGAAGTCTAAAATTTCACCAGATGAGTATCAAAAATATCTATACATCTCACCAATGTATTGGGTTAGTATACTAGTTTATTTTATATATAATTTTTTATTTGAACTATTTAATTCTTATATTTAATTTTTTGCAGCATTACAAGGTTAAGGATGTAAAATCAGTATTGTTCCTCGAGCACATAGACTACAATTCTGTTCAGTCAAGCAGTATTATAATTAGTCCAATTATTGACGGAGAGCATTGGACCCTTCTAGTAGGTTACATAAAGCAGAAAAGGTGGGAATTTTACGACTCCATACCCAACCCTATGCATAGAAGTATTGCTGTGAAGATAGTGAGTTTGATTCTAATCTTGAACTGTTTACAAATTTCGTGATTATTTTTAAGTGACTTAATTCTATTCCATATATTGTTCAGATTGCAAGTTTAAATAAGGATTGCAAAAAAGCCTTTCGTCAAAATATCACTAAATGGAATTTCAAGACAATGAAGAAGGCGCCAACTCAGACCAACAATACAGATTGTGGTATGTTCGTTTGCAAATACATGGAGAATATTGTTCGATAAAACAACTCCAACTAGATAAAGAGAACGGATTGGCAAGAAAAAATGCCCAAATATAGAGCAGAATTTGCATACGGATTGTTTTGTGCTGCAATGAAATGAACTTTTCATATTTATGTACATAACTGGTATATTTTCCTTGTAATTAAGAAAGATTCCATGTGTTGAATATAATGTTTCTAATATTTTCTCACCATTGAACATTCATTTAAATCGATTAAGAAATTTATACTGAGGAATTTAAAATACGCACTCTATACGCGAACCATATGCATTTCAGACGCAGCTCATACAACGAATATACGCAGACAACGGTTCATGGTTTTTTAATAAAAAATCAAATTAATTCGAATGCAACTCCTCATCAATAAAACCAGCAAGGATCGTCGAATATAGGGTTTTCCACCGTTGATCCTTAATTCAAATCGATTAAGAAGGTTTTCTTTAAGGTTTTATAAGTACGCAGTAAATACGCATGTCATACGCGATCTTGACGCAGGTAATACGCAGTACATACGCATAAGGCAGTTCTTGGTTTTTTGATAAAAAAATAAAATTAATTAGAATTTAAATGATTCGATGCATTCTTTCGGTATGAAACATTCAAATACTCATTTTAGCATCGTTTGAAAATGATTTGTAAGAATTTCCCAATGAGACTTGATGGTTGGGTACACCCTTGTGCTACACAAGTGATGTTTCTAGAGGAGGGTGGGTGTTATGCTCCTATGGTGGAGAATTCGTTAGAGTATGTGGAGTGAAGTCCAATTAATTCGAATGCAACTCCTCATCAATAAAACTAGCAAGGATCATCGAATATAGGGTTTTCCACCGTTGATCCTTAATTCAAATCGATTAAGAAGGTTTTCATTAAGGTTTTATAAGTACGCAGTAAATAAGCATGTCATACGCGATCCCGACGCAGGTAATACGCAGTACATACGCATAAGGCAGTTCTTGGTTTTTTGATAAAAAAATAAAATTAATTAGAATTTAAATGATTCGATGCATTCTTTCGGTATGAAACATTCAAATACTCATTTGCCTCGTGCTGACCATCGCAACAGTAGGTACTTCTCAGGGATTTTCCCAATAGCCATTTGCCTCAAAACTATTATGCAGTGAGAACACAATAAACCCATCGTTTCAAACTTTCTGCAGGAGCATTGAATGTTACCATTTTGTGCATCAAAATCAACAACCCATGGTTTAGAGTGATCCTTGGTCTCTGTGTAATAGACCAAAAATTTTGAAGAATCACTAGACTCAAGCTCTACACTCATTACACCTACACCTTGTAAAAATTCTTGTTCAAAAAATGAATATAGTTTCTTTGAATAAAATTGAGCAGCTTGCTTTAATATTGAGCAGTTTTTTATTACAGGTTCTATTTCGGAGTGGTTGCATCTATAATCCTCATCCTGTTCATTCCGGCGCCAATTCCTCATCAACTTCTCTAAACCCAAAAAGCAATCAGTTATAGATCTTGTGGGCTTAGAAATGCCATGACACACATTATTATTAGACTCGCTACGTTGTGTGGATAGAATGTCCATGCTAAAATAATCTTTATTGAAGGCAGTTGACCACTTATTCCTTATCCTATAAAGATCCTGCAACCAAACATGATCTTGGAGGTTCCCTTGTATGATCAATTCAGCCCATGCATTCTCAAACTCCTCCTCAGAGTCACATCTGCTCAAACAATTATTGAAGAGGCCTTTGACTTTGTTGTTGGTATTGTAGCACGATACTTTTGATGGAGCCTTTTTACGGATATGCCATTGGCACAGTCTATGACAACTGTGAGGTAGTGCAACTTCTATGGCCCTAGCCATTGCCTGGTCTTGATCTGTATATATTGTTATTGGCTGTTTTTCACGCATCATTCGAACAAAAGTTGTAAACACCCACGTAAATGATTCAATTGTCTCTTCGGACAAGAAGGCCACCCCAAGCAAAATGTTTTGCCAATGATTGTTAACCCCAACAAATGGTGCACATATCAAATTATACTTATTAAGCCTATAACTTGTATCAAAAATTACCACATCACCAAAGCAGTCATAATCTATCTTACCAATCGCATCAACCCAAAAAAAATTTAACAATCTATCAAATTCATCCTTCTGGACATCCCAAGAGAACATGTTATCATTAAGTTGTTGTTCTTTAAATAACTCAATCAAAGTATTAGTGTCCCCAAGTTCAATCTTAGCTCTTTTTATTTTTGGAATAAAGTTGTACGCATCCCTCCTTGTGAATCCAATATTTTTGACACCTCCAACTTCATCAGCAAGGAAGGAAAATGCATCAATTATTCTTATCCCAGCATCTGTCATTGCTTTAAGAACAGAAGCTTTTTCATCACACATATTCCTGCATGATCTAAGAAGATGTCGGTCTTCTGGCCTAGGCAAATCATGATTGTGATTTTCAATAAATTTTTTCACCTTCCAATATCCAGCTTCATCCACTGTAAACCTAACCATAGCTGGACAACCAGTTCGAGTATCTGATCTTCGATATTTCCTTTGGATATTAAGATCAGGCAACTTCTTGAAACCAGCTTTTGAACAAACAAAGTCCTTGGATTTTAAATTTCTGGAATTTGGCCAGTAACTGTGATGATCCTTACGAACACTAAAACCAAGATTATATCCATAAGAACGATAAGTCTCGTATGCTTCTTTCTCATTAACATAAACATCCTGAGAAATACGCATTAAGTGAATTGTAAAATACGCAACCAATACGCAACCGATACGCAAAAGATAAGCAGCAATTAAGCAACACAATACGCAATGTATACGCAATGTATACGCAATATATACGCAGAAAATATTCAATGTATATCAAACAGATACGCAATACATACGCAAATAATACGCAACAAACCTTTGAAATAAGAAAATCGAACTACAAAATCCTTATTGTAGCCTAGATCAATAATGCTTTAGAAGAAGAGAACATCGAGTATTCTTTTTAAATAAATTACAATTTTACATTATGCACATTGTTGATAAAAAACAACATCTTTTTTAAACACAATAAATGCACAAAGAAAACTTGGAAGGAGGCAAACTTTACCGAGATGCTGAACTTTTCGTCCAGTCCCACTGGTTCTACGTGTTCTGCTTCATGTGCGCTTGTTTCCGGGACGTCGGCATTCTCTAGGTTATCGGCTTCCTCCGAGACCTGCGAAAATATTGTCTGCTCATAAAAACCAACTTCCTCCTCTAGATCAATCTCCATCTTCATCGGCATTTTCTCTGCGAAATTTTTGGCTTCTCTGCGAAAATTTTGACTCTAAGCGTTATATATTGCGGTAATTCGCGCAAGCCTTAAATTCTGAAAAAAGAAGCGCCAACCTAAATCTCCCGGGTCGGGCTGAAAGACGGGTCGGGTTTACGAGCTTTACACAAGTCAATTGACTGTTTAACCCTTTCCACGTAAGCAACCGAACACATCGTTGTGATCGGATTCCACACCGAATAATTTCTCCTTAAGTACATATCAACAGTGTATGTGTGTGTGATAGAGACAGAGAGAGAGAGAGAGAGAGAGAGAGAGAGAGAGAGAGAGAGAGAGAGAGAGAGAGAGAGAGAGAGAGAGAGAGAGAGAGAGAGAGAGAGAGAGAGGTTTTCACACCATCAACAAGAAATGAAAGCAAGCTCATGGGCATGCAGTGCTTGAGGAGTCATAGATTAATGCATGGGAAGGAAGGTGAAGGTTTTTATTATATAAATATATGTTGCGTGTTGGAACATTTGCGATAATTTAGAGGTTTTAAGTTTAACATCCTAATTTTCTATGAAGATCCAGCACACACAAATATGAGTGATAGGTACAAAAATGATAAAAGACACTAAAATTCTAACGTCAAAAGTCATGAAAAGGGGAAAAATTATGGGTCGAGCCTAGTTGAAATGATTCCACTAGTGTTTATCGTTGGTTTCAAAGGAAGTTTTTACGCAGGGGAAGGCATTGGCTCAATTTAGCAAATATGCATCATATATAGCACATTAAATATTTGGAGTTGGAAGAATCCAATAGTATAAGAGATGTTCTATAACAACTACATAAATGTGCATCGTTCCACCTATTTTGAACTGATTTGATTTAAGGTAATTCAATGAATTTTTAATTTTGAACATGTATGTATGTGTTTGGAAATATTTTGTATGCATATGAAAGTCTGCAAATATTTTGAAATGGGTAAAGTGGTCTATTTGCATGATCTACAAAAATGGAGAATATTCCATAAGGCAATGTGATGTTAGGTCTAGCAGTGTCATGACTTTATGCTCTCTAGAATTTACCGTTTAAATTTAATGTTGCGGTGTTGGGGGGGACAGGGGGGTGTGGGGGGTGGGGTGGTATTGTGACGTTGTGGCTTACGTGATTGGAAGTTGTGGTGCTCGGCCAAATTTCTTTATTAAAAATATCATTTTCAATAAAACAAATTATTCGATCCCTCAAGGTAGAGAACTAGTGATCGGGGACGATGAATTTCTAGAGTGATAAAGCCAGTATTTTATGACTTTGATCCATTTTCAGGTGTCAGACTAGTTTTGAAATCATATAGATCGAGATAGGTTGCATTTTGCCTATCTCAATTTTAAAAATATGAAATTTTTTAAAATTGTTTTATTTAATTTATAATTATGTTAGCAAAAAATCTAGGATAAATTAATATATGTAATGCTTTCATGGTGTAATTTTTTATATCTTACAAAGAAGATTATTCTAGACATTTAAGTATTTTTTGAAAATTTGACACTAGGGGTTTTGAAAATATGTCATTTTAATTATCTAAAAAATAATTATGACGTTAAAAAATGTTGCAATACAATTAAAGGATCAAAATATTGCTCTGAACAATCTCTAACAATCTGGTTACATTCTAAAATAGTAAATTTCTAATCATTAATATATTCCACCTATCATTAAAGCATTTTGTTAAAATATGAAATGAGTTCTTTTGCCTGCACATTTCATCGGCTTTAAGTTAATTAGTGGCTTACTCGAAGGATTCACCGAAAAGTTTCTGGTGACTAATCTGCCATAAACCCTGCGAGATAGCTCCTGTTGAAAAAAATTGCCCGTATTTTCGCCGATATTTTAAGTGGTCATTTATCTGTCAGAAAGTCTACCTGAAATAACTAGTTTTCCTATAGCATGTTATATGCACATTATGTTCTAGTGATGGGCATTGTGAGTCATAAGGGCTTATTTTTTATAAGTCATTATGAGAGTCATATGAGCTTGAATTCTTTAAATTTTATTCTTATGGGTGATATAAGAGCTTAAAAATAATTGTTATTTTCTTCTTTGATCTATGAAGTGTGTGCTTATGTACTTTTAGTGCACAATCTATTTTAATTCAGATATCTAAAAGTATTATCATGCTCAATATGTTACATTTCTTATAAACTATTTTTAAACTCAGTTAAATGTGTAATAAATGAATTATTTGGAAGATTAAATTGATGATTCTGGCCTTTTAAGCTGTATTGGCTCATAGTTTATCTTTATTCTATTTCAGGATTTGGAAAAGGGAAAGAGTTAGTTGAGTAGCTAAGTTAGGATCTCATTTATCAGAGTCTATAAGTATTTTTATTTTTATTTTTTGTATAATCATGACTAGTTATTTAAACTGCCTTATTCCATATTTCAGTCTGTAGCCAGTACTGTAATATATATATATATATATATATACATAAGAAATGAAAAGAAACTAATGGATGAGTTCTTTTTAATATAATAAAAGTTCTTAGCAGCTTTGCAGTCTATTATTCAATTTTAGTTTAATTAAAAGAAGAAAGAAAGAAAATCTAATAGATACCAAAAACTCTGATCTTGGGTTTGGCCTATTACAAACCAACATGATAGGACTTATTCTATCTGTGGGTCTTATTGATTTGGGTTAGGACAACCACTTTTTTGTATCAAAATAGTAGTTTTGGTGAAAAATAATCATAAAATAGAGTTATAGAAATTGATCTATAAATTAAGTGAGCTAGTTTTGGGAATGTCTAGGTATTCATTTATACTTATTTTCATGTACATGTTTGTTCATATGTGTGTTTTATGTGGTTATGGACCCAAAAGACCTAGATATGAAAAATGGGTGAAGTACTAGTCAAGCAACACTCATATATAGAGTATTGCTCCTATAGTCCATTATGATACAATTACACAGTTTGCCAGTTTGATTACATAGTTGATAAACGAGGCTCAAAGTAGGATTTTTTCTATTCGATATGATGATTTAGACCAATATTTATAATTATTTTTTAGATGAAGCCTCTAAGATTTGAGTGCATTGTTGAGCCTAGATCACCTAAGGATTAGTTGGGAAGGCTAGATAAGATGTTTGACAGTTTGCAGTGTTCTTTTGAGAGGAAGATACTTATGGTTATTTTTCTATTTAGTAGAGAGGACCGCTAGTGGCTTGGACAGTAGGAGGAGACATTTTAAGGGAGGCTGAACTCCTTAATTTGTTGGGAGGAGTTTGTATTTCAAACATGGTTTGTGCCATCTTCTATATGTCAGTAGATGCGGGAGACCTTTCTAAGGCTTATTAAGGGGAGTAGGATAAGTATATAATATGTGGTTGAGTTTGTTGCATTTGATAGGTATGCTCTATAGCATATTAGTATTCCCAAGGAGAAGTGCTATAAGTTTCTGAGGGGACTCTAGGATGGTCTAAGAAAACTATTAATTTCCATCCACATTTTTTTTTTTTGAGTTCGTAGAGCAAGCACATCTAATAAAAATGTATTTCATAGCTACTCAACAATAATGGACCGCTAGTAGGAAGCTATCTTATGATGAGACTTCTAATAGTGGCTTTTATTGTAAGAGGAGTAAGTTTGAACTCCTTGAGTCCAAGAGAGGTGGACATTTTATGTCTGTGGTAGTTTCTGTTAGTTGTACTAATATTGGTTTTAGAGGTTCTTTTAGTGGAGAACATATGTATTATAGTTTCAGTAGACATCACTTCAATCAATGATATAGAATAATCGGTAGTGTTTTCAGTGCTGGTAGATTAGATATAGGGTAGCATAGAATCTAAAGGTAGGGCATGACTGACATTTTGAACCCCGGTTGAGATTTTAATCAAATTAGTAGGGTGATCAAGGAAAGTTCCAAAGTACATTTGATGAGGGATCATCCAGTAAAGGCAGTGGATTAGGTTCTATAATAGGGAGATCACCCCAGGTAGAGAGAGTCTGACAGCTCAATTATACCAACTATAATTCAAGCACATTTATATAATCTGACTTAGCGTAAGGCTTGAGATGCTCCAGATGTTCTTATAAGTAAGATTTATATTTTGATTGGCTTTGTCACATTTTATTTGATTGTGGAGCTAGTCATTCATTTATTTTTGAGCTCTACTTTGATTTACTACACTTTCCTTCCATATTATAACTACCTTTTTCTTTCTCATTACTTTACTGGTTGGAGATAGTATGATAGCTAGTAGGGTATATTTCTGTGACTTAGAAATATCTGATAGGAAGTGGAGTACTAGTATCATTATTTTTCCTATATTTGAATTTGATGTTATTTTGGGAATGGACTAATTGAGTCGATATAATGATCATACTGATTGCTTGAAGAAAAGAGTCACTCTATTTCTAGGTAATGAGAGCTATTTTCTTTTAGGGAGTTATAGGTGTTTTGTCATCTTCAATTTCAGTTATGTAAGTCGATAGATTGTAGAAGAAAGGTTGTATAATCTTTTTGGCATATTTTCTAGATAGTAGTGTAGAGTTTGGTTCTCTTTGTAATATCTTGATAGTATAAGAGTTTTCAAATATTTTTCCCAAGGCATAAGTGGGTTTGCCTTTGGATAGAGACATAGAAATCTATTTGATGCATTTTTAAGTATGGCCACGATATCTAAGGCTCCATATAGAATATAACCTAAGAAACTTAAAGAGTTAAAAGTCTAGCTTCAAGAGTTCGTTAGCAAGGAATTTTTTTTGTCCTAGTGTCTCTCTATGAGGAGTACCTATTCTATTTATGAAAAAAGGATGATGTGATGCATATGTATATTGACTATAAAGAATTGAACAATGTCACAATTAAGAATAAGTACCATCTTCCAAAGATTGATGACCTATTTGATTAGCTTGCAGGATATTTTATGTTCTCCAAGATTGATATGAGATCTGAATATTCTTTGGTGAAGGTGAGAGAAGTAGATGTTGTAAAGATTATTTTAGTTGTCCAATATGTACAATATGATATCTTAGTCATGCCTTTTAGGGTGGCTATTGCATAATTACATTTCATGGATTTGATGAATAGGGTATTTTGAGAGTAATTGGATTAGTTTATGGTCATTTTCAAAATAGATATATTGGTTTATTCTACTTTTCAGGAAGAGCATATGATTCATTTAAGAATTATTTTTGAGAGTTAAGAGGACATCAATTGTATGCTAAATTCTCTTAGAGTGAATTATAATTATGGAGTGTTTCTTTTATGGGGAATGTGGTGAGTTGCACCAATAATTTTAGATCCCCAAAAGGTTTACGATGTTATTAATTGGTCGAGTCCTACTACTATATCTGAGGTACATAGCTTTTTAGGCATGTCGAGTTATTACAGGAAGTTTATGAAAGGATTTTCTCATATTTCTACATCTATGATAAGACCAACTTAGAAGTCAATGGCTTTCATCAAGACATTTGATTATGAAGCAAGCTTTCAGAAGCTAAAGGACTGTCTAAAATCTACTCCAGCTCTAGCTCTTCCATCTGGTATAAAAGGGTTTTAGGTATTCAATGATGCTTCATTAAAAGGATTGAGATTTATTCTGACACATCATAGGAAATTTATAGCTTATGGTTCTATGTAGTTGAAGCTACACGACATGAATTATATGACACATGATTTGGAGCTTGCTACTGTTATATTTATTTGAAAATATGGAGATACTATCTATATTAAATCAGGTGTGAGATTTTCACTAATTATTAGAGTATGAAGTATATATTCACTTATAAGGATATGAATCCAATGCAATGGAGACGACTTAGATAATTAAAGATTATGATTTGTCTATTCAATATCAGCTTGGTAATGTGAATGTGAGAACATATGCTCTGAGCTAGAAGTCTTTTAGGATATGGAGTATGTTGCTTACTTTTGATGAATAAATGGTTAAGGATATTGAGAGACTATAGTTATAAGTGATTATTTTTACGGAGCAACATTTTGAAATTTTTCCTCAGATGATTATTTAAACATCTCTACATGGAAGGATTCAAGAAGCCTAGAAATCAGATCCAGAGTATCTAAAACTGATTTAATTAAAACATTCTGAAACTCATCATCCAATCCTTAGCCAAAATTCTAGGAGATTATAATCTCATGAAATTCTATAAATATCTATCAATGTCATAGGAATAGGTATGGAAACACATGTATGAGCCTAGCCCACCAACTTTTCTTCTATACCTTCAATCTAAGAAATCATCTTAAATCTAATCTTTGGAGCTATACCCTAAACCTGAGCTACCTAATTAGAGCTCTAACTATTGTTCATATCTTAGTCTGGCTGAGATGGGTCAGTCATCACATAAATATTTGAATAAAGTTGTATGTGACACATGTGTATAAAAATAAACAAAATGAACACCCAAAGCTATCAAAAAGCATCTCACTCTTCTATATAATAAATCTTATGGCTCTATTATAATTAAATTCTCCAATCAATGCTCAGATACAAAAAAATGCTTACGACAACCATACTCGATATGACCAAATAACATGAAATTTTTGAGAGGTGTTAAACCCTAAAGAACTAGCTCGAGGCTAACCGAGAGGGGGGGGGGGGGGGGGGGGTGAATTGGTAGTTTAAAAATATCTTAAATAAAAGGATATCTTTTTTATCTTTTTAAATATTTTAAAACAAAACAATAACCTTTTATGTGAAAGAAAAATAAATTTCAAGATAAAAATATAATCAAATTTTTAATCACATAATAAATCACAGAAAAGTGTGGAAATAAAATACGATAAAAGTAATAAGAAAGAACACACTGAATTTTTTAGTGGTTCAGTCAAATCTGAGCAACATCCACTCCTTGGAGACTCCCTCTCTATGTATTTCACTAAAATTGAATCGGCTCTCCTTTTGCTCCCATAGCAAGGTGGAGAAGCCCTTACAAATATTTCCACCCACATGATGAGGTAAAAAATCTTGAATCCTTTTTTACCCACCTAGTGAAGGTAGAGAACTCAGGAATCCTTTTACTCCCTCCTAGAATAGGCAGAGAACCTGAATCTAATTATGCTGAAGATGATCTCCCTGGAGCCACCAAGGAACCAGCGGAGCAACTCGAAGAAGATGAAAAACACCTTGCTTGGGTAAATAAACTAAAATAGATCTTAATTCGTTAATATTTAAACTTTAATAAAAATTCCCCTTCCAAACCTTCAACAAACTCGAATACAAAGCAACTTAAACTAATTACTTGACATAGGAACTATCCAAACCACACAAGCCTACTACACACACATAGATTTACTAGGGCACCACTTCTAGCTCTAGGATTAGGGCTGATATTTTACTTTTTTTTTATTTTTGTGATATAATGCGATTGTGTGTGGCACGAGTGTTAATTAATTTTATTTCTCTGGTTTGTTATGATGACTATTTATTTCGTAGTGGTGCCTTCTTTATTTTTCTTATGATATGATGTGTGTGATAGATCACCCATAAGCTAGGGGTGCTTTTGATATTAACGATGTCTTATGCAGGTGGTAATGCTCATGCATCATTAAAATAAATGGGGCAAAATAATTAAAGCTTTAAAATTAACGCTGTTTTTTGCAGATGCTCCAGAGACTACTTAGCCCCCTTTAAAATTAAAAGAGCATGACCAAGAATGTTTACTTTTTTGCACAAATATTAACTGCTTTGGATGTGATATATAAACTGCTTTGGATTCTTTTCTTTATTAGGATGACCATGCAGGAGAGTCAAGATTTTCTTTTTCAAATGTAATATAATTTATAAAAGTATTAAGTTGTGAAAGTCTTCAAAAGTAAGGCATTTCAGAGACCAAGTACCTAAAGAGAAAAAGAAAGGCACTTCATAGGGAATTTCTTAGTCATTTGGGTACTCTTCTGGAGGATGAACTAAAGGAGGATGATCCAAAGGGAGACGATCCAGAGAAGGATGATCTACTTAAAGATGAAGACTTGAAAACAAAATGCCTTACTTTTAAGACTTGTGTCGTTCAGTAGGATTAGAATCCAAGTTGGTCGATGGGGCTTGGACACCATTATTTTTCTATAGACCCCGGGTTGTACTTATATGACACTTGCTGTGGACTTTCTTTGTTTACTTTGGGTTCATTTATATTGATATGTTTACATTGATTGTGCAGTAGAACTTGCCTATTTTTCTTAGGTTTATTTCTTGTATGCGCTTAGCTTGATTTTGCTAGGTTCTTTAAGGACTAAAATCTTTTTCTACTCATAATTAAAAATTAGTATTTTAGGATTTAAATAACATAGAAATCTAATAACCAAAGGAATAGCCAGAATCGTTCGGGGCTGCATGCATATTATTGTATTTTTCTCCCTCCTTATTATAAGACATTTCCCCGCCTGCGGGTGGAGTCTGAATAATCTGGCCTATGAGGATGAGGTATCGAACCTTGTGAAGTCCAGTCTTTCTAAAAAAATATTTTATAAGCCTTTTTTTAAAGTTCATGCATTTTTTTATTTGAAGCCTTTAACTAGCATGCATTACATTAGAAACTTACTAAATTAAACTTTAATTGCATTAGCTATAGGAGCATTCACCCTACATAAGTCTAAGACCAATTAAAAAACTCTATTGACATCTCCCTTACTTCCAAAACACTCATCCTACCTATCCATCTTTTATAAAGATCGGGTAGCTTGAATTTTATGCTTCTAGGTGGTTAGCTGGCTTTCCTTTCCAGGCAGGATATAAGCCCATATTGTAGTTAGGACACGGACGTTAGAGTTGGGTAGAATAATAAAACCCACCTTAGATTTAGGGTTCAAGTCTACTATATTGGATGTCTCATAGTATGTCTAATCGGTGGGTAAGTTCCTTTTCTTGAGGGACTATAAATGGGGGTGTCAATTCGGGTTCACGGGTCGGGTTCGGGTCGAACCCGACTTGACCCAGGCTTAAACGGGTCGACCCGAACCCGACCCATTTAGCTAAACGGGTTCAAAATCAGAACCCAAACCTGACCCAGGCTGAACCCACCTCGGGTCGACCCAACCCGCCAGAAATTTTTTTTTCAATTTTTTTTCTTTTCTATTTAAGCAAATTATTAAATATAAGAAACAATAAAATTTAAATTGTATTCACAATTTATTACAAGTTACAACAATACAACTTACAAATTTCAAGTTAAAAAGAATATATTACAATTTACAATTAACAACTTACAAATAGCCAATTGTCAAACACAAGTATACAACTTAATTAAACAAGTAAAAGTCTAAAACAAGTATAAAGCTTAATTATTCCCTACTTCCCTTGCACAGTTGCACTCTTTTAGTCCCATGATGGCTCATCATTCACCTATAAAGATTAAAGAACCTGCAATGTTGCAAAAGAAAAAAAAAATAAATAAAAGAAATAATTCATTGATTGCTACTTGCTAGCAACCAAACTACCAAAGGCCAAAGCCTTAGGAAGTTAGGCTCAGGGTGAACCTAGTAAAGAAACATCAATTGCAACAAGTCCAAAAATTTTGCCCTCCAAAGTTACAAATTGGTAATATGACTTTAAGGCTTTTATCAATTTAATTTAATAGTATCTACTCAAGCCACAAAAATCATTTATACCAATTTATAATTTGGTTGCATCTAAATCATTTTTCTAAGTTCTTCATCATAGCCATTAAAAATTTAAAACCAACCAAACCAACAATAGCAATGCAGAACTATAATTAAAAAATCCAACAGAAGGCAGCAGTGGCAACCAACTTTGCATTACTCATTACTCAATAGCTTTGCATCTGGCAAATGGCAACCAGCCAACCATTACTCATTAGCCCAACTGCCCAAGAGCCAATAACTCTCAGCAGCAGAATCACAACACTTCAGTAAAATAGCACTTCAATCTAAACTCAAAGGCCAAATAGCATAAAAATAGAATGCACAGCCAGAAGGCCGAGAATGCTGCAAATTGACAACACCAAGTCACCAACCCGACAACAGCAGTAGTAACTGATTACAACTGAAAAACAATCCAGAATTACAATAGAAAAACAACCCAGAATCAAGTCATGAAGGCATCAAGTCACCATGGCACTACTCACCAACCCGACAACACTAAGTGACTAACACCAACTGTCCAACAGTCCAACACCAACACCGAAACTCCAAAACCAATAGTCCCACACCAGCAGAATTACAGCAGGCATCAAGCCACTATATGAAACATAGAAATACTGAAATAGCAACCCATCAGGCATTAGTCCACCACTCCACCATATGTTTAACATTTAACATAATAACATAAATAATAATATTAGAATAGTATCTCTAAACTTTAAAATGCGATGTTCACTGACTCATTCACATCTCCAATTTGATTTCTGTCAACATCCAAACCCATTATGTCATCGGTCACCACATCAAGCTCAGGGTTTTTTGCATCTATTACAAATGCACCAAGATTAATTTGTTGACAACTTAATTGCATAACAAAACTATAAGTTATATAGTAATTTAAATTTATTACCTTGGTCACTATATAACCAATTTTTAGTGCATACCAACGCTTCAACAATATAATGTTTCAAAAGACTTCGATATTAGTCGAGAACTGTACCACTATTGCTAAAAGCACTTTCAGATGCCACAGTAGAGATTGGAATTCATAATACATCACGGGCCATGCTTGAGACCTAAGGATATATGTACTAATTAAGTTTCCAAAATTGTAAAACATCTAACTCGCTATTCCTATCCAACTTGGGTTTGTCCAAGTATACTTCAAGTTTCAACTTTCTATTTCTTGGCATTGTTACTTCTACTTCAAAATTGTCATAATCCTATGCAAATGATCATGTATTTTATAATTAAAAGAGAGTAACATGAATTATAAAATGCAAATTAGCAAAGTAGAACCTGAAGGAATTGTGATTTAATGATTCTTGTTGATTGAGTAGTTGAAGGAGTCCTTTGTGAAGATTGGGATGTTTGAGATTCAGAAGTTGAGGTTTGCTCAATTGTTGTTGAGTATTTTGCAAATAGGGATTCCAACTTCTCGTTCACTTTTTTAAGCTCAATCACGTAAGTACCCGTATACAATTTCTTGTAACACTATTTAACAAAGTTAAATTTATATCTAGGGTCAAGAATTAAAGCTATTGCTAAGAGTACGCTGAAGTCTGACCAGTATGTTTCAAATTTTGCAAGCATTCCAACTGGCATTCTTCTTATATACTCCAGGATAGAAGACATTTCATTCTTTAATGTGGCATATGTAGTAGATACACAAGAAAAATAAAGATTTGCAGTAGGATACTTAGATCTAGAGAAGAGACAAGTGATTTCATGAAAGAGTGCTAAAAACTTGCATATATTCACCAATTTTTCCCACTCCGATGTTGAAGGACAATATTTGTAATTGGAGTCACCCAATTCCAAATGCGTAAAAGCACGTCTGAAATAAATTGTGCTGTCCAACATAAAAAAAATAGAGTTCCATCTAGTTGGAAAGTCTTGTCTAAGGCCTCTATTACTTTGAAGAAAACTTTGTCTCACGCACTCAAGAAACTTCTGCTTTCTTAATTGAGAACCCTTTACATATTTAATGCTCTCCGGCACCTTCAGAACAGATGAATCAATTTCTTTCAAACCTTCCTGAACAATAAGATTTACTATTATGTGCACAACATCTCATATGGAAAAATTCACCATTGCATAGAAGATCATTTTTCAAATTCAAATGGTTCTGAAGAAAATCAACAGAAATAGTATTTGCATAAGCATTATCTAAAGTGATGTTGAAAAGCTCACTATCAAGTTTCCATTCAATCAAAAATTATTGGAGTTTCTCAAACAATGCTAACCCATCATGTAGGGGGGTGGGGTGGCATGAAAGCAAAATTTATAACTTTTCTCTGTAACCTCCTATTATTATCAATAAAATGTGCCGTCAAAAAAATAAAACCATCCGTGTTAATAGAAGTCCACAAATATGAAGTTAAGGAAACTTTACCCTTACAACACAAAGAAGAGATTGTATTTAAATTTTTTCCTTAACAAACATTTTCTTGCAATCATGTCATGCTGTATTTCTAGAAACAATGTGCAAATCAGGACACAAATAACGAAGTAATGATCTAAGACCAGCCCATTCCACACATTGGAATGAAAAATCATGCATAACTATACATGCAGTAAATAAGCTGCGAAATTCTTGATTATCAAACTTATTTTCAACCACGGATATAGATGCACTTGAGTTACTTAGAAGAATAAGTTGACCTATATCTTGAGAGTTCCTTTTCTTACAATTTTGCAAGTGACATCTCAGATTTCCTGTACCATTTTTACTGTCACATAAATATGTAGCCCCACATTTCTTACATTTGCAGTGTAGTTTGCCATCCTTTATAAGGGGCAATATTTTGAAATGTCCCCACACATTAGAAGTCAATCTCCTTTTCTTTTTTTTAGCTGTTCCACTAGCATTATTAAGTTCATCACTATCATATTCCTGTTCATTATCAGTAGGAACATGCTCATTATGATCAGAAAGATTACTCACAACAACTGTATTTGAATCCTCCATCTAAACAAAAAATTATATAACTACACATCACAACTCCACATTATATGAATGCATAAAGAAGGGAAATTAATACGTTAATAGGAAAAATAGCAATTATTTGATTAAAGCAATAAATCATCACAACAGTTCAACATGGCAATTGTATGGACTAAAGAAATAATAATCATAAAGCTGAAATGAAGTGTTTAACAGCAAGTCAGCAAGTCAACAATAGTCAACACTCAAAATTTAAGTTTTATGGCAGCCAACACTCAGGATTCAGGAACAACAACTCAGCAAGCCGACAATGAACAATCCCTACTTCCATACTCAAAATATCCAACATAAAAGATAGTAACATGCAACTCGGACTGCTCAGCTCAGACCTAATTAACATTTCAACTCAGAAACCCTAATCAATTTTTCAGGAACACCAACTCTGGATTCAGGAACACCAACTCAGGATTCAGAAACACCAACTCAGAAATCCTAATCAACATTTCAACCAACCTTAAGCTCTCAATCTCACTAATTAGCTAATCCTCCTTCCTCCATCTATAGAATTTAGAAATCACAAACTCACCGCGATAGCCAAAACTCAAAATTTGTTACAAAAAGAAATGACAAATCTTCCATCAAAAAACTAAATAGAAATAATAAAATAGCACCTGAACTTCCACCAAGAGTCTAAAACAACAAAATGTCATGAGTTATTGAAGATATTCATGAATGAGAAAGCTAGAAAGGAGGAAGATTCAAGAGGAGAGAGGTTAATACTCGATACCACAAGATAGCAATAGAACTCCATGGATTCAATGCTCGAAGAACCTAGAGAGATGAGAGAGCGAGGAGACGAGGAGTGCAAACCCTAAAATAGAATAAGATGGAAGAGGCGAAGACTCCAATTCTTAAACTGGTGAACACAGAACATTAGAAGTGCGCTGCCCCTTGCTTGAAAGTCTAAATAAATCAAATAATATAAATATTCGTGGGTTAGTCGGGTCACCAACAGGTTGGCGGGTTGACCCGAACCCGACCCAAAATTTAAACCGTTCAAAAAGTTAGACCCAAACCTGACCCGTTTAATACACGGGTTGACCCGAACCCAAATTTTTTGGGTTGGGTTTTTGGGTCATATCAGAAATTGACAGGCCTAACTATAAATCCTGCTTATTTGTGTCACTTAGATTACGCCACTTCCATCCTTTCCCTCTTTATGCTTTGAGTGATTTGTTTCCTTTTCTCCACTTTCTCCTCATTAACTTAGTCCCTTCGGATGCTGAGATGAGCTGTGCATGTTAACTAAGCCCACTTGAATCCTTTCTTTCCCTATGAGTAGGATTTTTTAGTTTCCCATCTATGTCAATCCCCCTTTCCTGGAAAGAATACTATCGGATCCTTAATCGAGAGTATTCTCAGGCTCCAGCCTAAGATGTAATTAACAATGGGGCTTACGCCCATGGAAAATAGAATTCCACAATAAATAAACTCCACTCAAGCTGATGTATCGGGTGAGGGAAACCCTATGACAGTAATCAGATCATGCATATTTTCACCCATCAAGGTATACTGATGAGAGCCACTATCCTCATTGGTTTTTCTTATATGTGATCTAATCTGCCCTCTCATTGACCCACTTGTAAAGAGTGTAAAGTCCTACAATCATCTTATCCCTTGAGATGGTGAGGTCATATACCGCCTATACTCTTTCCCCCACACCGTCGTGTCCTCTTATTGCGAATATGTTTTTATTGATTATAGTTTTGATGATAGCAAATACTCTAGTTTTTCTACGACTACCTTGCCTACTGACATTTCAGGTCTACAAGATCAGATGGCAATTAGCACCAGCTCAAGATTGGGTAGACTAGGTCTGAGTCACTTTGTACACTTTTCCCTTTTTTGAGTCTATTGTAAAAGGTGTGGCTCCTGATGATAAGCAACCTTATACACACACACATTGGGAGAATTTTTGACTGTTTCTTAGAGTTTACTATTTTGGTAACAACATCCAGGATGATATTTATATCGGCATGGATGATCGGTTCAAAAATATAAACCTTAATAAGGGCATCATGGTTAAGGCAGCCGTCATTAAGCCGATTGACCTGGTCGATATTGTATCGACTAGGACGATAGGCTCAAATTAGAAAGAATCAACAGCTAGATCTATTTAGGCATTAGTTATTTTTGGACATCATCCAGGACATCAGCCTGGACGATGTAGCATAACTATGCCTAAATTGATCAGGTGATTAAGGAAAGCAATTAAGGCTAATTACACGATCACATCGATCAGGCCAATCACAGTATTGGCTGGGATGATGTTATGGATGATTGACATCTACTAGCTTTTATTTAGGGTGATTTTTAGGACAATTTTACTTGGATTTTAACTAATCATCTAGGACGATATCCTATCGGCCTGGACGATATGACAAGAAATTGTCTAATCATCCCAAACTGACTATGCTGATTGAGCAAAATTTATGTTGATCAGCCAGGCCGATACCCTTATCGGATTGGATGATAAAGTTGGTTTGATTAAAATAAGAGCTATTCTGAAGCTCTTCTATTTAAGATCTCTTGTTCTACCTTAGAGGTGATCTTTTACTGCTGTCTTGAACTGAGAAAGCCTAGAGGAGAGGGAGAGAGAGAGAGGATTTTGTGAGGAGGAGCTTGTGAGGGAGTTTCACAAGGGTTGCTCCAAGTATTATTTCACTTCTTCTTCTTCCACCATTGTCTCTTCCTTAGAGGGTTGAGAGAGGTTTTCTTCAGTAATCGATCAAGGTTCTCTACCTGCTTCAGGAGGAAGCAAAAGGAGTTGGGTTCTATGCCTTTCCAGGGTCGGCGAAAAGGAGTTTTTGTGAGGGCTTCTCCGCCTTGCTGTGGGAGCAAAAGGAGAGTCACGGTGTTTAGTACAATAGCTGGAGGGCGCCTCCAAGGAGTGGATATAGGTCAAGTTGACTAAACGACTATAAATTTATGTGTCATTTTACTACTGCTTTTCGCATTTATTCTTCCACACTTTGATTTTCATTAGGGTGATTTTGGTTTAGTTTTATGATTATTTTTTGATTAAAATAATTTTTATAATATTAATTCACCCCCCGCTTGGTTAGCCTTTGGCTTGTTCATAAGGGCTTAACATCCCTAAAGAACTTTCAAATGGTATCAGAGCGGGATTCATAAAACCAAAGTTTGAAAACTTTTTGAATTTTGATCCATGGCTAACTCTAGTAATCATAATACTGCGAAAGGGTATTCCATTACTCGACCACCTTTGTTTGACAATATTCCTTTTGAATTTTGGAAAACTCGTATGTCTACTTTTGTACAATCGATTGACTATCTCATGTGGATGCTTGTTAAGGATGGTTATACACCTCCGATTGGTAAACTTAATGGAGTTAATTTTCCTATTCCTTTTACTGAATGGACTCATGATGATAGGGATTTAGCACAACTTAATACAAAATATTTGAACTATTTTTTCTGTACTTTAAAATATGAAGATTATATTTTTTTTTTTGAAGAAAATGCATTAAATTGCATTAAAAAAGAAAAGCAGAAAGAAAAAGGCAACTAGCCAAGTACAGTAGATTCCTCCTTTAAGATATTCCAAAATAAAGGAGGAACCTTATTCATAGTAGTTTCATCCCACATAAAGGAGGAAATAATCCCATAGTTAGCACAAAGATCCGCTAACTTATTGGCTCCTCTATCAATGCAATTAAAAATAACATTGTTAAACCCAAAAAATAAGTCATTATACCTTTGTTCTCCATTAGCTTTATTCTTTTGCAAATACTCTATCACATTATCGTTATCACCTTCTATGATGATACCCTTGAATTTGAACATCCAATCCTTCATCATTTCCTTAATAGTCATGGTAGCCAAAAGTTCCAAAACTGAAATATCCCAATACAAAACCGTCTTCCCAAATGCTAGCAGAAGTCTTCCTTTATGGTCCCGAAAAACACCTCCTAAACCAGCTTTGTATGAAGAAAGAAGAGATGCATCCACATTCACCTTCAACCAATCGGGTGGAGGAGGATACCAATGAGTATTGAACAGTCCAAAAGACTGATTAGTATCCCATATACCCGAGATTTTACCAAAACCATCCATAGAAAAAGAAGCAAAGCTCAAAGCATTAGAAGCAATAATCAAGGAGCTGTCTTCACCTTCATTATGAACCAACTTGTTTCTTGACTTCCATGTAAAATATACCACACTACAATAAAGATTTATCATGAAAGCAGAATTATTTGACATCCAGTTACAGCATTCCGTTAAGAATTCCAGATTTGGGATAGAAAAACCCCATTTTCTAAGTTGGTTTAAAACTTCTTTCAGTTTAGTACATCTCATCGAAATATGATCTTCATTTTCAAGTTCATTACAACCTCTAGGACAATTCCCATTACTTAGAAGCCTTCTATATTCCAGAAAATGAGCAGTTGGAAGAGCTTTGTTGAAGATTCTCCACCACAAAAATTCAACTCTCGGATTCAGCTTTCCTTTATGAATCCAATTCCAGAACTGCTGCACACATTTGCTCTTCAACGTAGATTCAAATACCATTGCTGATAAGGATTTCCTTTTATTAAAATACAGTAATTCCATCTTTTATCTTCATCCATATCCTGCTGAATTTTAATTTGTGAGATCAGATTGAACAACTCCTTGCCTACATATTTCATCCATTCTTCTTCCTTGTAAGTCCCGTTGGAAATAAAATTAGAAACCTTCAGTTTGCTGCTGTCATGAGGAATGATAAAGGTTGGCCATTTACAAATACTTTTATCAAAAATCTAGATGTCTTTGAATACATCAATTCCCTCTCTATTTGCAATACTCCATCTAATCAAAGGTTTTAGAGCTTTTCCACCATCCTTGATAATTTTCCATGCTGAAGAACCCGTAATTCTTGAATTATCAGACCACAAATTTCCATACTTGAGTACAGCAATTTATGAATTAAGGAGTCTTTGTTATCAACATATTTCCATGCTAATTTAGCTCTCAAAGCTCCCACTTTGGAAGAACAAGAGTAAAGAGATCTACCTCCCCATTTTCTAGGAAGACACATAGTATCCCAATTGACATAGTGAATACCAAGACTCCCATTTGCTTTATTCCATATGAAGTTTCTACAAATCTTGTCTATTTCATCAAGAATGCTCTTTGGAACCAAAGAGTTGGTGCATTGGAAAGTAACAAAAGCAAGAAGATTGGATTTGGTAAGTAAAATCTTACCAGGTAAAGAAATCATTTTGCCTCCCCAAACATTAGTCATCTTGATAGCCTTTTCAATGATGAAATGGAAGTCCTCTCTTTTTAATCTTCTCAAAGCTAGTTTGATCCCAAGATAGTACATTTCCTTTACAACTTTGAACCCCATAAGCCGAGATATCCTTTTCTTTCTAGTTCTATTAACAGAATTTCCAAATATCATGGAAGATTTAGAAGTGTTGATCCTTTGACCTGACCAACCACAAAAATTCTTTAAGATCATTTTGATTTCTTTGATAATCTTCAAATTTGTCTCAGAAAAGATAAAAACATCATCAGCATAGAGTAAGTGTGAGATTCTAGGCCCATTCATATTCAACCGAACCCCAATAGAATCTTCTTTAAGTTTGAAGGCATTTGATAGCAATTGAGAGCAAAGGATAAAAAGGAATGGAGACAAGGGACAACCTTGTCTAAAACCACTTTCCCCACTTATCCACTCAGAGTAATTCCCATTAATTATAATAGAGAATTTCGAATCTCTAACACATTCCATTATCAGATTAATAAAACCAATTGGGAAGCCGAAGTACACCATAGCCTTTTCCAGTGCTTGCCAACCCATAGAGTCATAGGCTTGTTCCATGTCTATCTTGAAAGCAACCAGCCCTTTCTTAGATTTGGAACTTCTAAACTTGTGCATAATTTCTTGAGCCACCAAAATATGATCAGATAAGGATCTCCCTTTCACAAATGCAGCTTGCTCATTCGAAATGAGCTTAGGAATGCAAGAAGACAATCTTTTCATTAACATTTTAGCAACTAACTTGTAGACCGAATTACATAAGCTAATTGGTCTAACGTTATTGGGAGACAAGGGGTTGTTAATTTTTGAATTGAGAACAATTATAATTTCCTTCCATTTAGGATCCATATAAGCCATATTAAAGAAGAAGTTGATAGCATTCCATAAATCAAATTTAATAATCTCCCAATATGCTTTAAAGAATGAAAAGGTAATACCATCATTACCTGAGGATATGTTGCAGCCACTACACTTGATCACCTCTTCCATTTCTTGAATAGAGAAAGCCTTGTTTAAAAGTTCTCTATCCCCATCTTCCAACCTCCTCCACGGATCAGGCAAATCCAGCAGATTGCAATTTCTATGCTTCCATTTGTTTTTAAAAAACTGAATCAACACTTCTTCTATTTGATGTTGATCTTCAACTAAGATCCCATTTTCATCTTTAATTTTAGCAATATAATTAGAACTCCTTCTAGCTGAAGCATAAGCTTGAAAAAACCTTGAGTTTCTATCTCCCTCATTCAACCATTTAACCTTTGCTCTTTGCCTCCACCAAGTGTCCAGCTTTGCAAGGGTAGAATTCAATTCACCGACTTTCACATTCAATAGCCAACTCTCCTCCTCAGAAAACTCACCTACATTTGCTTCTTTAGTTTGAAGATTTTCAATAAGCTTTAACAGATCCTCTTTCTGCTTAACAAGGCTAATATGTTTAGCCTTACTCCAATAATAAATATTTTTGAGGGCTTTCTCCATTTTGAGATTCAAAATCTGTGAGTAGCTTCCATCAACATTTTTCCTCCAAGTGCCTTTGATAACAGCCACCGAAGCTTTGTTAGAAGCCCAAACTTCTTCAAATGTGAGAAATTTTTTTGCTGAATTCTGCACCACAAGATTTAACACAACTGGACAATGATCAGAAGCAACCCGAGCCAAGTGTCTCAACAACAATCTATGAGGAAAGTTCAATGCAACCAAATTTAGAAAGCATCTATCAAGCCTTTCTAGAATCCGATCTCCACCTTTTTTGTTGTTGCACCAAGTAAATTTAGAACCCATAAATCCAATTTCATGAAAGTCATTAAGAGCTAGAAATGATTTCATCTCCTTGGGCCCAAGGGAAAACAAGAATCTTTTACCTCCCCTCTTGTCATCTTTAGAAAGAATACAATTAAAATCACCTCCCAAAACCATTGGAAGGTTCTTTGAAGAATTAACTTCCAACCTTTCCCAAATCCTCCTTCTCTTATAAACATCTTTATTGCCATATATAGAAGCAATCCTCCAAATCCCTTTATTAGGAATATCCAAATCACCTAGGATGAATTGAGAGCAGAATTCTACAATTTGGAATCTAACAAAGTTAGCCTTCCAAAGAACAAGCAAACCTCCAGATAAACCTTCTGAAGGAACATGAAAGAAGTCCCAATCTGGACCAATCAGAAGATCCACATCCTTTCTATCAAAGTTCATAACTTTAGTTTCAGTAAACCAATGAAAAAAATACCATGATTTTTCACCACCTCCTTCAAGTATAGAGAAGCCTTTCTCTTCCTAGCTCCTCTACAATTCCAAAACATAATGGAAGAATTCATTGAACAAGAGGGGAAAAAGTCCCCAACTTATCCTTACCACCTCCTTCAGCTCTCCTACTCCTAGGAGCCAATTTAATAGGACCAAGCCCTTTAAGTTGATTGGAGCCTTTCCTTTTCAAATTAGAAGAATTATCTTTCTTCATTTCATCCTCTTTATTATCAGCCAATCCAGCAGGTTCTGTTGAGTTTACAGCCTTCATACCATCTCTGTTAACAGATTCCAGAATACTTCCAATGTCTACAATTTCTCCTTCCTCCAGCTGATTGTCTAGTATATTGAATTTATTACTAACATCAATATTAGGTAAATTAAGAGATACTTCATTTACCTTTGATCCAATAGCAGCATTCACCAATTCTGACTTCTGTCGAGGTTCCAAATCTTCCTTTTCATGATCAATTGAATTTCCTGTATTTATCAAACCAACCTGTTTCCAAATCTTCTTGCCATTCTTCACTATGCTTTGATTAGGATTATCTGAAAAGCCATCAGCATTATAAGATCCCTTATCTTCTTTGCTTCATGAGAGAAAATTCCTGAAACCAAAGTTTCTAAAATTTTTTTTCCCATAATTCACAAGTAGCCATGGTCCATAACCTTCATTTGTCTTCTCAGCATTCACAGTTGAATCAATTACTTTATTGGTATTTAAGCTATTCTTATCCTGAATCTCATTATTCCTTGCTGGAACATTGATCCCTTCCAAATTCTTGTTTTTGCAATCTTTCTTCAAGTGACCAAGTTTTCCACAATCAAAACAAAGGTTAGGAAGCCTTTCATATTCCAGTTTTTGGAAGAATTTACCCGTGCTTCCTTCAACCCAAACACCAAGAGGGAGTTGAGTATCCAAATTGATACGAACACAAATTCTATTGAACTCCCTTCTCCCCAATTGGAACATATTCCCGTCAATCAAGATAGGTTTTCCAATCTTAGAGGCAATCCTACAAATATTTATTTCATCCCAACTTTGAAGAGGTAAATTCGGCATTCTAACCCAAATAGGTGCAGTAAGACCTTTTAAAGAATTTGGGTTGAAGTTCGGCGTCCATTTGTCCAGTTCAATAATTTGATCGTTGACAAAATAAGGCCCATTAGACAAGACCTCTTCCATAATCTCTTCTTCATAAAAAGAACATAAAACCCAGTCCATACCGAGCATAGTAAGATGGAATTTTCTGAAAGAAGACCACTGCCTTCTTAAGTCTGTACTAACAATTGGAAAAGGCACATTACTACCAAAGACTTTAACCACAAGTGAATATTGAAGCTTCCTAGTATTTTCAATTTCTTTTTCAGCATGAAGTTTAACAAATGCTCCATCTTCAGATAAGAAATCACCTATATCAAGATCTGCAACTTTAATGTTTGCTTTCTTACTCCAAACATTAGGCTGAGCAGCATTATTACATCTCTCAGGAATAACATTATTAACATTGCAGTTTCCCAGCTCCCCTGAATTGCAGGACCGAACAAAATTCAAATCAGCTTCCTTAGTCTTCACAATTTCTTCATTCTCTTCAATATTCTCCATTCTATTCGCAGTTACTTCTTCCAAAGCTAATACGACTTTAGCAGGAGTATAATTTTCTGTCTCAACAACAGCTACACCCGAAATGTTTCTCCCTTCTGTCTCCAATTTTTCGTTTGGCTTTCTACAGAGAGACGAAGATGCTTCCTCATTTAATTTTTGCTCAAGCAAAATTCCCAACTTCTTTCCAGAATTGAACTGAGTCTTCACAGAGTTTTCTTCAATCACATTTTTGCCTTTTCCAACCACTTCAGTGATCTTATTCGAGGAAATGAAACCTCCTTCATTAATGACAATACCTGTTTTCTTCAGAGGAATTGAAACTTGAGAAACAGCAGAAAAACCGTCACCAAAAGCTGGAGGTGAAGTCGTAAAAGATCGAGTTTGATTATGGATTAAACCCGATGATGATCTTCGAAAGCCCAAATTACCGCCGGTCATAGATGGCCGGCGGTCATCCTTCGCCATTTCTGCTTAGCCGAAAATCCCGCGAACGTCAAAATTTGAAAAAGCCTAAACAGAATTAGATTTTTCCTCAGACGTTCTCTCTCTACTTTCTCTCTCTACTTTTCAACTGAAATCACTGAAGTTGTCTATTCTAATCATATTTTATTGAAGATTATATGCAGATTATATCCATGTTTCAACTTGCACTACTGGTAAAGAGATTTGGGATAAATTATGTATTACTTATGAAGGAACTAAAGAAGTCAAGCAATCTCAACTAAATATTTTATTGCATGCATACAAACTTTTTTGTATGAAACCATCTGAATCAATTTCTGAAATGTATACAAGGTTTACTCAAATTATAACTTCTTCGCATACCTTAGGAAGAGACTCACTAACTATGAAAAGGTTAATAAAATTTTGAGATGCTTGCATTCCTCTTTTAATGCTAAAATTATTGTAATTATGAAATATAAAGATTTGAATACTTATTTGATTGATAACTTATTTGGCTCACTCATTGCTTACGAGCAAGGAGTGAATCAAAGAAATCTTGATGCAGGTGAGAAAAAGAAAGAGAGAACTGTGGCACTGAAGGCTAATAATACGGACACTGAATCTTTTGGGTCTGAAAGTGATGATATTTCCTTAATCACAAGGCAATTTAAAAGCTTTCTAAGGAAGAAGCAAAAGAACCATAAAAAATGGAATAAAGGTAAGGGAAAAAAAATTTTAAGAGTTCTAATGATATGATTTATTTTAAATGCAGGAAGCCAGGACATGTTAAAGCTGATTGCCCTACACTCAAGTCTCACCCAAGTAAAGAAAAGGGTGAGGAGAAACCCAAGTCCAAGAAGGATAAGAAGAGATTACAAAAGGCATTCTAGGCGGATTCTGCATCAAACTCTTATGAGACTGAACCTAAGGAAGAGAAAACAAACTTGTACTTAATGGAAGACGATAATCTTGGTCATGGCGACCAAGAAGAGGTATGTGTTCTAACTTATGAGCAACTACTTGAAGTTTTAGAACAAATTATTGCATCATACAGGAAACTTAAGAAAACATATACCAACTTGAAATTAGAATTTTAAATTTACAAAAAGAGCATGAAATTCTTCTTAAAGATCATTCTACAATTGATAGCAATCACATGTCTTTACTTGATGAGTTTGATGCATTAAATAAAAAGCATGCTGAATTATCTGATGCACATGATTCATTAAAATCATCTCATGCTGAGTTAAAAAAGGAGTTTAAAAAGTTAAAAAATCTAAAAACTTTTGAAAATAAAAAACCATCATTGCATGTATCACATAAAAAGAAGCATCACCATATGAGTAGATTAGTGCATCCTTTTCTTGGAGTTAGATGTTTTTCATGTTGCATGCTAGGACACATAGCACACACTTGCACCATTCACCATAGTTCACATTGGGTCTAGAGACCCAAATTACATAATTCACAGCATGCATTGCATTCTACTTTTCATAAGAAGGAACCCAAACATGTTTGGGTTCCTAAATCTGACATTTGATAATTTTGTAGGTAAGCTCTCACAAAAGGCCTCATGAGAGCATGTGGTGTCTGGACAACGGATGCTCTCGACATATGCTGGCGATGCCAATCAATTCATTTTACTGGAAACTAGGATAGGAGGCAAGGTTACTCTTGGAGACAACACCACCAGGAAGGTGGTAGGCACATGTATAACTGAAAATTTTAAGAACCTTTTGATTGAAAAATATTTTGCTTGTAGATTGACTGAAACACAACTTGCTCAGCATCAGTCAGCTTTGTGATAAGGGTTTCATCATAAATTTTTTGGCAAATTCATGCATTATCAGCTTAAATAATAAAACAGTTTTGCAGGGAAAGTGGATCAACAATATTTACATGCTTGATTTAAATAATATTGAATGTGCTACTTCATTTTGCTTAAAAATAGCTATTGATGATTCATGGTTTTGGCACAGGAGATTATGTCATGCCAGTATAAAAATCTTTAGGAAAGTGACCTAGAAAGATCTAGTTAGAGATGTCCCCAAGCTTATGTTTTTAAAAGACCATATTTGTGATTCCTACTAATTAGGAAAGCAAGTCCACTCCATTTTTCACTCCATTAAGAATATTATCACTTATAGACCTTTAGAAGTCCTTCACATGGATTTGTTCGGACCTATTAGCGCTGGTAGCTTAGGAGGGAAAGTTTATGATTTTGTGATTGTCGATGACTACTAGAGGTTCACTTGGATTAGATTTCTGTCTCACAAGAATGAGTTTTTTAATGAGTTTAGATCCTTCTTCACTTGGATTCAGAAAAAGCTAGGTTGTGAGATTTTGACCATCCATAGTGACCATGGGGGAGAGTTTGAAAGTGAGAGATTTGAAAACTTTTGTGAGGATAAGGGGATTAGCCACAACTTCTCAGCTCCTAGGACCCCTCAGAAGAACTGGATAGCTAAAAGAAAGAACCGGACCATAGTGGAAGCCGCTAGAGCCATACTTACTGAGTATACACTTCCAAAATACTATTGGGATGAAGCAGTTAACACAGTTTGTTATGTGTTGAATAGGGTGAATGTTAGAGCCAAACTTGATAAGACACCCTATGAGATTCTTAAGGATAGGACACCCAATCACTCCCACCTCCATGTCTTTGGTTGTAAGGTTTTCATCCATAATAATGGGAAGTCTCACTTAGGAAAATTTGACCTAAAATTTGATGAAAAAGTATTATTAGGATATTCTAGTGTTGGGAAGTCTTTTAGGGTGTTTAATAAGAGGATATTGGTGGTGGAGGAGACTACTCTTGTAGTGTTTGATGAATCTGATCCTAGGAAGCCTAGAGTTGAGGATGATGATGATGTTGGAGAGATTACCACTGGAGTAAAAATTTGGAGAAGAGGGTAGACCCTCAAAACGCTGAAGGAGTAGGAGAGATTACCTAAGGAGTAGAAAATGAAGATCTGGAGGAAAGAGTTGAACCTACACACACTTTACCTAGAGATTGGAGATACTCTTCGAGTCATCCTAAAGAACTCATCTTAGGAGACCCTTCTGAAGGTGTTAGGACTAGGCATGGACTTAGGAAGGAAGTGAACCACTCTACCTTTATCTCAATGATTGAACCCACTAACATCAATCAAGCCCTTTCTGATGAGTTTTGGATCTTAGCCATGCAAGAGGAGTTGAACCAATTTGTTAGGAATGATGTTTGGGAGCTTGTAGAAAGACCAAAGGGATAAAGTGTAGTTGGAACCAAATGGGTCTTTAAGAAGAAGATGAATGACTCTGGTGTGGTGGTTAGGAATAAGGCAAGTTTAGTGGCTAAAGGGTACAACCAAATAGAAGGGATAGATTTAGAGGAAACCTTTACCCCTGTAGTTAGATTGGAAGTCATTAGAGTACTACTAGCCTTTGCATGTTATAAGAGATTTAAGCCTTTCCAAATGGACATTAAGAGTGCCTTTTTAAATGTGATAATAAAAGAGGATGTGTTTGTAGAACAACCCCCAGGTTTTGAGAGTTTGCAATTTTCAAATCATGTTTTCAAATTAAAAAAGGCCTTATATGGATTAAAGCAGGCACCCAGAGCTTGGTATGAGAGGCTTAGCACATTTTTAATAGAGAGGGAGTTTGTTGATCAAAAGAAGTACAGAGGGATGATTGGATCTTTACTTTTCCTGACTACTAGCCGACCTGATATAGTGTTTAGTGTTTATCTCTGTGCAAAATTCCAAGTTGATCCCAAGGAATCCCATGTGACTGCAGTTAAGAGAATTCTTAGATACCTTTTAGGGACCCAAAACTTAGGAATCTGGTACTCTAGACACAGCACTTCTTTTGAAATTATTGAATATTCTAGTTCTAATTTTATAGGATGTAAGGTGGATAAAAAAAGCACTTCTAGAAATTATCAATTCATAGGACAGTCTCTAGTCTCCTGGTCTAGTAGAAAGCAAAACTCTATTGTACTTTCCATTGTTGAAGCTGAGTACATTGCTTTAGGAAGTTGTGTGGCCCAAGTCTTTTGGTTGAAATAGTAGGTATTGGATTTAGGATACCTTTAGGCATGATCTCAATTCTTTGTGAAAACACTAGTGTCATATGTATTTCTAAGAATCCAATTCAATATTCATGGACTAAGCACAATTACATAAGGCATCACTTTATTAGAGATCATGTGACAAAGAGAGACATTGAGTTACACCATGTGAAAACTGAGAATCAACTGACAGATATTTTTATTAAACCACTGGCCTTCGATACTTTCAGTACTTTAAGGACTAGATTGGGTGTGACTGACATAAATGCATGAACTTGATTTCTGATATATTTTTTGTTGTTTATCTTTTTTTACTTATGTTGTTTTATCTTTTTCTTGCTATTTTTATTATTTTTGTTTTAGTTGCTTAAATTTTCGTATGCTTTCAAATAAAAAAAATCATTGCTGAAATTGATATTTTATGCCTTGTTTTTGTTTTTAAAAATTTGTAAGTAAATATTTTACATCTCTTAATCTATTAAAAGGTGAAAACACCATTGATTATGTCTCTTTCTCTAACCTCTTTTAGTTGTGTAATTTTCTTTTTTAAACAAAAAAGCTACTTCAAATTAACAAATATATTTTAAAACTGATATCTTTTCAATCTTGCTACACTAATCTATTTTATAAATATAATATTCAAAGTCCTTATTTTACTTTTAGATTTTTGTAATCCTGTCATGAAAGTTCATTAGAGATGTTAAGCCCTATGAACCGACTCAAGGCTAACCAAGAGGAGGGGTGAATTGATAATTTAAAAATCTTTAAAGCAAAGCATAAAACTCAAACCAGGTTCACCATAGCAAAAATCAAAAGTGCAAAAAATTAAATACGAAAGCAGTAGAAAAAGAACACAAGGATTTATAGTAGTTCGGTCAACTCGACCTACATCCACTTCGTGGAGGCTCCCTCCGAGTATTGCACTATAAACGTAACTCTCTTTTTGCTCCCACAACATGGCAGAGAAGCCCTTACACAAACTCTTTTCTATCGACCCTGACGAGGCAGAGAACCCAACTCCTTTTGCTTCCTCTTGAAGCAGGCAGAGAACCTCGACCAATTGCTGAAGTAGACCTCCCTTGAACCCCCAAGGATGAAGGAAGACGATTGGAGAAGACACCCTTGAACCTTGCTTGGAGCAACCTTTATGAGTTCCTCTCACAAACTCCCCCTCATAAGTTTCTCCCTCTCTCTCCCTCTCCTCTTGGCTCTCTCAGGTCAAGACAGCAGCAAAAGATTCCCCAAAGGGTTGAACAAGATCTCTTAAATAGAAGAGCTTTGAAATAGCTCATTAATTGTAACTTGCCGACTGTATCATCCAGGTCGATATAAATATCGTCCTGTACGAACAGTGCAATTTAAGCCTAATCAGTTGTGATGATCTAAGACAATCAAATGAAATTTGTTCATATCATTCTGGATGATAAAATATCATCCTGGACGATGTAAATGATCGGCCTGGCCGATACCCAAAAATAAATAATACCTAAAAAGATCGGGCGACTAATTCTTTTTTGTTTGAGCCTATCGTCCGAGCCGATACATAGATCATCCAAGACGATATGCTTAATGACGGTTGCCTTAACTAGGATACCCTAATTAGGGATTATGTTTTCAGCAGATCGTCCTGGACGATATTAGGGTTGTCCTAGACGATGTGATTAAAACAGAGAACTCTAATTAACAGATAGAAAATTTCTCAATGTGTGTGTGTGTGCAAGGTTACTTAGCATTAGAAACCACTTCATTTATAAAAAGTCTCAAGAAAGGGAAAAATGTTTACAAACTAACTTAAACCTAATTTACCCAATCTTGAGCTGGTTTGAATTGCAGTCATGTTCCTGTGGTCATGAAATGTTAGTAGGCAAGGCAGTCGTAGTAAAATAGAAGGGCTTGCTATCATCAAAATTCAATTTCTGAAAAGCAGATATGCAACAATCTCCCCCTTTTTGATGATGGAAAACACAATAAAAATGTTACAAGTAGTTATGGTAATTCAATGGAAATAGTGTAAGAAATAGATAGATTAACAAAGTAAAAGTACAAGACAAAATAGTATAACATACTACTCCCCCTTTTGATATCACAAAAAAGAGGAAATAGGAGTAAAGTAGAAACTAAACAACAAACAAATACAAAACAAACTACAATAAGAAAACAAACAAAAAAGGAAAGCTAGTAAAATGGTGGCCCCTAATCATCTGAAGGTGGAGGAGGAGGTGGTGGAGGCTGCTGAAAGTAACTAGTCAGTGTAGCAAATTGAGCACCAAACCAGGCTATGTCCTGGTCGTGCTGTTGCTTCTTGTGAGCAACGTAAGCATCAAAACAGGATAAGTCCTCCGCGTGGTGCTGCTCGTAGCGGGCTATGTCCTTAATATGTTGCTGCTCCTATACAGCAACGTAAGTGTCGAATCATGCCTCCCACTGGTCAAAGCACTCTACCAACTAATCTAGCTGAGAGTGCTAGCTGAGCGGGACAACTTCAGGAACAAGAGCGGGAGCTTCCTCCTCCTCTGCTCCCTGAGCTTCCCCATCCCCTAGGTGGAGATGAGTACTATGAAGGACGTTGAAGGAATTGTTGGAGTAGAAGGCAGGCTGATAGTTGGGAGGAGCAAGATATTGGAGGTTATATTTTGATTCTAGAACATATGTAATGATATGTCCTAGGGAAAGATTAGGCTTCCTCCTATGACCTGGATCACTAATTGAAGTCAAGTGCTCGATATAGTGAAAGATTAGGTCGGTTGCATTGAATTCTTGATGGGCCATAATATAAAAAGTGGTGAAGGAAAGAAGGGGAGTGATATGGACTTGATCACCAGCTTTGGGAATAACAGAGGAGCGAAGGACATGTTGGATCATCCTAGCATCTTTAAATAAATGGCTAGTTTCTCCAATATGAAAATGGGCATTAGAGTTGTAGAGAATGTGATTGGCCAGAGCCTAGTCAAAAATAGGATCAGAATACAGGGTATGGAGTTTGTCCCCTATGGTGGAAAGTTGTAACACTTCGGCATAGTCCTGGTATGTGATCTCGACGGGGCATCGATTCACATACGAGATAAGAGAAGTATTGGTAGAATTTATTCTTAGGCTTGCAAAAAATTCAAAAAGAAGTCCAAAATTGAAGGGGATTGCCAGAGTGAGAATGAAACACAAAGAGGTGTGAGCAAATAAGTTGAGTACTGGATATGAAAGGTGGTTTGGGTTGATCGCACGGAAAACAGTAATGCTGGCCGTTTTGTAGCGTTTATAGGCGGCTTGATCATCTGCCTCTAGGAACCAAGGTTCCAAAGTGGCCCTCGAGGGACTTCCAGTAGGGTGGCGAGCACATTTTTCTCCTGCCATTATAGCGAAACAGTAAGAAAATAGGAAGCAAACAAGTAAGGAGAAGCAGTTTGGTGTGAATAAAATGGCTAGAAGGCTCTGAATTTAAAGAATCGGCCAGATCATCCAGGCCGATCTGGTTTAATAATTGCGTACATGCCGATTGGTCAAAAAGCGGTCTTATCATTCGGGACGATCAGATATTATCGGGACATATAGACACACGCGATCATCCTGAGGAGTCAAGCCGGACGATCGTTGAAAAACCAGATCGTCCAGGATGATTTTTTTTTTTGCAAGCTAGATTCTCTTCCAAGAACTCTTAAATATTCTTAGTTGTGAGTATATCTTACAGATATTAGAGAAGAAAAACTCACTCTCTAATATAGGGAAGAACAAACCACAAAACAGAATAAAAAATCATATGAGAGATGCATTGATAGAATAACGAGAAATTTGAAGTAATATAAAAACTTTGAGGATTATAAATATAAGCTAGATTACTGTAGTAAGGTAGAAAAGATCTCAATTGCAAAATCCAATTATTAATTTGAGATAGAGTTTTGTTTAGAAAAGAAAATTTCACCACCAAAATATGTTAAAGAAAAAGACACAATCAACGGTGTTATTACCCTTTAGCAGATTAAGAGATGTAAAACATTGACTATAAATTTTCAAAAAATAAAAATAAGGCATAAGATATCAATTTAGTGATGATTAGAAAAATAAATTAAGGCATATGAAAAATAAAGTATCAAAAATAAAAAAACAACTACAAAAGAAATAAACAATAACAAAATAACCAAAAATAAAGCAAAGTAATCAACAGATAACAGATCAAAAATTAGTAGAAATCAAGTTCATGTACTAATGTCAATCACACCCAATTTGGTCCTTAAAGTACTGAAAGTGTTGGAGGCCAGTGGTTTAGTAAATATGTCAGCCAGTTGATTCTCAGTCGTCACATGGTGTAACTCAATGTCTCCCTTAGTCACATGGTCTCTAATAAAGTGATGCCTTATGTCAATGTGCTTATTCCTTGAATGTTGGATAGGATTCTTAGAAATACAGATGGCACTAGTATTGTCACAAAGAATTGAGATGGTGCCTACAGGTAATTCTAAATCCAGTACCTGCTGTTTCAACTAAAGGACTTGGGCCACACAACTTCCTAAAGCAATGTACTCAACTTTAGCAGTGAAAAGTGCAATAGAGTTTTGCTTTCTACTAGACCGGGAGACTAAAGGCTATCCTATGAATTGGCAAGTTGTAGAAGTACTTTTTCTATCCACCTTACATCCTGCAAAATCAGAATAAGAATATCTAATTATCTCAAAAGAAGTGTTGTGCCTAGGGTACTAGATTCCTAAGTTTTGAGTCCCTAAAAGGTACCTAAGAATTTTCTTAACTGCAGTCAGGTGGGATTCCTTAGGGTTAACTTGAAATCTAGCACAAAGATAAACGCTAAACATTATATCAGGTCGGCTAGCAGTCAGGTAAAGTAAATATCCAATCATCCCTCTATACTTCTTTTGATCAACAGACTTCCCACTTGGGTCCTTATCCAACTGAACACTGGAGGTCATGGAAGTATTAATTGGCTTGGCTTTATCAATCTTATACTTCTTCAAGATGTCCTTTATGTATTTTGATTGATTTAGAAAGATTCTATCATCTAATTGTCTTATGTTAAACCTCAAAAAGTAGGATAACTCTCCCATCATACTCATCTCAAACTCTCTACTCATTGTTTTAGAAAACTCATCACATAGTCTTATATCAGAAGATCCAAAAAGTATTTCATCAACATAAATCTAAACAATGAATAAGTTATCTCCTACTTTCCTCAAAAAAGGGTGGTGTCTACGCTCCCCTTAATAAACTCCCTTTCTAGTAAGAATGTGATAAGCCTTTCATACCAAGCTCTGGGTGCCTGCTTTAATCCATATAAGGCTTTCTTTAATTTAAAAACTTAATTTAGAAATTGAAAACTCTCAAAACCTGGGGGTTGTTCTACAAACACATCCTCTTTATTACCCTATTTAAAAAGGCACTCTTAACATCCATTTGGAAAAGCTTAAATCCCTTATAACAGGCAAAGGTTAATCGCACTCTAATGGCTTCCAATCTAGCTACAGGGGCAAAGGTCTCCTCAAAATATATCCCTTCTATTTGGTTGTACCCCTTAGCCACCAATCTTTCCTTATTCCTAACCACCACGCTAGAATCATTCACCTTATTCTTAAAGACCCACTTGGTTCCAACTACACTTTGTCCCTTAGGTCTTTCTACAAGCTCTCAAACATCATTCCTAACAAATTGGTTTAACTCCTCTTGCATGGCTAAGATCTAAACTCATCAAAAGACTTATTCTTGTGTGACAGAAATTAATCCAAGTAAACCTTGAGTAGTCATCGACAATCACAAAATCATAAACTTTCCCTCCTAAGCTGGCAGTGCTAATAGGTCCAAACAAATCCATGTGAAGGACTTCTAAAGGTCTAGAAGCGATAATGTCCTTAATGAAGTGAAAAATGGAGTGGACTTGCTTTCCTAATTAGTAAGAATCACAAATATGGTCTTTTGAAAACTTAAGCTTGGGGACACCTCTAACTAGATATTTCTAGGTCACTTTCCTAAGGATTTTCATACTAGCATGATATAATCTTCTGTGCCACAACCATGAATTATCAATAGTAGTTTTTAAGAAAAATGAAGCAGCACATTCAATATTATTTAAATCAAGCATGTAAATATTATTGATCCACTTTTCCTGCAAAATAATATTATTATTTAAGTTGATAATGCATGAATTTTATGATGAAGCCCTTGTCGCAAAGCTGACTGATGCTGAGTAAGTTGTGTTTCAGTCCATCTACAAGCAAAATATTTTTAATTAAAAGGTTCTTGGAATTTTTAATTATACTTGAGCCTACCACCTTCCTGGTGGTGTTGTCTCCAAGAGTAACCTTGCCTCATGTCTTGGTCTCTAGCAAAATGAATTGATTGACATAGCTAGTCATATGTCGAGAGCATCCCCTGTCTAGGTACCACATGCTCTCACGAGGCCATTTGTGAGAGCTTGCCTACAAAATTATCAAATGTCAGATTTAGGAACCCAAATAGGTTTGGGTCCCTTCTTATGGAAAGTGGAATGGAATGCATGTGTATTATGCTGTGAGTCATGCAATTTGGGTCTCTAAACCCAATGTGGACTATGTGAATGGTGCAAGTGTGTGCAATGTGTCCTAACATGCCACATGAAAAACATTTAACTCCAGGAAAAGGATGTACTAATTTATGGTGATGCTTTTTATGTGATGTATGAAATGAAGGTTTTTTATTTTTAAAAGCTTTTAAATTTTCTAATTTTTTATATTCTTTTTCTAACTCAACATGGGATGATTTTAAAGAATCATGAGCATCAGATAATTTAGTATATTTTTTTAATGCATCAAACTCATTAAGTAAAGCCATGTAATTAGTATCGATTGTAGAATAATCTTTAAGAAGAATTTCATACTCTTTTTGTAAATTCAAAAATTCAAATTTCGAGCTAGCATGAGTTTTCTTAAGTTTCCTATGTGATGCATGAATTTTTTTAGAAACTTTAAGGAGTTGCTCATAGGTTAGTTCATATACCTCTTCTTGGTCACCTTGACCAAGATGATCGTCTACCATTAAGCACAAGTTTGTTGTCTCCTCTTTAGGTTCAATCTTAGAGGAATCTGATGAAGAATCTGCCTAGAATGCCTTTTGGAATTTTTTCTTATCCTTCCTGAACTTGGGTTTCTCCTCACTCTTCTCCTTTCTTGGGTGAGACTTAAGTGTAGGGCAATCAATTTTGACATATCCTGGCTTCCTGTATTAAAAATAAATCATATCATTAGAACTCTTAAAATTTTTATTTCCCTTACCTTTGTTCCCCTTTTGATGGTTCTTTTGCTTCTTCCTTAGAAAGCTTTTGAATTGCCTTGTGATTAAGGCAACATCATCACTTTTAGACCCTTAAGAATCAGTGTCTCTGTCGTTGGCCTTCAATGCCACAATTTTCTCTTTCATTTTCTCACATGCATCAAGATTTCTTTGATTCACCACTTGCTCATAAGCAATGAGTGAGCCAAGTAAGTTATCAATCGAATAAGTATTTAAATCTTTGGATTCTGTAATTGCAGTGATTTTAGCATCAAAAGAGGAAGGCAAGCATCTCAAAATTTTATTAAATTTTTCATAGTTAGTGAGTTCTCTTTCTAATGCATGCAAAGAAGTATATTTTGAGTAAACCTTGTGTACATTTCAGAAATCAATTCAGAAGGTTTCATACAAAAAATTCATAAGCATGCAATAAAATATTCAATCGAGATTGTTTAACTTCATTAGTTCCTTCATAAGTGATACACAATCTATCCTAAATCTATTTACCAGTATAACAAGTTGAAATACACATGTAATATGCATATTTTAAAGCACGGAAAAAATAGTTCAAACACTTTGCATTAAGTTGTGCTAAATCCCTATCATCATGAGTCCATTAAGTAAAAGGAAACGGAACAGTAACATTATTAAGTTTACCTGTCGGAGGTGCATAACCATCTTTAACAAGCATCCACATATGATTGTCAATCGATTGTAAAAAAGTAGACATGCGAGTTTTTCAAAAATCAAAAGGAATATTGCCAAATAAGGGTGGTCGTGTAATAGAATATCGTTCCGCAGTATTACGATTACCGTTGTAAGTCATGGATAAAAATACAAAAAGTTTTCAAACTTAGTTCTTTTGAATCTCGCTTTGATACCACTTGAAAATTCGTTAGGGATGTTAAGCCCTATGAATCGGCTCAAAGCTAACCAAGAGGGGGGGGTGAATTGGTAATTTAAAAATCTTTAAAGCAAAATACGAAACTTAAACCAAGTTCACCACTAAAAAATCAAAAGTGCAGAAAATTTAATACAAAAGCAGTATAAAAAGAACATAAGGATTTATAGTGGTTTGTTTAACTCGACCTATGTCCACTCCCCGGAGGCTCCCTTCGAGTATTGTACTACAAACGTTACTCTCCTTTTGCTCCCATAATAAGGCGGAGAAGCCCTTATATAAACTCCTTTCCGCCGACCTCGGTGAGGTAGATAACCCAACTCCCTTTGCTATCTCCTGAAGTAGGCAGAGAACCTCGACCAATTGCTAAAGAAGACCTCCCTTGAACCCCCAAGGATGAAGGACGATAACTAGAGAAGACACCTTGGAACCTTGCTTGGAGAAACCTTTGTCAATCCCTCTCATAAACTCCCCTCACAAGTTCCTCCATCTCTCTCCCTCTCCTCTTGGCTCTCTCAGGTCAAGACAGCAGCAAAAGATGCCCCAAAGGGTTGAACAAGAGCTCTTAAATAAAAGAGCTTCAAAATAGGTCATTAATTACAACTTGTCAACTTTATCATCCAGGCTGATATAAATATCATCCTGTACGATCAGTGCAATTTAAGCCTAATCAGCCGGGACGATCTAAGACGATCAAATGAAATTTGTTCATATCATCCAGGACGATAAAATATCATCCTGGCCGATTAGTTCAAATCTCATAATTTTGGCCAGAACATCGCTCTGAATAGAGGTCTGGATGATCCAGAAATAGCTTGATCGCCAGGGCCGATATCATGATCTTCCAGACGAATAGTTCAAAACCGAGGGAAATCGTCCAGAACATCGCTCTAAATAAGTGCTGGCCAATTTTTGGTCGTCCAGGAGCAACTATGGTATTTTGTACTGATAGCCTAGCCGTTCCTGCAATCATCAGGGATGATGTGATCATATCAATCAAGCCTTAATTGCTTTCATTAATTATCAGATTAATTTAGGCATAATTATGTTCCATCATCCTGGCCAATATAAATAATCGGCCTAGCCGATATCCAAAATAAATAATACCTAAATAGATCTGGCGGCTGATTCTTTCTAATTTGAGCCAATCATCTAAGTCGAGACATGGATCATCCAGGATGATATGGTTAATGACGGTTGCCTTAATCAAGATTGAAAGTGCTCTGATGGCACTAGAAAGTTTGTTAGGAATGTTAAGCCCTATAGAACCTTGCCCAAGGCTAACAAAAGAGAGAGGTGAATTGGATAACTTTAAAATCAAAGATAAAACTCAAACCAAAATCACCACAGAAACAAAGTGCGGAAGAAAATAATGTGGAAGCAATAATAAGAAAAGAACACATCAGATTTATAGTGGTTCGGTCAAACCTTGACCTACGTCCACTCCTTGGAGGCACCCTCCAAATATTGCACTAAACAAGTGTCTCTCCTTTAGCCCCCACAGCTAGGCGGAGAAGCCCTTACAAAATCACTTCCACCTTCCCCGGTGCGGCGGAGTCGCCGGGTCCTTTGACACCAAAGTGAACTTCTTCTTTGGTGAACTTCCCTCGAGATAAGCCTTGAATCCGACGGTATTAAGATGCAAGCTTGCTGGAGCAACCGTGTGGAATCCCCTCCACACTCCCTTGAGTCTCCCCCTCACAGGATCTTCTCCCTCTCAGACTTCACCCGTTCCTCACTCCCTTTCAAGCTCTCTCTTCAAGTCTCCCCCACAAGAACGAAGCTACAATGGCTGCCAAAGACACTTACAAAACTGCCTTGACAAAGCTTAAATAGAAGCTCTCAAAACGAGCTCATTAATATAAGTTGCTGACATTATCGTCCAGGATGATAGACATATTGTCCTGGCCGATTAGTTCAAATATGAGAAAAATCATCCTGAATATCGCCCTGAAATGAAGCTGGCCGATGTCTAATCGGCCTGGACGATCTTGCGATCGGCCCGGACGAAATCACCATTAATTACTTTCCAAAATTGCTAGAGAAATTTTGGAAAAATTGTCCTAGATCGTCCTGGCCGATATTTTATAGTCCAAGCCAATCCACCAGGCCGATATCCAAAAATAAGAATTTTCTAAGTAGATCTGGCGGCAGATTCTTTCTGAATTGAGCCTATCGTCCTGGCCGATACAAAATCGTCCAGGACGATGTGTTTTGCATAATGACGGCTTCTTTAATGAGGATGCCATAATTAGGGTTTCTTCTTTTGAACAGATTATCCCGGTCGATATAAATATTGTCGAGGACGATATTACCAAAAACAGTAAACTCTAGAGAACAGTCACAAACTCTTATACGTTATAAAGCATCAGGAGTCACAACAAATACAATTGACTCAAGAAAGGAAAAAGTGTACAAACTGACTCAGACCTAGTCTACCCAATCTTGAGTTGGTTCCAAATTGCAGTCCGATCATGTGAACCTGAAATGTCAGTACATAAGACAGTCGTAGAGAAATAAAAATGTTTGTTATCATCAAAATCATAAACCATTGATCCGCAACAAGGATATCCTAATTAGGGTTTCTATTTTTAGCAGATCATCTTGGAAGATATTAGGATTGTCCTGGCCAATGTGATCAAAACAGAGAACTCTAATTAACAGACAGAAAATTTCTCAATGTGTGTGTGTATGCAAGGTTACTTAGCATTACGAACCACTTCGTTTACCAAAAGACTCAAGAAAGGAAAAAATGTTTACAAACTGACTTAAACCTAATCTACCCAATCTTGAGTTGGTTTAAATTGCAGTCCTAGTCCTGTGGTCCTGAAATGTTAGTAGGCAAGGCAGTCGTAGTAAAAAAGAAGGGTTTGCTATCATCAAAATTCGATTTGTGAAAAGCAGATACGCAACATGTCATTGAAATTATCATATGATTTTTTTATGATTCATTCTTCCTTATATTAGAGAGTGAGTTTTTCTTCTCTAATATTTGGAAGATATAATCACAACTAACAATATTTAAGAATTTTTGAAAGGGATCTAGCTTGCATAAAAAGTCAAAAAAAGGTGGCCAATGATGCCAAAAATAAAAGATACGCAATGACACAAAATTGAAAAAATATATATACACAAAGTGTATCAAAAAATCAAAAGATGTGTAAAGCACCAATCAAATTGACAAGAGACATAAAATGAGCCCACCAAAAGCAAGCTTCTTCTCCTTTTAAAATTTTTTAATTCTTAGAAGACTTCATGTGTCACTTGATATTTTTCGAAGACTTGATTTCAAATTTCTAATTGTAACTAATTACTTTGATATATTATTCGATAAAATATTTTTTTGGAAATAAGTTTTTGAACGGATCTCCTTTTTTAAACCAATTGACTTTTCTAATTTAGATTTTTTGTTTTTAGAAGATGGATTACCCTGAAGAAGACTAAGTTAGGGTTAATAGGATCGGTTGTTCTAACTATTTTTTTGGATTTTGGCGATGTTAACTCAATGATCCTTACAAAATTTTAAAATCAATTACATGAAGACTATGTCATATTCATGCCTTGAAAAAAAATCCTTATTTTTGTTTGTGTTTATATCTTTTTCGTATCATATTTTTATCATTTTCACTTGATTTTGATACTTTTGGGCTTTCTCTGATCATTTCTATCTATCCTCTGATTCTCAACTTTTTTCACATCGTCCCGGCCGATCCTCCTATCAGCCAGGACGATCCGATCAATTTACTCAGAAAACTCCCCTCTATCGATTGATTTGATTTTCTACTTCTGATCATCCTGGACGACCCATTATCGGCCTGGATGATCTGATCATCTTTTGCTTCAATCATTTTTTATTAGCCTGGCCAATCCATTTTTTAGCCCAGACGATGTTATCCTCTCTTTACTCAATTTATGGATAATCGGACGGACCAACCCATGTGTTCGTCCTGGATGATACACGTGGATGTACGTTTAAAATCTTAAAAAATCATCTGGGATGATCCATTTTTGGATAATCAGCTCGAACGATCCACCTGTTCAGCCTGACAAATATGTATGGCACATGATTTAAACATTTTAAATTCGGTAGGTATGATCCATTATTAGACATCATCCTAGGAGATCCACTGAATCGGCCCGGACGATCCACTTTTTCAACGGTCGTCCGGCTTGACTCCTCGGGATAATCGCCTGTGTCTAATCATCCCAAATGATATCTGATCAGCCCGGACGATAAGACCTCCTTTTTGACCTATTGGCCTATACGCAATTATTGAACCAGATCCGCCTGGATGATCCTGCGATCAACCTGGACGATTTGGCCGATTCTTTATAAACCGAGCCCTTCCAGCCATTTTCTTCACACCAACTCCTTCTCCTTGCTTCTTGTTTCTTGTTTTTTTGCTATTTCATGAAAATGTCTAGATGAAAGTGCTCTCATCACCCATCCGAAAGTTCCTCAAGGGCCACTCTGGACCCTCGTTTCCTAGAGGCGGATAATCAAGCCGCCTACTAGCGGTACAAGGAGGCCGGAATCACAGTCCCCCGGATAGTCAATACAAATTTTCTCTCTTATCCTATACTAGACTTATTTGCCCATACCTCCTTGTGCTTTCTTCTAACTCTTATTGTTCCATTCAATTTTGAATTGCTCTTTGAGTTCTTTGCAAGTCTCTGCATTAATACTGCTTTTACTTCACTTGGCTCATATGTGAATCGACGCCTTGTCGAGATCACATATCAGGATTGTGCAGAGATTTTGTAGCTTTCCACCACAAGGGATAAACTTCACACCCTGTGTTCTGATCGTGATTTTGACTGGGCTATGGCCAATCATTTTCTTTGCAACTCTAATGCTCATTTTCACAAGTGTGAGACTAGCACCTTAATCAAGGATGCTAGGACCGTCCAGCATATCCTTCACACTTCGATAATTTCTAAGGCTGGTGATCGTGTTCACATGACTCCCCTTCTTTCACTCACCACCTATTACATTTTAGCACATCATAAATTCAATGCTACCGACCTGATCTTTCATTACATCGACCATCATACTACTATTCGGGATCCAGGTCATAGGAGGAAGCCATATATAGCCCTAGGACATATCATTTCTTATGTTTTAGAATCAAAATATTACCTCCAATTTCTTGCTCCACCAAACCTCCAACCTGCTTTCTACTCTAACATTTTCTTTCAGACTCTTCACAGTACTCGTTTCCACCCTGGGGACAAGGAAGCTCAGGCGGAGGAAGAGGAGGCTCCTGCACCTACTCTTGCACCTAATCTTGCACCTGTTCTGCTCCACCAGCACTCTCAATTGCATCAGTTAGTAAAGCGCTTTGACCAGTGGGAGGCTCATTTTGACATGTATGTTGTTGCACAAGAGCAACAACATGCTGAAGATATAGCCTAGTACGAGCAGCACCGAGCGAGGACTTAGCCCGTTTTGACACCTTCGTAGCACACCAGTAGCAGCAGTACAACAAGGATATAGCCTAGTTTGGAGCATAATTTGCCACTATAACTAGCTACTTTCAGCAGCCTCCAACACCACCACATCCTCCTTCAGATGATCAGGGCCCATCATTTTACTAGTATTTGTTTGTTGTAGTTTGTTTTTGTTGATTAGTTTCTTTTTTCTTCTGCTGTTTAGTTTCTGTATTATTTCTGTTTGCCTCCTCCTTTTTGAGATGTCAAAAGGGGGAGTAGTATGTTTGTACTTGTACTATTATGTTCAAAAATTTGAATGCTTTCTATGTTTGCATTGCTTCTAATACACTATTATTCGTTGTGTGTTTGCCATCATAAAAAAGGGAGAGATTATTACGAATCTATTTTCTTGGATTATGATTTTGATGATAGCAAACACTCTTATTTTTATATGACTGCCTTGCCTACTGACATTTTAGGTCCATAAGATCAGATGGCAATTAGAACTAGCTCAAGATTAGGTAGACTAGGTCTGAGTCACTTTGTACATTTTTTTATTTCTTGAGTCTATTATAAAAGGTGTGGCTCCTGATGCTAAGTAACCTTGCACACACACACATTGAGAGAATTTCTAACTTTTTTTAGAGTTTACTATTTTTGGTAACATTGTCCATGATGATATTTATATCGGCCTGGATGATCGGTTCAAAAAGAAAAACCCTAATCAGGGCATCATGGTTAAGGCAATCATCATTAAGCAGATCGACCTGGATGATATTGTATCAGCCAGGACGATACACTCAAATCAGAAAGAATCAGCTGCCAGATCTATTTAGGCATTAGTTATTTTTGGATATCGTCCAGGACAATACAGCACAATTATGCCTAAATTGATTAGGTGATTAAGGAAAGCAATTAAGGTTTATTTCACAATCATATCGGTCGGGCCGATCGTAGGATCGGCTAGGACAATGTCATGGATGATTGACATCAGCCAACTTCTATTTAGGACGATTTTCCTCGGATTTGAACTAATCATCCAGGACGATATCCTTTCGGCCAGGACGATATGACCATAAATTATCTAAACGTCCCAAACTGACCTGGCTGATTGTGCACAATTTATGCTGATTGGCCAAGCCGATACCCTTATCGGCTTGGACGATAAAGTTGGTTTGAATAAAATAAGAGCTATTTTGAAGCTCTTCTATTTAAGATCTCTTGTTCTACCTTAGAGCTGATCTTTTACTGTTGTCTTGGCCTGAGAAAGCCTAGAGGATAGGGAGAGAGAGAGGGAGAGAGAGAGGATTTTGTAAGGGTGAGCTTATGAGAGAGTTTCACAAGGGTTGCTCCAAGCATTATTCCACTTCTTCTTCTTATACCATAGTCTGTTGTCCTTGGAGGGTTGAGAGAGGTCTTCTTCAGCAATCGATTAAGGTTCTCTGCCTGCTTAAGGATGAAGCAAAAGGAGTTGGGTTCTTTACCTCGTCAGGGTTGGTAGAAAGGAGTTTTTGTGAGGGCTTTTTTGCCTTGCTGTGGGAGCAAAAGGAGAGTCATGGTGTTTAGTGCAATACCCGGAAGGGTGCCTCCAGGGAGTGGACGTAGGTCGAGTTGACTGAACCACTATAAATTTCTGTGTCCTTTTACTACTACTTTCCTCATTTATTCTTCCGCACTTTGATATTTATTGTGGTGATTTTGGTTTGAGTTTTGTGATTGTGTTTTGATTGAAATAATTTTTATAATACCAATTTACCCCTTCTCTTGGTTAGCCTTGGGCTAGTTCATAAGGGCTTAATATCCCTAACGAACTTTCAACTGGTATCAGAGCGGGATTCATAAAAACAAAGTTTGAAAACTTTTCAAATTTTGATCCATGGCTAACTCTGGTAAATGTAATATCATGGAAGGGTATTCTATTACCCGACCACCTTTGTTTTGGCAATATTCTTTTTGATTTTTTAAAAACTTGCATGTCTACTTTTTTACAATTGATTGACTATCTCATGTTGATGCTTGTTAAAGATGGTTATGCACCTCCGACTGGTAAACTTATTGGAGTTAATGTTCCTCTTCCTTTTGCTGAATGGACTCATGATGATAGGGATTTAGCATAACTTAATAAAAAAATGTTTGAACTATTTTTTCTGTACTTTAAAATTTGAAGATTACATTCGTGTTTCAACTTGCACTACTGGTAAAGAGATTTGGGATAAATTGTGTATTACTTATAAACGAACTAAAGAAGTCAAGCAATCTCGATTAAATATTTTTTTGCAAGATTACAAACTTTTTCGTATGAAACCATCTGAATCAATTTCTGAAATGTATACAAAGTTTACTCAAATTGTAACTTCCTTGCATGCCTTAGGAAGAGAACTCACTAACTATGAATTAATGGTTTTGATATTCCAGACCACACTTGAGGGTGAAAAATAAAATTTGGAGTTTAGAACTTATGTTAGATTCAAAGGTGTATGAATCTCATAAGTTTATACCGATTTAGAAAAACCATAAAACTTAAGTATACATGAATCATACGGTTCACACTAGAGAAATAAGAGAAAATCTATGAAAATAATACATATTGTTTTTGATAACCCAGACCACATTGGGGGTGCCCAGAGAAATTGGGGAGAACACAATCCTTATAAGGAAATGATGAATTAAAGGTTCTATGTGTTAACACAAATGTTATTGGTGTGCACAAACATAAGCACAAATATCCCTATGGCGTATTAGTGTATCACCTTTAAGGATTGTTGCAAATCTAGTTTTATGGATTAGAGTTTTGATGATAGCAAACATTTATGTTTTTTCCATGACTACCTTAGCCACTAACATTTTAAGTCCACAAAATCGAGTGCAACTCAAGCCAGCTCAAGATTGGGAAGATTAGCTCTGAGTCAGTTTGTAATTTTTTCTCTTTGTTGAGTCTATTATAAATAATGTGATTCCTGATGCTAAGTAACCTTGCATACACATACATGGGGGAAAATTTCTATCTGTTGGTTAGAGTTCTCTATTTTGATCACATCGTCCGGGACGATTAAAACATCATCCTATATGATTTGTTAAAAAACCCTAATTAGGGCATCCTGGTTAAGACAGTCGTCATTAAGCTCATCGTCCTGGATGATATTTGTATCGGTCAGGATGATAGGCACAAATTAGAAAGAATCAGCTGCCAGATCTATTTAGGTATTATTTATTTATGAACATCATCCAAGACATTCTCCTGGACAATACAACATAATTATGCCTAAATTAATCTACTTATTAAGGAAAGTAATTAAGGTTTTGATTACTCCATCCAATCGTCTTAGACGATCGCAGGATCGGCCAAAATGATCAGTTCAAAAAACCTTAGTTGTTCCTAGACGATTTTCATCAGCCAGTTGCCTTCAGGGCGATGGTCTAGATGATTTTCATGGATTTGAACTAATCGTCCGAGATGATCATGAGATCAGCCTGGATGATCTAGCTATTTTTTCATCATCCAAATATCCATTCAGTGCGATTGTCTAGACGATATTCAAGGATTTGTACTGATCATACAGGATGATATTATATTAGCCTGGATGATATGAATAAAAATCTTCTGATCGTCCCAAATCGTCTGGGATGATTGAGTGAAATTTATGATGATCTTCTATGATGATATCCATATCATCCTGGACGATAAAGTTGATTTGTATAAAATAAGAGCTATTCTGAAACTTTTCTATTTAAGAGTTCTTGTTCTACCTAAGAGCTCACCTTTTGTTGCTATCTTGACCTGAAAGAGCCTAGAGTAGAGGGAGAGAGAGAGGGAGAGAGAGATAAGATCTTGTGAGGGGGAGTTTGTGAAGGGTTTCACAAAGGTTTCTCCAAGCAAGGATCCAAGTTGTGTTCTCCGATTCTCGTATCTTGTTTTTGGAAGGTTTGAGAGAGGTTCACTTCAACAATTGATCAAGGTTCTCTGCCTGCTTCAAGAGGAAACAAAAGGAGTTAGGTTCTTTTCCTCATCAGTGTTGGTGGAAAGGAGGTTTTATACAGGCTTTGTTACGGATCTATGGTTTATGATTTTGATGATAGCAAACATTTCTTATTTCTCTACGATTGCCTTTTTGTACTAACGTTTCAGATCCACACGATCAGACTACAACTTGGAACCAGCTCAAGATTGGGTAGACTAGGATTGAGTGAGTTTGTACCTTTTTCCTTTCTTGAGTCTATTGTTTTTGGTGTGGCTCCTGATGTTTTGTAACTTGGTAGAAATTCTCTTTTTCCCTATATGATTTCAGTTTTTGGTAACATCGTCCGGGACGATAGTAATATCGGCCTGGACGATCTGTCCAAAATCAAAAACCCTAATTAGAGCATCCTCATTAAGGCAGCCGTCATAATAATCGGCCTGGATGATACTTGTATCGGCCAGGACGATATGATCAATTAAGAAAGAATCAGCCGCCATGATCAATTTAGGTATCATGTATTTTAGGAAATCGGCCAGGACGATATACCAATCATCCAGGACGATCTAACTCAATTATGCCTAAAATGATCTGGTATCTTTGGAAAGAATTAATGGCTGATTGATAGGATCAGATCGGCCGGGACGATCATTGGATCGGCCGGGATGATAACCTTTACGATTTACATCGGCCAGACTCTATTCAGGGCGATGATCAGGACGATTGAACTGGTTTTAAACTAATCGTCCAGGACGATCGTGACAAGTTTCTTCTGATCGTCCCATATCATCCCGAGCTAATGAGCTTAATTTGTACTGATCGTACATGATGATATACATATCGTCCTGGATGATAATGTCGGCAACTTGCATTAATGAGCTCATTTTGAGAGCTTCTATTTAAGCTATGGGATGGAAACTTTTGTAAGGGTCTTTGGAAGCCATTGGAGCTTCGTTCTTGTGGGGGAGACTTGAAGAGAGAGCTTGAAAGGGAGAGAGGAAAGGGTGGAGTTTGAGAGGGAGAAGATCCTGTGAGGGGGAGGAACTCAAGGGAGTGTGGTGGGGGATCCACACGGTTGCTCCAGCAAACTCGCACCTTAGTACCATCGGATTCAAGGCTTGTCTCGAGGTAAGTTCACCAAAGAAGAAGATCCCTTTGGTGTCAAAGGACCCGGCGACTCCGCCGCACCGGGGAAGGTGGAAGTGATGTTGTAAAGGCTTCTCCGCCTAGCCGTGGGGGCTAAAGGAGATACACTAGTTTAGTGCAATACTTGGGGGGTGCCTCCAAGGAGTGGACGTAGGTCAAGGTTTGACCGAACCACTATAAATCCGGTGTGTTCTTTTCTTATTATCGCTTCCGCAGTTATTTTTCTTCCGCACTTTAATTGTGGTGATTTTGGTTGGAGTTTTATCTTTGGTTTTAAGGTTTTCTAATTCACCTCTCTCTTGATTAGCTTGGGACAAAGTTCAAGAGGGCCTAACATCCCTAACGAACTTTCTAGTGGTATCAGAGCGGTTTTCATAAAATAAGTTTTTAAAAGCTTTTGAATTTCGATCCATGGCTAATCGTAATTTTGCGGAAGGTTATTCAATCACTAGACCACCATTGTTTGAAAATATTACATTTGATTTTTGAAAAATTCGCTTGTCTACATTTTTGCAATCAATTGATTTTCACATGTGGCATATGATTTTAACTGGTTATTCATCACCATCACGTATTGTTAATGGAATTAAAACTGATATTCCTTTTAATCAATGGAATAGGGATGAACGAATAGATGCTCAATTAAATGCAAAGTCTTTTAATTGTTTTTTCTGTGCTTTAAATTCTGATGATTTTTTGTTAATATCCACGTGCACTACTGGTAAGGAAGTTTGGGATAAATTGCACACCATATACAAAGGCACGAATGAAATCAAGCAATCCAAGTTGAATTTGTTAATGCATGATTTTGAATTATTTTCCATGAAACCTTTTGAAACGATCTTAGACATGTATACCAGATTCATTCAAATTATAAACTCATTGTATGCTTTAGGAAAAGATTTTTCAAATTTTGAAAAAGTTAATAAAATTCTTCGATGTCTACTAGATAAATTTGATTCTAAAGTTGTTGTTATTTGTGAATCTAAAGATTTGAATGTATATTCTATTGATAATTTGATTGTCTCACTCATTGCCTACGAGTATGGGTTAAGTCAAAGACTTTTGGATGTAGGTGAAACGATCGTTCTAAAAGCTGAAGATACGGAAAGAGGAAGCTTAGTTGGTGACGATAGTAATGAATTGTCAAGCAAATCATAAAGCTCACCAAAGCATAAGCAAAAGGTGAAGAAAGGTAAAAGTGGTAAGGATGTCCATATTTCCTCTGACATTGTTTGCTTTCGATGTAGGAAACCTGGATATATGAAGAATGAGTGCCCTAATGTAAGAATTCTTCCTACAAAATAAAAGAGCAAGGCAAAGCTAAAGTTTAATTGGGAAATTAATGAAAAACACAAAATCTCATCGGCAGACATGGTTTCTGAAGAATCGGACCAGGAAAGAGATAATGATTAAAAAGGGCTATTTGTGTTTTTTCTTTTTGTTTTTTTTTTTGTTTTCATTTTTGTTTTATTTTTTTTTATTCGTATTTTTTTTCTTTGATCCAACACACACACTCACTTTTCTAAAAATGAAAAATCTACGTCTTATTTTTTTTAAATCTTTGGTAAATTTTATTTGACTTCTCTAAAACAGTCGAATGAAGGAAACTCTTGATTTGTTTTTATTCTCAATCTCTATTTTCTAAAAGAGGTTATCCTACTTTTGATTTAAAATCTTTTTCATCTTTTAAATTGGTTTTTGAAATAAAATTTTTATCTTCGTACGTTTTATTTATCACATAGGAATCTTTTGCAAGTCGTTGAATCTAACTCATAATTTTCTTAATCAAGAAATTCGCTTTGCCACTAAGATGGGTTTTCTTTTTTTTTTTAGGATTTAAGAAAGGAAGCATATTCAAAAAATTGGCCAATGATGCTAAAAATAAAAGATGCACAAAGACGTCAAATTGAAAATATAGAATACACAAAGTGTATCAAAAGATGTGCAGTGCGCCAACCAATTGTCAAGAGGCATAAAATTAGCCCACAAAAAGTTAATGCTTATCATTCTTGTACTTCTTAAAAAAAAGCTTAAGAAAACTCTTGATACTTTCGATACTTGACTTTGAAAATCTTGATTCTTGATTCAACAATTCGTGCATTGATCTTCTATTAGATATATTTTATGGAAGGAGTTTTTGAAAAATGATTGTTTCTTTCTCTAATTTATTTCTTGATTTAGATACTAAATTAAAAAGTTTTTGAGCCTTTTTAAAGAACTTGAGTTTGGATTATCAAATTCTGATTTTCTAACCTTTACTGGACTATGCGTTGTGAATCCATTTTTTACTAAAATTTTGATTAAAACCAAGAGGCAACTTTCTCATTTTAAGAATACTTTTTGTCTCACTAGATTAGGGAACATTTTTGTTTCATTTTGTTCTCTATGCCTTCTCTCTTTTTGATAATATCAAAGGGGGAGAACGTACTTGTATCCTTTGTTTTCTTTTCAAAAATTTAAAACAACAAAAATATTTTTTATCTGCCCTATTTTTTAAAGTGTTATTCAAGTGAGGGGGAGATTAGGAGAAAAAAATTATTTTTTGAAAATTCAAAATTGAAATGTTTTTGCCATCATCAAAAGGGGGAGATTGTTACGGATCTATGGTTTATGATTTTGATGATATCAAACATTTCTTATTTCTCTACGATTGTCTTTTTGTACTAACATTTCAAGTCCACAAGATCAGACTATAACTTGGAACCAGCTCAAGAATGGGTAGACTAGGATTGAGTCAGTTTGTACCTTTTTTCCTTTCTTGAGTCTATTGTTTTTGGTGTGGCTCCTGATGTTTTGTAACTTGGTAGAAATTCTCTTTTTTCCTATATGATTTCCGTTTTTGGTAACATCGTCCGGGACGATAGTAATATCAGCCTGGACGATCTTTCCAAAATTAGAAACCCTAATTAGGGCATCCTCATTAAGCCAGCCGTCATAATAATCGGCCTGGATGATACTTGTATCAGCTAGGACGAGATGATCAATTAAGAAAGAATCAACCGTCATGATCAATTTAGGTATCATGTATTTTAGGAAATCGGCCAGGACGATATACCAATCGTCCAGGACGATCTAACTCAATTATGCCTAAAATGATCTGGTATCTTTGGAAAGAATTAATGGCTGATTGATACGATCAGATCGGCCGGGACGATCATTGGATCGGCCGGGACGATCATTGGATCGGCCGGGATGATAACCTGGATGATTTACATCGGCCAGACTCTATTCAGGGCGATGATCAGGACGATTGAACTGGTTTTAAACTAATCATCCAGGACGATCGTGAGATCGGCCAGGACGATGTAACCAAGTTTCTTCTGATCGTCCCATATCGTCCCGGGCTAATGAGCTTAATTTGTACTGATCGTACAGGACGATACTGGACGATAATGTCGGCAACTTGCATTAATGAGCTCGTTTTGAGAGATTCTATTTAAGCTATGGGATGGCAACTTTTGTAAGAGTCTTTGGCAGCCATTGGAGCTTCGTTCTTATGGGGGAGACTTGAAGAGAGAGCTTGAAAGGGAGAGAGGAAAGGGTGGAGTTTGAGAGGGAGAATATCCTATGAGGGGGAGGAACTCAAGGGAGTGTGGTGGGGGATCCACACGGTTGCTCCGGCGAACTCGCACCTTAGTACCATCGGATTCAAGGCTTGTCTCGAGGTAAGTTCACCAAAGAAGAAGATCCCTTTGGTGTCAAAGGACCCGACGACTCCGCCACACCGGGGAAGGTGGAAGTGATTTTGTAAGGGCTTCTCCGCCTAGCCGTGGGGGCTAAAGGAGAGACACTAGTTTAGTGCAATACTTGGGGGGTGCCTCCAAGGAGTGGATGTAGGTCAAGGTTTGACAAAACCACTATAAATCTAGTGTGTTCTTTTCTTATTATCGCTTCTGCAGTTATTTTTCTTCCGCACTTTAATTGTGGTGATTTTGGTTGGAGTTTTATCTTTGGTTTTAAGGTTTTCTAATTCATCTCTCTCTTGATTAGCTTGGGACAAAGTTCAAGAGGGCCTAATATCCCTAACAAACTTTCAGGCTTCTCTACCTTGCTGTGAGAGCAAAAGTAGAGTCACTGAGTTTAGAGCAATACTCGGAGGGCGCCTCCGGGGAGTGGACGTAGGTTGAGTTGGCCGAACCACAATAAATTATTGTGTTTTTTTCTACTTCTTTTTTCCACATTTAATTTTCGCATGATTTCTTTGTGGAAAATTTAGGTTTGGTTAAGATTTTGTTTTTTGATTGAAAGATTTTTTAAAATACCAATTCACCCCTTCACCCTCTTAGTTAGATTGGGCTAGTTCATTAGGGCTTCACATTCCTAACAAACTTTTAAGTGGTATCAGAGCTAGATTCATAAAAAGAGTTTTTGAAAACTTTTGAATTTTGATCCATGGCTAACTCCAAAAACTATAATACTGCGGAAGGGTATTCTATTACCCGACCACCTTTGTTTGATAATATTCCATTTGATATTTGGAAGACTCGCATGTCTGTGTTTTTACAATTAATTGACTATCGCATATGGATGCTTATTAAAGAAGGATATTCACCTCCTTTACGTGAAATTGATGGCATTAAAACTGAACTTCCTTTTACTGAATGGACTTTTGATGATAGGGATTTAGCACAACTTAATGCAAAATGTTTGAACTATTTTTTATGTGCTTTAAAATCTGAAGACTACATGTGTATTTTAACTTGTGCTATTGGTAAAGAGATTTGAGATAGATTGTGTATTACTTATGAAGGAACAAATGAAATTAAGCAATCTCGATTGAATAATTTATTATATGATTACGAACTTTTTTGTATGAAATCTTCTGAATTAATTTCTAAAATATATACAAGATTTACTCAAATTATTACCTCTATGTATGCCTTAGGACGAGAACTCACTAACTATAAAAAAGTGAATAAAATTTTAAGATACTTGTCTTCCTCTTTTGATGCTAAGATTACTGCAATCACAAAATCTAAAGATTTTATACTTATTCGATTGATAACTTATTTGGATCACTCATTTCTTATGAGCGAGGGGTAAATCAAAAAAATCTTGATGCAGGTGAGAAAAAGAAGGAAAAACTGTGGCACTGAAGGCCAACAACACGGACATTGACTCTTCCGAGTCTAAAAGTGATGATGTTGCCTTAATCAGGAGGCACTTCAAAAGCTTTCTAAGGAAGGAGCATAAGAACAATCATAAGGGGAATAAAGGTAAGGGTAGCAAAAATTTTAAGAGTTATAATAATACTTTTTTTTTTGAATGTCAGAAGCCAAGACATGTTAAAGTTGATTGCCTTACACTTAAAAATCATCTTATCAAGGAGAAGTGAGAAAAAAACCAAGTTCAAAAAGGACAACAAGAAGTTCCAAAAGGCATTCTGGGCAGATTCTGCATCTAACTCCTCTAAGACTGAAGTTGAAGAGGAGACTACAAACTTGTGCTTGATGACAGACAAAAATCTTGGCCAAAGTGACCAAGAAGAGGTATGTGAACTAACCTATGAGCAACTACTTGAAGTTTCTGAATAAATTCATGCATCATATATGATGTTGCAACTCATGACCCTGAGTTTGAGATTTTGATGATGACAAATAATGTCGTTTAAATTATCTTGAGATTCATTGAATATTATTTTCTATTGTCCGTGAGTACTAACATTTCAGGAAAGATCAAAAGCAACTCAGGACGACAGAAAGACTCAAGAATGGGTAGATTAGGCATATGAGTCTGCAATATATTTTGTTGTTTATTTTATTTTTATTTTCTTGAGTCTGGCCACAAAATGCATAAAAGTCTAAGCAACCATGCACACACACAGGGGAAGAGTATTTTTAAATGAAAAATTAAGAGTTTTTCTTTCTCTATAGATCGTACTGTATGATGTTATTTTGTACCGTACGATCAGAGCTTTGTAGGACGATTCTGTGAATAGATCGTACCATACGAATATAATCATACTATACGATATGTTCAAAATTCAAAACCCTAGCCGTCGTTTTAACTTAAGTAAGTTATTTTGTGCTGTTCGTCCTGTACGAACCTGCTCGTACGGTATGATTTATTTTAAATAACTTACTTAATTTAACTCATGATTAGTGCAAGAAATTCGGGCTTAATTATAATTTGAACGTCATACTGTACGAACCTGTTCGTACAATATGATGAACAGAGACGAATTATAATCGTCCCAAAGATCGTCCTGGACGATCTCTTGGATTTTGTCTCATCATACTGTACGATGTACATCGTACCATACGATGAATAGAGACAATGTTGGATCGTCCCGACTATCGTCCTGTACGAACAGAATTGTTGTGGATCGTACCGTACGATTTAATATCGTACTGTACGAATATTTTTGAACTATTTGTACCACTTCGTACAAGGATGAAGTCTGTTTATACATATCATACTGTACGATTAGAAATCATACTATACGATAGTAACGACTACTTTTGAAATCTCAGGGATTTTGGAGCCCATTTTTATGTGTAAAACTTGTCATATTTTGGGGGTGTGAATCAGAGAGGAGAACGTGGTTAGGGAGGGATTCCGAGGGAGAGGGCTCTTGAGAAGTTCTTTAGGGTTTGAGAGTGGAAGGAGAAGGTGAGCGTTGCGAGGGAGAAGAGGTGTGAGGGAGATCACACGGTTGCTCCGAACTTGCTGCATCTTGCTCCTCCTGTGGCCCTAAAAGAATTTGTGGGAGGATCTCCAAGGGTAAAGGCTCTTCTACATCCGTGACCTCGAGGTACTCTGCCATCTCCAGGAGGGAAAAAAAGGAGAAGGTTCTCTGCCGTCACCAAGATGGTAAAAATAGAGTTTGGCACTTCGCCACACCGGGTTGGTGAAAGGGAGTATTATAAGGGCTTCTCCGCCTTGCCAAGGGGGGAAAAAGGAGAGCTATTGCTTGTAGTGAAATACTTGGAGCGGAGGACTCCGGAGAGTGGACGTAGGTCATGGTTTGATGGAACCACTATAAAAATTTCTGTGTGCTTTTTCCTTATTGTCTTTTTATTATTACATGCATTTTATTTCATAATATCTGCTTGGGAAAATTTGTGAAAGAAAAGTTGTTTAATTTTTTTAAGTTAAAATTTTAAAAGCATAAAAAAATTAGAACTCCTACTTAGGTTTTAATTATTGTCAAAAAGTTTTCACACTCACCCCCCTCTTTTCCATCTAGTAACTTCGATTGGTATCATAGCCTGTTTTCAAAAATAGTGTTTTAGAAAACCTTGAAAAATGATCATGTCGCATTTTGGTAATCCCAATACTGCGGAGGGTTATTCAATAACCCGTCCACCTCTTTTTGATAACATTCAATTTGATTTCTAAAAAATTAGAATGTCTATTTTTTTATAATCTATTGATTACCGCATGTGGATGTTAGTGAATGATGGATATGTTGCACCGTTTAAAACTGTTAATGGATTGAAAACTCCTGTACCTTTTAATGAATGGAGCAATGAGGATAGGGATTTAGCCCAACTGAATGCTAAATGTTTAAATTATTTTTTCTGTGCATTGAAATCTGAGGATTATATAAGAGTATCTACCTGTGCCACTGGTAAGGAGATTTGGGATAAACTGTGCATTACATACGAAGAAACAAATGAAGTAAAACAGTATAGGCTTAATATTTTACTGCACGATTATGAACTCTTCCGCATGAAACCTAGCTAAACAATATCTGACATGTACACTAGGCTCACCCAAATCATGACATCCATGCATGCATTAAGTAGAGAGATTTTAAATTCTGAGAAAGTAAATAAAATTCTTAGATGCTTACCTAGTTCCTATGATGCAAAGATAACTGCTATCACTGAATCTAAAGACCTTAACGTTTACTATATTGATAATCTCCTTGGGTCACTCATTGTATACAAGCAAGGAGTGAGTCAGAGACAAAGTAATGCAGGTGAAAAGAAGAAGGAGCGAACGGTGGCATTAAAAGCAAGCAACTCAGAAAGTGAAAGCTCTGCATGGGAGGAAGAGGATGAGATAGCACTGATGAACTGACAGTTCAAAAATTTCCTGAAGAGAAAACAGAAGCGTCATCAGAACAGCTGGAATAAAGGTAAGAGCTCAAGGTCCAATAAGTTTTCATTTGATACAATATGTTTTGAGTGTAGGAAGCCAGGTCACCTTCCAGCCGATTGCCCCAATCTAAAGAGCCAACCAGCTAAGGAGAAAGGTGATGACAAAGCCAAATACAAGAAAGGAAAGATGAAGACACAAAAAGCTTTTTGGGTCGACTCTACCTCAGAATCGTTAGAAGAAGAAGCAAAGGAGGAGGTAACAAATCTGTGTCTTATGGCTAATGATAACCTTGACCAATTGGATCAAGATGAGGTATGTAACTTTCATATGAAGAATTATTGCTTATTTCTGAAAATATCCATATCTCGTATAGGAAGTTGAAAAAGATGCACGCCAAGCTTAATATTGAATTTAGTTCTTTACAAACCGAGCATGCTAAGTTATTTAAGAAAAATTCTGATTTAAATCATGATCATATGCTACTTCTTGATGAGTATGATGCATTAAATAAGAAGCATATTGAACTAACTGAAATGCATGAAACCTTAAAAACCATTCATGTTGAACTAGAAGAAGCTTTTCATAGATTAGACAAACTTGCATTAGAAGTAGATCACAATGAGCATTTGTTAAAAATAGAAGTTCATGGATTGGCATATCAAAACAACACGTTTAGTGAAAGAATCAAAGAACTAAAAAATGAAATTGCATCACTCACATTAGGCCAACCTAGAAAACCACCAACACAACATGCATCACATAACTTTAGGAAAAGGCACTATCACTCACATATATTAGTAAACCCATTTCCTGGTGTTAGGTGTTTCTCTTGTGGCATGTTAGGTCACATGGCCCGCACAAGCACAATTCACCGTAGAACTCACTTAGTATGGAGACCTAAACTGCATCCATCATAGCATAGCATGCATACATCTCATTCATGCAAGCATAAGGAGGAACCCAAACTCACTTGGGTTCCCAAATCTAATCCTTGAATGAAATTGTAGGGGTGCTCTCACAAAAGACCTAGTGAGAGCATGTGATACCTGGATAGTGGCTGCTCGCGACACATGACTAGAGATATGAAGAAATTCATTCTACTAGAGACCAAAACTGGAGGCAAAGTAAAGTTGGGAGACAACACTACCAGGAAGGTGATAGGCTGAAGTATTGTTGGTAATGCCAAAAAATTTTTAATTGAAAATGTCTTACTAGTTGATGGTTTGAAGCATAATTTACTTAGCATTAGTCAACTTTGTAACAAAGGTTTTGATATTAAATTTCTATCTGATAAATGCCTGATTAGTTTATTTGATAAACTAGTTTTAAAAGGAAAATGAATGAATAATGTTTACATGTTAGATCTTGATTGCATTGATAGTTCAAATTCATTTTGTTTGGAAACAATAGTTGATGACTCGTGGCTATGGCATAGGAGACTATGCCATGCTAGTATGAAAACTCTTAGAAACATCACTCAGAAAAACCTAGTTAGAGGCGTACCTAAGTTAGATTTCACAAAGGATCATTTATGTGATGCTTGACAACTAGGAAAATAAGTCAAATCATCTTTTCATTCTATTAGAGATGTGATCACCGCTAGGCCACTAGAAATCCTACACATGGACTTATTTGGACCTGTTAGTATAGCCAGTCTAGGTGGGAAAAATTATGGATTTGTGATTGTAGATGACTTCACTAGATTCACTTGGATAAAATTCTTAGCACATAAAAATGAGTATTTTGAGGAATTTAAGGTTTTCTCTACATAGATTCAACAGAAATTAGGTTGTGAAATCTCAACAATTCATAGCGATCATGGTGGAGAATTTCAAAATGATAGATTTGAATCATTCTGTCAAGAGCTAGGAATAGAACACAATTTCTCAGCCCTTAGAACACCTCAACAAAATGGTATAGCAGAAAGAAAGAATATAACCTTGGTAGAAGCAGCTAGGGCAATGTTAGCGGAGTACACCCTTCCTAGATACTTTTGGGCTGAAGCAGTCAACACAGCATGTTATGTTTTAAATAGGGTGAACATTAGATCTAAGCTGAACAAAACTCCGTATGAACTCCTTAAGGGTAGGACACCAATCCTTTCACACTTACATATCTTTGGGTGCAAGTGCTTCATCTTGAATAATGGTAAACATCCCTTAGGAAAATTTGATCCCAAATCTGATGAAGGTGTCTTCTTAGGTTATTCATCTATAGGTAAAGCATATAGAATCTTTAATAAGAGAACCCTAGTAGTAGAAGAGTCCACCCATGTGGTATTTGATGAATTAGATAAGCCCTCTGAAACTAAAATTGAAGATGATGAAATAGAGGCAATTCAGGGAGTAGAGACTATGACCTTAGGAGAAAGGGTAGAACCTCAGGAAGATTTGCCTAGAGAATGGAGATATTCTTCTAGTCATCCTAAAGAGTTAATTTTAGGAGATCCTTCAGAAGGTGTAAGAACTAGGCATGGACTTAGGAAGGAGGTTAGTCATTCAGCATTCATCTCTATGATAGAACCTACAAATATAGATCAAGCCTTAGGAGATGATTTTTGGATTCTAGTAATGCAAGAAGAGCTGAACCAATTCACCAGGAATGATGTTTGGGAGTTAGTCAAGAGACCTAAAAAACAAAGTGTTGTTGGAACAAAATGGGTCTTCAAGAATAAGGTGAATGATTCAGGAACAATAATAAGGAATTAATCCAGACTAGTAACTAAGGGGTACAACCAAATTAAGGGAATAGACTTTGAAGAAACCTTGGCCCCTATTGTTAGACTAGAAGTCAAAAGAGTGCTCTTAGCTTTTGATTGCTTCAAGAACTTTAAGTTATATAAAATGGATGTAAAGAGTGCATTTCTTAACGGGGTAATTAAGGAAGATGTCTATGTTGAGCAACCCCCCCGGATTTGAAAGTTCACAATTTCCAAACCATGTGTTCAAATTAAAGAAGGCACTTTATGGATTAAAGTAAGCACCTAGAGCATGGTACGAAAGACTTAGCTCATTTCTATTGGATAGAGGATTTAAAAAGGGTAGTGTAGATACTACACTCTTTTTACAAAAGGTCAAAGAAGAAATTCTCATTATTTAGATATACGTGGATGACATTTTATTTGGATCTTCAGATAAAATATTATGTAATGAATTTTCAAAAATAATGAGTAATGAGTTTGAAATGAGCATGATGAGAGAACTTATTTACTTTCTTGGCTTTAGTGTAAAATAAATGGAAAATGGAAATTTTCTTAGCCAAACAAAGTACATTAAGGATATCTTGAAAAAATATGAAATGGATAGTGTTAAACCCATGAACACTCCAATGAGCTCAACAATTCAATTAGACAAAGATCCTAGTGGAAAATCAGTAGATCAGAAAAAATATAGAGGAATGATTGGGTCCCTTCTTTACCTGACTGCCACTAGACCGGATATAATGTTTAGTGTGTGCCTCTATGCCCGTTTTCAAGCTGATCCTAAAGAGTCTCACTTAACTATCTCACTTAACTATTGTCAAGAGAATTCTTAGATATCTACTAGGCACCCCAAACTTAGGAATTTGGTATCCTAGGCACAACACTTCCTTTGAAATCTTAGGGTACTCAGATTCTGACTTTGCAGGATGTAGGATAGATAGAAAAAGCACCTCTGGTACCTGCCAATTCATAGGACAATCATTAGTTTCTTGGTCCAGTAGGAAGCAAAACTCAGTAGCACTTTTCACAGCCGAGGCAGAATATATTGCAGTAGGAAGATGTGTTGCACAAGTACTATGGCTAAAATAATAAATTCTTGATATTGGCCTACCTATAGGAACCATTTCAATCATGTGTGACAATACAAGCGCAATTTGCATCTCTAAGAACCCAATTTAGCACTCTCGAACAAAATACATAGACATTAGACACCATTTCATTAGAGATCACGTTGCTAAGGGAGATATAGAATTGCATCACATCACTATAGGAGATCAATTAGCTGACATATTCATAAAACCTCTAGCTTTCGACACCTTTAGCACCTTGAGGACTAGATTAGGTGTCATAGATATAACTGCATAAAAAAAAACAAAAAAAAAAAACAAAACAAAACAAAACAAAAAAAAATATAGGGCTGCTCTTGATCATCACACACTCACTACACAAAAAGCACTGATCTTGACTCTGTAATATCGTATTGTACGATACACCGATCATACTGTACGGTATACTATATTCTACATAGAACACACCTAAACAGTAAATTTCATCTCTGTTGATCGTACTGTACGACTAACATCATATTGTACGATAAATTAATGGTCATCGTACTGTACGATATCTCCTCTTCGTACTGTATGCGCCACATCAGCGAACGGATTGGGACGAATTTAAGCATGCTGGTATATTATTATTGTCGATCGTACTGTACGATATACACACATCGTACTGTACGATCCACATCAGCAAATGGATGAGAACGAAATAAAGGGGTTTGGTACGATATAAATGTCATTTGTACTGTATGATACACCTGTTCGTACTGTGTGATACTTTTGGTCAAAATTCGTACTAACAACCCTCGGGATGATCAGTATTCTTCTAATCATATTGTACGATATCCATCGTACTGTACGTTTTGACCTCCTTTTCTCGGTATGAACCGTTAGAGCAATTATTACCATATCGTACTATACGATGTTTTATCTTACTGTACGATGTGCTGAAAACTCTATAAATTGGGTGGGTAGGCAGACCTCTTCACTTGCACTACACTAATCAATCCACTTGGTTCTTCTCACTTCTCACTCCGACTGTACACAATGTCTAGTTCCAGCAAGAGAGGTCATTTGGTAGATGGAAGTTCTTCTTCCTCTCGCCGCCATAGCACTTGATTCTTGAATGCCAAAAATGAGGATGCATACCACAAGTTCAAAGCCTGCAAAATCACACCCTCCCGACTGCTAAATCAGGAGGCTCTGAACTTCGAGGTACTGAACCTCTTTGCTTCAACCACACTCCAATTTCTTCTCACCCTGGCCTTCCCGTACAATTCTGAACTCCTTCTAGAATTCCTAGCCAATCTAACATATACTGTCGACAACCTCACTTTCCACTCTTTTGTTTGTCATCAAAATGTTGAAATAACCAAAGCTTACATCGCCCAATACATTGGGCTCTCTACTGAAGGGCCTATGGTTCGTTCTTTTCTTACAAATGACTTTGACTGGAGTGATGTTAATAGGGTCCTTAGGAACGCCGCATTCTATCAACACCAACCTCTCGTTTCATCCCTAAATAGGAATGTGTGCATAATTCAACATGTCCTTCATACCTCCATAATACCCAAAGGTGGTGACCGTGTCAATATGACCCCGACCTTATCTGTCACTACCTACCTTATCATGACCAACACAAAATTCAACGAGGCCGATCTAATTATTGACTACATTCGACATATGACCTTCGTTCGTCTCCCTACCACTCGCTGAAAACAAAATATAGCTTGGTCACCTTATAGGATATATTCTCCAAAATAAATATCACATGACCTATCCTGGTGAACCCGACAATCTTCATATTTTTTATACGGATGCCACTTTCCGTATTCTTTTCCATCGGGGACACGAGCCGGAAGAACCTGTTTTTGATGAAGAAGAAGGGGAAGATGCCCCAGCCGCAGCTCAAGCACGTCCACGATGACATGCACCACCCCGAGTACCTGCACTAGCACAAGATGATTTGGTCGAACTCTTCGACCAACTTTAGACTCGTCTCGACACTCACATTCAAGAACAACATCAGCAACACGAGATAGATATGCAATGGTTTGGAGAACGCTTTACTACTATTGATCAGTGCTTTGACACTCTCTTTCAGTACTTCCAACCACACCCACCTCCACCACCATCTGATCAGGATCCTCTACTCTAGATTATCTTTGTATTGTAGTTGTTTTTTCTTTTTTAGTGTTTGCTCCTCTTTTTGGTGCTGTCAAAAGGGGGAGAAGGTTGTTGTATTTTGTTTCTATGGTTAAATGCTTGTTTTTTCTCGTACTGCATCTTCTCTTATTTCTTTTCTTCTTGTTCCTATGTTTAAATTAAATTTAAAAAAAATGCATTTAACACTTGCTTACAACAAATATTATTTGACATCATCAAAAAGGGGGAGATTGTTGCAACCCATGATCCCGAGTTTGAGATTTTGATGATGACAAATAATGTTGTTTGAATTATCTTGAGATTCATTGAATATTATTTGCTATTATCCATGAGTACTAACATTTCAGGAAAGATCAAAAGCAACTCAGGATAACAGGAAGACTCAAGAATGGGTAGATTAGAAGTATGAGTCAACAATATATTTTGTTGTTTATTTTATTTTTATTTTCTTGAGTATGGCCATAAAATGCATAAAAATCTGAGCAACCATGCACACACACAGGGGGAGAGTGTTTTTAAATGAAAAATTTAGAGTTTTTCTTTCTCTGTATATCGTATTGTACGATGTTATTTCGTACCGTACGATCAGAGCTTTGCAGGACGATTCTGTGAATAATCGTACCGTACGAATATAATCGTACTGTGCGATATATTCAAATCCAAAACCCTAGCCATCATTTTAACTTAAGTAAGTTATTTTGCGCCGTTCGTCCTATACGAACTTGTTCGAGTACGACTTATTTTAAATAACTTACTTAATTTAACCCGTGATTAGTGCAAGAAATCCAGGCTTAATTATAATTTGAACATTATACTATACGAACCCATTCGTTACGATGAACAGAGATGAATTATAATCATCCCGAAGATCATCCTAGACGATCTCTTGGGTTTTGTCTCATCATACTGTATGATGTACATCGTACCATATGATGAACAGAGACAATGTTAGATCGTCCTGACTATCATTCTATCCGAACAGAATTGTTGTGGATCGTACCGTACGATTTAATATTATACTGTACGAATGTTTTTGAACTGTTCATACCACTTCATACAAGGATTAAGTCTGTTTATACATATCATACTGTATAATTAGAAACTGTATTGTACGATAGTAACGGCTACTTTGAAATCTCAGGGATTTTAAAGCCTATTTTTATGTGTAAAACTTGTCATTTTTGGGGGTGTGAATCAGAGAGGAGAACGTGGCTAGAGAGGGATTCCGAGGGAGAGAGCTCTTGAGAAGTTCTTTAGGGTTTGAGAGAGGAAGGAGAAGGTGAGCGTTGTGAGGGAGAAGAGGTGTGAGGGAGATCACACGGTTGCTCCGAACTTGCTGCATCTTGCTCCTTCTATGGCCCTAGAAGAATTTCTGAGAGGATCTTCAAGGGGAAAGGCTCTTCTACATCCGTGACCTCGAGGTACTCTGCCTTCTCCAGGAGGGAGAAAAACGAGAAGGTTCTCTGCCGTCACCAGGAGGGTGAAAATAGAGTTTGGCACTCCACCACGCCGGGTTGGTGAAAGGGAGTATTGTAAGGGCTTCTCCTCCTTGCCAAGGGGGGCAAAAGGAGATCTATTGCTTGTAGTAAAATACCCGGAGCGGAGGACTCCGGGGAGTGGATGTAGGTTATGGTTTGACCGAGCCACTATAAAAATCTCGGTGTGCTTTTTCCTTATTATCTTTTTATTATTGCGTGCATTTTATTTCATAATATCTGCTTGGGAAAATTTGTGAAAGAAAAGTTGCTTAATTTTTTTATGTTAAAATTTTAAAAGCATAAAAAATTAGAACTCCTTCTTAGGTTTTAATTATTGTTAAAAAGTTTTCACAATTCCCCCCCCCCCCTCTTTTCCATCTAGTAACTCCATATGAAACTTAAGAAATCACATGCTAGTTTGAAATTGGAGTTTTTAAATTTATAAAAAGAGTATGAAATTGTTTTTAAAGATTATTTTACAATTAATAGTAATCACATGTCATTACTTGATGGGTTTGAAGCATTAAACAAAACTATATTAAATTATCTGATGCACATGATTCCTTGAAGTCACCCCATGCTGTGTGAGAAAAAGAGTTTAAGAAATTAGCAAATCTCAAAGCTTTTGAAAATAACAAATCATTATTGCATGCAACACATAACTTTTAAAAGAAGCATCACCACCTGAGTAGATTAGTACATCCTTTTCCTTGTGTTAGATATTTTTTTATGTAGCATATTAGGACACATTGCACACACTTGCACCATTCACCGTAGTACTCCTTGGGTATGGAGACCCAAATTACATGATTTATAGCATAAAACAAATGTTTTGCTTTCTACTTTCCATAAGAAGGGACCCAAATAAATTTGGGTTCCTAAATCTGACGTTTGATGATTTTGCAAGCTTGCTCTCATAAAAGGCCTCATGAGAGCATGTGGTACTTAGACAGGGGATGCTCACAACAAATGATTAGAGATGCCAATCAATTTATTTTGCTGGAGACCAGGATAGGAGGCATGGTTACTCTTGGAGATAACACCACCAGAAAGGTTGTGGGCGTATGTATAATTGGAAACTCCAAGAACCTTTTGATTGAAAATATTTTTCTTGTAGATAAACTGAAATACAACTTGCTCAGCATCAGTCAGCTTTATGATAAGGGCTTCATCTTAAAAATTTTGACAAATACTTGTATTATAAGCTTAAATAATAACACTGTTTTGTAGGGAATACATATTAATAATATTTACATGCTTGACTTAAATAATATTAAAACTGCTACTTCATTTTGCTTAAAAACTACTGCTGATGATTCATGGTTGTGACATAGGAGATTATGTCATGCTAGTATGAAAACCCTTAGTAGAGTAATCCGGAAAGACCTAGTTAGAGGTATCCCCAAATATAAATTCTCAAAAGACCACCATTGTGATGCCTACAAACTAGGAAAGTAAGTTCATTCCTCTTTTCTCTCCACTAAGTACATTAGCACCTCTAGGCCTTTAGAAGTCCTTCACATGGATTTGTTTGGACCCATTAGCACTGCCAGCTTAGGAGGGAAATTCTATGATTTTGTGATTATCGATGACTACTTGAGGTTTACTTGGATTAGATTTCTATCACATAAGAATGAGTCTTTTAATGAGTTTAGATCCTTCTTCACTTGGATTTATAAAAAGTTAGGTTGTGAGATTTTAATCATCCATAGTGACCATGAGGGAGAGTTTGAAAATGAGAGATTTAGAGACTTCTATGAGGATAAGGGGATTAGTCACAACTTTTCAGCTCCTAGGACCCCTCAGCAGAACAGGGTAGCTAAAAGAAAGAATTGGACCTTAGTTGAAACTGCTAGAGCATATTTATTGAGTATTAACTTCCAAAATAGTTTTGGGCTGAAGAGGTAAACACATCTTGTTATGTGTTGAATAGTGTGAATGTTAGAGCCAAACTCTATAAGACACCCTATGAGATCCTTAATGGTAAGACATCCATTCTTTCCCACCTCCATGTCTTTCGTTGTAAGGAATAATGCAAGATAGGTGGCTAAGGGGTACAACCAAATAGAAGGGATTGATTTTAACGAGACCTTTTCCCCTATAGATAAATTGGAAGCCATTAGAGTGCTACTAGCCTTTACCTATTATAAGGGATTTAAGCTTTTTCAAATGGACGTTAAGAGTGCCTATTTAAATGGGGTAGTAAAAGAGGATATATTTGTAGAGAAACCTCCAGGTTTTGAGAGTTTGTAATTTCGAAATCATGTTTTTAAATTAAAAAGGCCTTATATGGATTAAAGAAGGTACCCACAGCTTGGTATGAGAGGCTTAACACGTTCTTACTAGAGAGAGTTTGCTAAGGGGAGTGTAGACACCACCCTTTTTCTGAGGAAATTAGGAGACGATTTACTCATTATTCAAATCTATGTCAATGATATATTTTTTTGATATTCTGATTAAAATGTTATGTGATGATTTTTCTAAAATATTGAATAGGGAGTTTGAGATGAGTATGATGGGAGAGTTGTCCTACTTTTTGGGGTTTAGCATAAGACAACTAGATAATAGAACCTTTCTAAATCAAATAAAATATATAAAGGACGTCTTGAAGAAGTATGAAATGGATAAACCAAGCTAATTAATACTCCCATGACCTCCAGTGTTTAGTTGGATAAGGACCCAAATGGAAAGTCTGTTGATAAAAAAAAGTACAGAGGGATGATTGGATCTTTACTTTACCTAACTGCTAGCCGACCTGATATAATATTTAGTGTTTATCTTTGTGCTAGATTTCAAATTGATCTTAAAGAATCCCACCTAACTGCAGTTAAGAGAACTTTTAGATACCTCTTAGTAACTCAAAACTTAGAAATCTAGTATCTTAAGCACAACACTTCTTTTGAGATTATTAGATATTCTGATTTTGATTTTGTTGGATGTAAGATGAATAGAAAGAGCATTTCTGGAACTTGTCAAATCATGGGACAGTCTTTAGTCTCCTAGTATAGTAGGAAGCAAAACTCTGTTGCACTTTCCACTGCTGAAGCTGAGTGCATTATCTTAGGAAGTTGTGTGGCCCAAGTCCTTTTGTTGAAGCAGTAAGTTCTGGATTTAGGATTACCTATAGGCACAATTTCAATCATTTTTGATAACATTAGTGCTATCAGTATTTCTAATAATCCTATCTAACATTCAAGGACAAAGCACATTGACATAAGACATCACTTTATTAGAGACCATGTGACCAAGGGAAACATTGAGTTACACTATGTGGCAACTGAGAATCAACTAGCTAACATCTTTACTAAACCACTAGCCTTTGATACTTTTAGCACTTTAAGGATCAGATTTGGTGTTAATGACATAAATACATGAACTTGACTCTTACTGATTTCTGATATGTTATCTTTTTTTTTTTACTTCTGTTATTTTATTTCTGTAGTTTCTCATTGTTTATTTCTTTTTTTATTTTTGTTTGTTGTTTTATTTTTCTTTCGTATGTTATATATATATATTTTAATCATTACTGAATTGATATCTTATGCCTTTTTTTTTGTTTTTGGAAATTTGTAAGTCAAAGATTGACATCTCTAAATCAGTTAAACGGGAAAACACTGTTGATTGTTTCCTTTCCTCTAACTTCTTTTAGTGGTGTAATTTTCTTTTATAAACAAAAGTCTATTTCAAATCAACAACTGGACTTTACAATTAAAGTCTTTTCAATCTTACTACAGTAATCTATCTTATATATAATATATTCTAAGTCTTTATATTACCTTTAGATTTTTAAAATCTTATTATTGTATTTATCATATGACTATTGATTCTATTTTGAGATTTATTCTTCCTTATATTAGAGAGTGAGTTTTTCTTGTCTAATATCTTGAAGATATTATCACAACTGAGAGTATTTAAGAATTTTGAAAAAGGGGGACCTAGCTTGCAAAATTAAATGAAAAAAAAAGTGTCCAATGATGCCAAAAATCAAAAAGATGCACAATGATGCCAAATGGAAAAAATATATACACAAAGTGTATAAAAAATCAAAAGATCGGCAAAGAGCACCAATCAAATTGACAAGAGGCATAAAACGAACCCACCAAAAGCAAGCTTCTACCCTTTCAAAATTTTTAAACCTTCGAAGAATTCATGTGTCACTTGATATTTTTCAAAGGCTTAATTTCTAAATTCATGATCGTGATTAATTATTTTGATATATTATTCTATAAAATATTTTTCTGGAACCAAGTAAGATCTCTTTCTCTTACCTTTTTTTTTATTTATTTAGATCATTGCTTTTAAAAGACGGTTTGCCTTAGAGAAGTCTGAGGTAGGGCTAATAGGATCAGTTGTTCTATCATTTTTGAGATTTTGATGATATAAACTCACTGATTCTTACAAATTTTTAATTCAATCACATAGAAAATTTATCATATTCAAGATTTAAAAAAACAACTTTATATTTCTATTCATTTTTGTGTCTTTTTTGTATTTTATTCTTTTTTAATTAAATTTTCTATTTTTAGGCCTTCTCTGATCATCTTCATCCATCATTTATTTTTCCACTTTTTGTCACATCATCCAGGATGATATTCATATCATCCTGGATGATGAGTTTCAATCATTCTTACAATTCCATCTGCTGGCTGTTCTGACTTTTCTACTTCTGATCATCCTGGATGATCTGCTTGTCTTTTGTTTCCATTACTTATGATCATCCTGGATGATCTTCATAATCTCAGCTCAATTATTGGGGATCCTTCCAAATAATACCACTGTTCATCTTGGACGATCCACGTGGCAAAATTCGGTACTCAACTTTAGTTTGGATGGTATGATCCATTATTGTGCATCATCCTATTCTATCCACCTAATCATCTAGGATGATCTGCTTTTTCAACAATCATCCGAAATGACTCTCCAGGACGATCGCCTGTGTCTTATCATCCCGAATGATATTATCGCCTTTTTAACCAATTATCCTGGATGCAATTTTTGCACCATATCATCCTGGATGATTCTACGATCGTCCTGGACTATCCGGTCGATTCTTTATAAATCGAGCCGCTCAAGCAGTTTTTCTTACACCCTCTTCTTCCATCAGTCTTACACTTCCTATTTTCTTGTTGTTCTTGATCAATGGCAGAAGAAAAGCAATCTCACCATCTTTCTAGGAGTTCTTTAAGGGTGACTATGGACCCTCGATTCACTGAGGTGGACGTTCAAGCTGCATACCAAAGGTACAAGATGGACAAAATCACTATCTCCTAGTATGTCAACCCGAACATTCTATCAAATCCGATACTTGATCTGTTTGCTCACACCTTCTTATGTTTTCTGCTTAATCTCTTTGTCCCCTTCAACTTTGAGCTTCTTTTTGAATTTTTCACTAGCCTTCGTATTAATTCTTCTTTCACTTCTCTCGGGTGCTATGTAAATTGACACCCTATCGATATCACATATCAGGATTGTGAAGAACTTTTACAAATTTCCACCACAGGGGATAAACTACATATCTTCTGTTCTTATCCTGATCATGATTGGGCCTTGACCAACCATTTTCTTAGAAATACTAATACTCACTTTCACGTTGGAGATTCTAGCACCTTACTCAAAGATGCTAGGACAATCCAGCATATCCTTCGCACCTCAATTCTTCCTAAAGCTAGTGATCGCGTTCATATCACTCCTCTTCTTTCGATCACCACTTTTTATATTTTGGCTCGCCGAGAATTCAATGCCACATATTTGATCTTTCGCTAAATTGAGCATCTTACCACTATTCGAGATCCAGGATATAGGAGGAAGCCAAATCTTGCTCTATGACATATCATTGCCTATCCGCTCTTCTGAAAGAAGAGCGGATAGATTCATGTCTGTATCATCTTTCATGATTTGAATAAGGCTTGTCATAAGGATGATTTCCCTCTTCTTATCCCTAAACTTATGATGGATATCACATCATCTCATTGCATTTTCTCCTCCATGGATGGCTCATTTGGTTACAATCAAATAAAGATGGCCCCTGAAGATGAGAAAGTTACTGCAATTCTCACAAATGTTTATATGTTTTGTTACAAGGTGATGCCCTTTAGTCTCAAGAATACTGGGGCCACCTATCAATGAGTTATGACTGTTACTTTGATGAGATGATACACGAGCAAGTTGAATGATATATGGATATTTTGGTGGTCAAAAGTAAGGTCCATAAAGATCACCTTCGAGTGCTATGAATCATTTTTGAACGCCTGTACAAGGATGATTTTAAAATGAATTTTTTAAAATGCACATTTGGGGTTAGTGCAAAAACATTTCTAAGGTTTATAGTTCGCTATCATGGCATTAAAAATGATCCTTCCATGATCAAAACCATAGTGGACTTGAAACCCCCTAAGAATCTTACCCAATTAAGATCTTTCTAGTGTAAGCTCGCTTTCTTGTGGAGATTTATCTCCATACTTTCTAGTAGATGTCATCTCTTCGCTGTCCTAGTGAAGAAGGATGCTCCTTTGTATTGGGATGAGCATTGTCAGGAGGCCTTTGAGAGTATAAAGTGATATTTGATGAACTCCCCTATTTTAGCTGCACCTATCTCAGGTAGGCCATTAATTCTCTATAGTATGATCCTGGATGAATCCTTGGGTGCACTGTTGACTCAAGAGAACAAAGAAGGCAAAGAAAATGCCTTGTACTACCTTAGTAGGTGGTTGATACCTATGGAGCTAAAGTAACCAAGAATAGAAAAGCAGTGTTTAACTTTAATCTTCGTAGTATAAAAGCTTAGACATTATATGCTTTTGCCTAAAGTTAACCTGATACTTGAGTCAACCCTTTATAATATTTGATGACTCGTCCAACCCTCTCAGGTCATTTAACATGCTGGTCTATGATCCTATTGTAGTTTGATATTACCTTTGTCCCTCAACAGGCCATCAAAGGACAGGATCTAACTGACTTTCTTGATGCTCATCGATCCCTACATATTCCCCACTCAAGGATGAACTACCTGATGAATTAATAATGAGTGTGGATGAGCAGGAGTCCCCTACTTGGGAGTTCTACTTTGATAGTGTGTCATCCGTTAAAACTTTACATCCAAATGAAACTCCCATAGTTAGGGTAGGTTTGGACCTTATTTTTGTATCCCCTGAAGGTCACACTTTTTATTACTCCTATAGTTTCTCAAAACCTTATTTTTGTATCCCCTGAAGCTGAGTATGATGCTTTAATTTTAAGACTCAGGTTGATCATTTAGATAAATATTATGCATGTGAAGATCTTTGGAGACTCCCAACTAATCATAAATTAAGTAGTAGGAGTCTTCAAAAAACTTAAGCCTGAGCTCTTATCCTATCATAATAAAGTAATGGAGCTCTTATACTTAATTCTTGAAGTAACCTTGGCTAAAATCCTTCGATCTGCAAATGGTAAAGTAGATGCATTGGCCAAGTTAGCAAAAGAATTGACAAACCTAACCTAAAACCTCATATCTATTATTGTCCAATATCATCAAGCCGTATGTCCTATAGGCTTGTCTTTTCCTAATCAGACCCTCACAGTATTTACGATTGAGGAATATTCAGATAGAAGAGTGCCATTTATTAACTATTTAAAGCAGGGTAGGCTTCCAGATGATCGCTCTCTTGTCGCTCAGATTAGAAAGAGAGCTATATCATTCACCTATATAAATGACACCCTTTATCGATGCTCTTTCGACCAAAAGTGGTCATGTTTCCTTAATAATGAAGAGGCTTATAAGGTCATGGGCAAGATATATGAAGTGCTTTGTGGTACTCATTAGTCCATACCAAAATTGAAAGACAAAATTAAACAACTTGGTTATTATTGGTCGACTAACATCCGTGATTGTATGAAGCACGCCAAAAAGTGCCACCAGCACTAGATTCATAGCACGATGATTTACCAACCCCCCTAATATTGTGTTATCCTAGACAGGCTAGGGCACGAATGTAATGGGTCCTATCAACCCTCATTCCTCTAAGGGTCATATATTTATTTTAGCTGCCACAAATTACTTCTCTAAATGGGCGGAAGCTATCCCACTTAAAGAAGTCAAATCAAAGGATGTAATGTGCTTCTTTCATGATCACATTGTGTACCGCTTTGGTGTTTTACACCATATAATTTTAGATAAGGTCTCATCATTTAGAAGTACCAAAATTGCCAAATTTTCTCGCCACCATAATATTAATTGTCAATACTCTTCGATCTACTATCCTAAAGCAAATGGATTTGCAGAGGCATTTACTAAAACTCAAATGCAAATGATAAGGAAAATACTTATTATAAATAAATGAGAGTGGCATAATAGGTTACCTGAGGCATTACCGGCCTATAGGACTATATACCATACTCCTACCAAGTCCACCCTATATGCCTTCGGGGTTGAAGCAGTCCTCCCACTTAAGGTCAAGCTCCCATCGCTATGTGTGACAGTTAGTCATAATCTTTCTCATAAAGATAATGCCCTACTACGATAAAAAAAACTTGATGGTTTAGAAGAGCTTCATTTACAAGTTCATAGAACCTCAAACTATACCAGGCCCGTATGGCCCGGTCATATGATCGCCTTGTAAAACCCCATGCTTTATGGGTTGGCGACTTAGTTCTTATTTTTCGTAGGCCTATCATTTCACGTCGACATCGATGTGGTAATTTTGTACATATTTGGGAAGGCCCCTTTGTTGTAGAGAAGGTTTATAAAGGTAGTGCTTAGCTACTTGTTGATATAAATGGTGTTCACCCAATGCCTATCATCAACATGTAAAACTTGAAAATGTACAATGCTTGAGTTTTCACGTCACAGGAGGAGCCTTCCTACATCATGTAAATATCCTTCTATATATATACCCACTGAGAGGATCCTTTTTACTTTTCAGCAGTCTGTGTGGCCATATAGATTTGTCCTCTACCATATGATATTTTTTACGAAGAGTATAAGGCTATCCATGAAAGTTTGTTGGGAATGTTAAGCCCTTATAAACTAGCCCAAGCTAACCAAGAGAGTGGTGAATTGGTATTTTAAAAAATCTTTCAATCAAAAAACAAAATCTTTACCAAACCAAAATTCACCACAAAGAAATTGTACAAAAATTAAATAAAAAAGCAGTAGAAAAGAACATAATAATTTATAGTGGTTCGGTCAACTCGACATATGTCCACTCCCTAGAAGCACCCTCCAAGTATTGTACTAAACTCAATGGCTCTCCTTTTGCTCCGACAGCAAGGCGGAGAAGCCTGTATAAAACCTCATTTTCATGACACTAGTGAGGCAAGGAACCTAACTCCTTTTGGTTCCTGTCAAAGAACGCAGAGAACCTTGATCGATTGCTGAAGTGAACCTCTCTCAAACCTTCCAAGAATAAGTAATGATGATCGGAGAAGACAACTTGGATCCTTGCTTAGAGCAACCTTTGTGAAACCCCTCATAAACTCCCCCTCACAACATCCTCTCTCTCTCCCCCTCTCCTCTAGGCTCTTTCAGGTCAAGATAGCAGCAAAAGATGAGTTCTTGGATAGAACAAGAGCTCTTAAATAGAAGAGTTTCATAAATTTTGCTCAATCAGCCTGGACGGTTTGGGACGATTAGAAGATTTTTATTCATATTATCCAGGCCAATATAATATCGTCCTGCATGATCAGTATAAATCCTTGAATATCATCCAGACAATCGCACTAAATGGATGTCTGGACGATGAAAAAATTGCTAGATCATCCAGGCCGATCTTACGATCATCCCGGATGATTAGTTCAATTCCATGAAAATCATCCAGACCATTGCCCTGAAGGCAGCTGGCCGATGAAGACCGTCCAGGAACAACTAAGATTTTTTGAACTGATTGTCCTGGCAGATCCTACGATCATCCAGGATGATTGGATCAAGTAATCAAAACCTTAATTACTTTCCTTAATAAGTAAATAAATTTAGGTATAATTATGTTGCATCATCCAGGATAATGTCTTATACGATATCAAAAAATAAATAATACCTAAATAGATTTAGCGACTGATTCTTTCTGATTTGAGCCTATCACCCCGGCCAATACAAATATCGTCCAAGACAATGAGCTTAATGATGGTTGACTTAACTAGGATGCCCTAATTAGGGTTTTTATTTTTAACAAATCATCCAAGATGATGTTTTGATCATCTCGGATGATGTGATCAAAATAGAGAACTCTAACCAACAGATAGAAATTTTTCCCCATGTATGCGTGTGCAAGGTTACTTAGCATCAAGAACCATATCATTTATAATAGACTCAAGAAAGAGAAAAAATTACAAACTGACTCAGACCTAATCTACCCAAACTTGAGCTGGCTTGAGTTGCACTCGATCTTATGGACCTGAAATGTTAGTGGGCAAGGCAGACATAAAAAAACATGAATGTTTGCTATCATCAAAATTCTAATCCATAAAATCAGATTTGCAATAATCTCCCCCTTTTTGTTGATGGCAAACTAAAAAATAATCTAAGCAGTTTAAGGCAGTTTAATGGAAACAGATTAACTATCCAATAATAGAATCAAACTACAGAATAAACAGTACAACTAAGTATTCCCCCTTTTGACATCATAGAAAGGAAGAGATAAACTAGAAAAAGAAATAAAGTAGAGACTACCAAATAAAATCAAACTAAAAAAAATAACATAAAAAAACTAAATCAATGATGGCCCCTGATCATCTGAAGGTGGTGGTGGTGGAGGTGGATATGGATGAAAGTAACTCGAAAGAGTGGCAAACTACTCTCCAAACTAGGCTATATCCTGGTTATGCTGATCATGGAAGCAAATAATGTCCTCAGTATGTTGCTGCTCCTGTGCAATAACGTACGCCTCAGAGAAAAGCTCCCACTTGTCGAATCGCTCCACCAATTAATTCAGCTGAGAGTGCTGGTGGAGTATAGTAGGTGCAGGAACATGTGAAGGAGCTGGGGCAGGAGCAGCCTCCTCCTCAGCTCCCTCAGCTTCCTTGTGCCCCAGGTGGAGATGAGTACTGTGAAAATGTGGAAGGAGTTGTTTGAGTAGAAAGCGGGTTGAAAATTTGGTGGGGCAGGATATTGAAGGTTGTATTTTGATTCTAAGACATAGGCAATGATATGTTATAGAGTAAGATTTAGCTTCCTCCTATATCCTGGATCTCGAATAGTGGTCAGATGCTCAATTTAGCGAAAGATCAAACCTGTGGCATTGAATTCTCGGCGAGGAAAAATATAAAAAGTGGTGATTGAAAGAACGGGAGTGATATGAACGCGATCACCAGCTTTAGGAACAATTGAGGTGCAAAGGATATGCTGGATTGTCCTAGCATCATTGAGTAAGGTGCTAGACTCTCCAAAGTGAAAGTAAGTATAAGTATTTCTAAGAAAATGGTTGGTCGGGGCCCAATCATAATCAGGATAAGAACAGAATATATGTAGTTTATCCCCTGTGGTGGAAAGTTGCAAAAGTTCTTCACAATCCCGATATGTGATATTGATCGAAAAGTAATTAAGGTTTTGATTACTCGATCCAATCATCTTTGACGATCGTAGGATCAGCCAAGATGATCAATTCAAAAAACCTTAGTTGTTCCTAGATGATCTTCATCGGCTTCCTTCAAGGTGATGGTTTGGATGATTTTCATGGAATTGAACTAATCATCCGGGATGATCATAAGATCGGCCTGGATGATCTAGCTATTTTTTCATCGTCTAGACATCCATTCAGTGCAATTGTCTGGATGATATTCAAGAATTTGTATTGATCATACAGGATGATATTATATTGGCCTGGACAATATGAATAAAAATCTTCTAATCATCCCAAACTGTCCGGGCTGATTGAGCCAAATTTATGTTGATCATCCAAGATGATATCATCCTGGATGATAAAGTTAGTTTGTATTAAATAAGAGCTATTCTTAAACTCTTCTATTTAAGAGCTCTTGTTCTATCCAAGAACTCATCTTTTACTGCTATCTTGACCTGAAAGAGCCTAGAGGAGAGGGGGAGAGAGAGAGGATCTTGTGAGGGGGAGTTTATGAGGGGTTTCACAAAGGTTGCTCCATGCAAGGATCCAAGTTGTCTTCTCTGATCATCGTTCCTTATTCTTGGAAGGTTCGAGAGAGGTTCACTTCAGCAATCGATCAAGGTTCTCTTCCTTCTTTGAAAGGAAGCAAAAGGAGTTAGGTTCTTTGCCTCACCAGTGTCATGGAAATGAGATTTTATACAGGCTTCTCTACCTTGCTGTGGGAGCAAAAGGAGAGTCACTGAGTTTAGTACAATACTTGGAGGGTGCTTCTAGGGAGTGGACATAGGTCTAGTTGACCAAACCACTATAAATTATTATGTTCTTTTCTACTGCTTTTTTTATTTAATTTCCGTACAATTTCTTTGTGCTGAATTTTGGTTTAGTTAAGATTTTATTTTTTGATTGAAAGATTTTTAAAATACCAATTCACCACCATCTTGGTTAGCTTGGGCTAGTTTATAACGGCTTAACATTCCTAACAAACTTTCAAGGATAGCCTTATACTCTTCGTAAAAAATATCATGTGGTAAAGGAAAAATCATTATGGCCACACAAACTGCTAAAAAGTAAAAATGATCCTCTCAGGGGGTATATATATAGAAGGATATTTACATGAGGTAGGGAGGCTCCTCCTGTGACGTGAAAACTCAAGCATTGTACTTTTTCAAGTACTACACGTTGATGATAGGCATTGGGTGAACGCCATTTATATAAACAAGTAGGTAAGCACTACCTTTATAAACCTTCTCAACAATAAAGGGGCCCTCCAAAATATGCACAAAATTACCACTTCAATGTCGACGCAAAATGATAGGCCTACAAAAAATAAGAACTAAGTCGCCAACCCATAAAGTATGGGGTTTTACAAGGCGATCATATGACCGGGCCATACGGGCCTGGTATAGTTTGAGGTTCTATGAGCTTGTAAATGAAGCTCTTCTAAACCATCAAGTTTTTTTAACCATAGTAGGGCATTATCTTTATGAGAAAGATTATGACTAACTGTCACACATAGCGATGGGAGCTTGACCTTAAGTGGGAGGACTGGCTTAACCCGAAGGCATATAAGGTGGACTTGGTAGGAGTATGGTATATAGTCCTATAGGCCCGTAATGCCTCGGGTAACCTATTATGCCACTCTCATTTATCTACAATAAGTATTTTGCTTATTATTTGCATTTGAGTTTTAGTAAATGCCTCTGCCAATCCATTGGCTTTAGGATAATAGATCGAAGAGTATTGACAATTAATATTATGGTGGTGGGAAAATCTGGCAATTTTGGTACTTCTAAATGATGAGACCTTATCTAAAATTATATGGTGTAAAACACCAAAGCGGTACACAATGTGATCGTGAAAAAAGCACATTACATCCTTTGATTTGACTTCTTTAAGTGGGATAGCTTCCGCCTGTTTAGAGAAGTAATTTGTGGCAGCTAAAATAAATATATGACCCTTAGAGGAAGGAGGGTTGATAGGACCCATTACATTCGTGCCCTTGCATGGCTAGGATGACATAGTATTAGGGGGTTGAAAAATCATCGTGCTATGAATCTAGTACTGGTGGCACTTTTTGGCGTGCTTCATACAATCACGGATCATAGTCGACCAATAATAATCAAGGTGTTTAATTTTGTCTTTCATTTTTGGTATGGACTAATGAGTACCACAAAGCCCTTCATATATCTTGCCCATGACCTTATGAGCCTCTTCATTATTAAGGCAACATGACCACTTTTGGTCGAAAGAGCATCGATAAAGGGTGTCATTTATATAGGTGAATGATATAGCTCTCTTTCTAATCTGAGTGATAAGAGAGCGATCATCTGGAAGCCTACCATGCTTTAAATAGTTAATAAATGGCACTCTTCAATCTTACTTTTCCTCAATCGTAAACACTGTAAGGGTTTGATTAGGAAAAGGCAAGTCTACAGGACATACGGCTTGACGATATTGGATAATAATAGATACGAGGCTTTAGGTTGGGTTTGTCAATTCTTTTGCTAACTTGGCTAATGCATCTACTTTACCATTTGTAGATCAAGGGATTTTAGCCAAGGTTACTTCAAGAATTAAGTATAAGAGCTCAATTACTTTATTATGATAGAATAGGAGCTCAAGCTTAAGTATTTTGAAGACTCCTGCTACTTGATTTATGATTAGTTGGGAGTCTCCAAAGATCTTCACATGCATAATATTTATCTAAATGACCAACTTGAGTCTTAAAATTAAAGCATCATACTCAGCTTCATTATTAGTATGAGATTTTGAAAGACTATAAGAGTAACAAAGAGTGTGACCTTTAGGGGTTACAAAAATAAGGTCCAAACCTACCCTAACTATGGGAGTTTCATTTGGATGTAAAGCTTTAACAGATGACACACTGTCAAAGTAGAACTCCCAAGTAGGGGACTCTTACTCATCCACACTCATTATTACTTCATCAGGTAGTTCATCATTGAGTGGGGAATATGTAGGGATTGGTGAGCAGCAAGAAAGTCAGTTAGAGCCTGTCCTCCGATGGACTACTGTGGGACAAAGGTAATATCAAACTGCAATAGGATCATAGACCAGCATGTTAAATGACCTGAGAGGGTTGGACGAGTCATCAAATATTATAAAGGGTTGACTCAAGATATCAGGTTAACCTTAGGCAAAAGCATATAATGTCTAAGCTTTTCTATTGCGAAGATTAAAGTTAAACACTGCTTTTCTATTCTTGGTTGCTTTAGCTCCGTAGGTATCAACCACCTACTAAGGTAGTACAAGGCATTTTCTTTGCCTTCTTTGTTCTCTTGAGCCAACAGTGCACCTAAGGATTCATCCAGGATCATACTATAGAGAATTAATGGCCTACCTGGAATGGGTGCAGCTATAATAAGGGAGTTCATCAGGTAGCACTTTATACTCTCAAAGGCCTCCTCACAATGCTCATCCCAATATAAAGGAGCATCCTTCTTCACTAGGACAGCGAAGAGATGACATCTACTAGAAAGATTGGAGATAAATCTCCACAAGAAAGCGATCTTACACTAGAAAGATCTCAATTGGGTAAGATTCTTAGGGGGTTTCAAGTCCACTATGGTTTTGATCATGGAAGGATCAATTTTAATGCCATGACAACGAACTATAAACCCTAGAAACATTTTTGCACTAACCCCAAATGTGCATTTTAAAAAATTCATTTTTAAATCATCCTTGTGCAGGTGTTCAAAAATGATTCATAGCACTCGAAGGTAATCTCCATGGACCTTACTTTTGACCACCAAATTATCCACATATCATTCAACTTGCTCGTGTATCATCTCATCGTAGATAACAGTTATATCTCATTGATAGGTGGCCCCAGTATTCTTGAGACTAAAGGGCATCACCTTGTTACAAAACACATCTACAGGGGTGATAATTGCAGTAAATTTCTCATCTTTAGGGGCCATCTTTATTTGATTGTAACCAAATGAGCCATCCATAGAGGAGAAAATGCAATGAGATGATGTGATATCCACCATAAGTTTAGGGATAAGAAGAGGGAAATCATCCTTATGGCATGCCTTATTCAAATCATGAAAGATGATACAAACATGAATCTATCCGCTCTTCTTTCAGACTGGAATAATTTTAGCAAGCCAAGTAGGGTACTTCTCTTCACAAATAAATCCAGCTTCTATAAGCTTCTTAGTTTCTGTGATCACCTATTGTTCAATCTCCAACCTCATCTTACGAGAGGATTTTTTAATAGAGATTACATCGGGCTTAGTAACCAACTTGTGGACTACTACCTCTGGGTTTAGACCAGGCATTTCAGTATAATTCTAGGAAAAGTAGTCCATAAATTCAATTAGTAGCTTGATGTAATCTCAAGCATCTAAGTCATATAATAAGGCACTATAAAAGATAGGCCTAGTATCTGATTCAGTGCCAAGTTTACCTCACAAAGTTCATCCATGGCAGAAGTGGTGTCATCATTGAACTCTCATGGAGCATCAAGGATAATATCCTCAACATCATCTGGGTCTTCTTCATTGGTAAGAAAAACTACATAATATAAATGAGAGACAGCATAAATGTTGGCATGAGTAGACTAATTCTTCCCTATACAACTCACACCTTCTTGGGTTTGAGGGTGATCAGTCCGCCAAACAAGGGCATACTGTATAGCTCGTTCATCAAACCAAGTCAAAGGAATGACACCCCACTCTATATAGCCTTCTACAATTATGGAAAAATAATAAGGGATACTTATAACCTCATTATATATAGTGATCTCCATTAGATCTTGACTCCCGCAACCTAATGGGGCATATACACTATGGGATAAAGAGCCACACTCCCTAGGTCGTGGTGGCTCGAATGAATTATAAAATGGAGGTATATAGTGCTCACTAGTATATAGTGAACCACCAACACTAGTGTAATGAGTATCAGAAGATCTTTGGCGAGACTCCTCAACTCTTATTCTACATATTTGATGGGAAAGAGGTTTCTTGGTATTAGTCTAATGTCGGAAGTCTACTTCATTGTCTGAGCTACTATTAACAACTAATCCACCCTCAGATATCAAGTACTTACGAAAGGTAGGCAGTGAATCATAACAAGTGGAATTAAGGGTTGATGAGAGAGCTGAGTGATGAGGAACGAACATCGATCATCTCATCATTTGAAGAGTCATACTCGACAGTCAAAGAACAAGTGTACAAGTATGAGGGAGAAGGAATTTGAGTGTCATAATTTTATGGTGAGAGAGCCAACTCTCTACCTCTATCTCATCCTCCCCTACCTCTACTAGGGGGAACATCATCCCCAACTGCAAACTAGAAAAGAAATATATCAGAACTGGTGTGGAAATACCTTTCTCAATACTAATCTGTGATGGGCCCTATATTAATGGTTGTATAGGACCCTGTATAATACTAGCAAGTATCACTGGTGATTGGGTAGGGGAAAGTCTACAAGTATTTTGAGGTAAGTAATGGTTGGCATCATCATAAATAGAGACCTCGTACATAGAAAAAGGTTGAGTATCTCCCGGAATGGAATACTCGACATCATTACTCATATACCTTATACATTGGTGCACGGTATAGGGCACCATTCCATATTCATTAAGCCAAGGCCTTCCTAAGAGAGCCCTGTATGAAGTATCAGCTTGTATCACATGAAACTTTGCCTTAGTTAGGAAACTTCCAAACATTAGAGGCGTGGTGATAGACCCTAGAGCTCGCTAGCCTTGGTCATTGAAGCCTTTTAACATGATCTTATTGGAAGTGAGCTTAAAATGATCGAGGGAGAGGCCCTTTAAAGTTCCATAGGTAAGGATATTTACTAAACCCCCTTGGTCAATGAGGACCCTATTCAACTCATAACCATTGACTTCAATGGTGACATACAAGGGATGATTGTGTTCGAAAGTCCCTAAGAGAAGGTAATGATTTGAAAAGGTAATGCTTGGCATCTCTCTCAAATGACATGCATCCTCAATAGGCTCGGAAGCAAATAAGGCTTATAGGACTCAGGTTCAAGCAGTGTTTTCACAAGGGTCTCTCTCAAGTCGAGGGACATCATCAATGCATCATAAACGCTATAAAGAGAATAAATTTTTCTTAAATGAGCCAACACATTATAATCAACCTCTCCATATGAGGGTTTTTCCCTATCTCCTTATAATGCTCTTGGGAGGAGGGGATAGGATCATCTTGCTGGGTAATAATATTTTTATCTTTTTCTTTTATATGTTTAGCCATTCGAGGTGGAAGGACTTTCCCTGAATGCAAATGAAATTCCTATATTGAGTCATCTTTAATAGGAGATTCATTTGGCTCAGTAGTGGTGGCTTGTGTTAGCTCTAAGGATAGTGACTTGAGTGGGTTCTCGAATTCATCTCTTAAATCCATATAATAACCACCCTATGGAATAATGAATACGGGCTCTTCCTCACACTCAAACTCATCATCACATAGATAATTATTCACATTACAAGAAATATGTAAAACATGAAAAAAATGAGTGCTATAAGAAGTAAAAGTAAAAGTAGAAAGAATAAAAGACTAGAAGTAACCATAATCATCTTCTTCTATTATTTCATCATCAGTCGAAGGGAAAATGAAGTTCTTCAGCATAAGTTTTGAAAGGGGTCTCATCTTCCCGTCTAAAGTTACAACAATATTTTCTCTTTCATACAATTTTTATTATATACAAAAGATGAAAAGGAAATGTGCTCAGTTGGCACTACAATAGAAGAAGAAGAGAAAGGTACTGGTGAATTTATTGGGGTGGCAACTGTCAACTTAGCCTACGAAGGCATCCTCTCAAATGCCTTTGAACTCTAAACTGCTTGCTTGATCATCTATTTTGTCTTCTAAGAGAGTGCTAGCAACCACTATCCCTCAAAATTATGAGGTGATCTGCTGCCACTGCTCCAGCTATCACTCTGATTGTCACTGGAACTAAAAATCCTTCAGCATAAGTCTTGCCCTGGGCTACACCAAGTCACTATCCTAAAGGTGTATTTTCCCACTGTTCATGAGCTTCTCAACTCTGTCCTTATACACATAGCAGTCTTATATGACTTGTCTGTTATGTATGTGGAAGGGATAATAAAGTGGGTGGACTGTCTGTCCCTCTTCCACTCTACTATTTGTTGAAAATGTTAAGATGTTCCTCTTAATAAGGAATTTAAATTTTTTACACTTTATCTTTTAAGTGGTTATTCCTTATTAAGCTTCTCCTGTAGGTACTGCTGACTCTCTAGAGTCCTATGCGACGATCTAGGCTATGTCGATGACTAACCAAGTGTGTAAGACTACTGTTGTAGTGGTATTGAACTAACTAAGGGCTTTTTACTCTTATCTGATGGCCCATAGGTATTGTGTACATCCCATTTCCTAAGAGGAGATGCCCCTAAAGAATCCTGCCACTAATGTCTATATGAAGGCCGACTCTCAACCTTAGGAGGAACTATATCGGGTATGTTGTCCTATAAACTAATTACCTTTTTTAATAACTTTTGGAAGGTTCTAATGTTAAACCCTTTCAAATAAGGAGCTATGGTACCATCTATGTTCTTCAATAGAATCTCTACTGCATATTGCTCTTATAACTGGGGCATGCACTACAAATTAAGGTTCCTCCATCTGACCTAGGAGATCTACCCACCTCGGGCTCTCCCAACTCATCATCATCCTCAAGCTATCTCTACTTATTCAAGACATCTCATCTGGTAACCACATAAACTCTATGCATTGGGCTCCCCATCTGACTCCTCCCTGAGTGTGTCCTCCTTATGGAAGGTCTAACATAAAGCTTATATATAAGGACCCATAGGGGAGGAGACCCTATAGGGGCTGGGAACTAAAACTTCCTCTATCAGGTCTAGTGAACCATCGGGCAGATCAGCAACATCTATATCATAAATCATTGGGACTGCCTCAGACCTAGAAGGAACTACTATCTCCATCTACTCAACTATCTCTACTAATTGTACTATTCTGATAGGGGTGTCTGCCTGTCATCGTCTCCATGCCCACCTACTATGGTGGGACCCAGTGAGGGCAACTGACTATTGAGGTCCACAACCACTAAACTAATTTGGGGTCAAGTAGACTCCAACTGTTGTCTCTGTCCATGACCGCATGGGCATCATCCAACAACTAGAGTAACTGTATGTGGTCAAATTTATAGAACTAAACGGGCAGGCTGCCTGGGTGGTTTTCCTCTCTACCACATATTTCTCTCCCTCAAAGTCTACCTCTACAATCGAACAGTCACCTGAGAAATCTTCTAGAGTAACCTATAAAAGTTCGATAGGGATGTTAAGCCCTAATGAACTAGTTGAAATTACTAAACGACAAGAGGGGGGGGTGAATTGTAAAAGTCTTTCTCTTAATAAAATTAACCCTAAACAAGAGTTCTAATTTTTTTGTTGTTTTTGAAATATTAAAACAAAGATTTATGCAATTTTTACTTTCACAAAATTCCACGTGCAATAGATATGACAAAATTAAAGTGCAAGCAAAAAGTAACCAATGATAAAGAAAGAACACACCAAGAATTTTATAGTGGTTCGGTCAAAATATGACCTACGTCCACTCCCCGGAGTCCTCCACTCCGGGATTTTCACTATAAAAATAGTTCTCCTTTTGCCCCCCTCGGCAAGGCGGAGAAGCCTGTACAAACCTCCCTTTCACCAACCCGGCGTGGCGGAATACCAAACTCTGTTTTCGCCCTCCTGGCGACGGCAGAGAACCTTCTCATTTTTCTCCCTCCTGGAGAAGACAGAGAACCTTGAGGTAACGGATGCAGACGAGCCTTTCCCTTGGAGATCCTCCCTCAAATCCTTCTCGGGCCACAGGAGGAGCAAGATGCAGCAAGCTTGGAGCAACCGTGTGATCTCCCTCACACCTCTTCTCCCTCACAAAGCTCACCTTCTCCTTCCTCTCTCAACCCTCAAGAATTTCTCTAGAGTTTTCTCCCTTGGAATCCCTCTCTAATCACGTTCACCCCCTCTATCAATCTTACCCAAAAAGAACTTGATTGATATCTAAAAAAGGCTCCAAAAACCTCTGAATTCAAAAGTAGCCGTTACTGTTCGTACAGTACGATATCCTATCGTACAGTACGATCTTCATAAACAGCCGTCGTCCTGGTACGAAGATGTACGAACAGTTCAAAAACAATTCGTACTGTACGATATAATATCGTACGGTACGATCCAACAAGATACTATTCGTACAGGATGATGGTCTGGACGATCGGATGTCGTCTCTGTTCATCGTATGGTACGATTACGATCGTATAGTACGATGTGACAAAAACAAAAGATCGTCCAGGACGATATCCGGGACGATCATACTTCGTCTCTATTCATCGTATGGTATGATCTAGTTCGTACAGTACGATGTTCAAATTTTGATTAGGCCTGGATTACATGCACTAATCACGGGTTAATTTAAGTAAGTATTAAAAACGAAACGTACAGTACGAACATATTCGTACAGTACGAACGGCGCAAAATCACTTGCTTAAATTAAACACGGCTTAGGGTTTTCGATCTGAACATATCGTACCGTACGAAAGACTTCGTACAGTACGATCTATTCACAGATTTGCCCACATATCTTGGATCGTACGGTATGAATTAAAATCGTACAGTACGATCTCCAGAGAAGAATTTTAGTTATATTTTGCAGTTAAAAAAAAACTCTCCCCCTGTGTGTGTGCATGATTGCTCTTACTCTTACGCATTTTGTGGCCAGACTCAATAAAGTAAAAATACAATAAATGGAAAATACAATGTTTGACTCATACTCCTAATCTACCCGGTCTTGAGTCTTCCTTTCTTCCTGAGTCACTTGTGATCTTCCTGAAATGTTAGTGCTCAAGGAAAATAACAAATAAAATAATAATCAATGAAAAGCAGTTCCAAAACACTCATTATTTGGCATCATCAAAATCTCAAACTCGGGATCATGGGTTGCAACAATCTCCCCCTTTTTGATGATGTCAAATAATTTGTTGCAAGTAAGAAAGAAAAATATTTCTTTTGTTTTTTTTTTGTTTTTTTTGTTTTTTGTTTTTAAAAAATTAAACACAAGAAGGGAAAAAAAATACTACAAGCAAGTACGAGACAAAAGATACTGCATTTAGATAAATGGGCATTACAACATTACAACAAACTTCTCCCCCTTTTGACAGCACAAAAAGGAGGAGCAACGAAAAGCACAGAAGCGGAAAAACAGAAAAACCTACAATGCAAACATAGACAATCTAGTCAAACGGGTCCTGATCAGGTGGTGGTGGAGGTGGATTTGGCTGATAGTATTGAAATAGAGTGTCGAAGCGGTGATCAATTGCTGTAAAACGCTCTCCAAACCATTGCATATCAGCCTCGTGTTGCTGATGTTGTTCTTGAATATGCATGTCGAGGCGAGTCTGCAGCTGGTCGAAGCAGGCTACTAAATCATCATTTGGGTGTGGTGGAGCTGGTGCTGGTGCAGTTGCTCGGGGTGCAGCATGGCGTCGTGGTCGAGCTGGAGCTGCGGCTGGTGCATCTTCTCCTTCTTCTTCATCAAAGATGGGTTCTTCAGGCTCATGTCCCCGATGAAAGAGGATACAGAAGGAAGCATCCGTATAGAAAATGGGAAGCATGTCGGGTTCACCAGGATAGGATAATTGATATTTATGGTAGAGGATATATCCTATGAGGTGACCAAGAGCCAGATTTTGTTTTCGACGAGTGGTGGGAAGACGAACAAAAGTCATGTGCCGAATATAGTTGCTAATCAAGTCGACCTCATCAAACTTAATGTTGGATATAATCAGGTAGGTAGCGACTGACAGGGTAGGGGTCAGATTGATGCGGTCGCCACCTTTGGGTATGATAGAGGTTCGAAGAACATGTTGAATTATACGGGCATTGCGGGTTAAGGATTGGACTAGAGGCTGGTGTTGATGAAAAACAGTATTCCTAAGGACTCTATTTACATCGCTCCAATCAAAATCATCGGTGAGAAACGAGCGAACCATAGGTCCTTCAGTGGACAGCCCAATATGTTGGGCGATGTCGGCTCTAGTTAGTTCAACGGGGCGGCCACAAACAAGGGAGTGAAAAGTGGTGTTATCGACTATGTAGGTGAGGTTGGCGAGAAATTCAAAAAGGAGTTCAGAGTTGTATGGAAACGCTAGGGTCAGTAGGAATTGAAAGGTAGTGGAGGCAAAGAGGCCCATTACCTAGAAATTTAGAGCGGCCTGATTAAGCATTTTTGAGGGAGAAATTTTGCAAGCCTTGTAGCGGTAGTAGGCTTCCTCATTCTCACTATTCAGGAAGCGATCGGGTTGACGACTAGATGAGGACGAGCTGCCGGCAGTCATCCGACCTCGCTTAGACATTGTAGGAGGGCACGAAAACGAATGGAAGGCTGAGTGAGGAGAGGGTTGAGTGAGTTGAGCAGCCTAGGCAAGGGTATTTATAGGATTTTCCGTAAATCGTACAGTACGATCTTGGATCATACAGTACGATATCCAATTAATATCCTGACCGGTCGTTTCGGGAAAAGGCAGTCAAATCGTACAGTACGATATAGATCGTACAGTACGATCAGGCGAATATCGATCGTCCCGAGGCCCTTAGTACGACTTTTGACCAAAAGTTTCGTACTGTACGAATACGTGGATCGTACAGTACGATACGTAATAAATATCGTACCAAACCGCTTTAACTCGAATTCGTCCGTTGTGCTGATGTGGATCGTACCGTACGAAGCGAATGGATCGTACAGTACGATACTCAATAATGTCGTACCAAACTGCTTTAATTTGTCCCAATCCGTTGCTGACGTGGATCGTATTGTATGAAGAGGAGGAATCGTACAGTACGGTAGGTATCGTATAGTACGATCAACAGAGCTGAAATCTGCCTATTTTCGGATGGTTGATTGTGATTGTTCGTACAGTACGATATAGATCGTACAGTACGAAGAACATTCAATGTGAGTGTTGGTGTGGTGAGTGTGTGGTGATCAGGAGCAGCCCTAAAGATTTTTTTTTTTTTTATGCATTTATATCTATGACACCTAATCTAGTCCTCAAGGTGCTAAAGGTGTCAAAAGCTAATGGTTTTGTGAATATGTCTGCCAATTGATCTTCTGTAGCGATGTGATGTAATTCTATATCTCCCTTAGCGACGTGATCTCTAATGAAATGATGTCTAATGTCTATGTGTTTCGTTCGAGAGTGCTGAATTGGATTCTTAGAGATACAAATTGCACTTGTGTTGTCACACATGATCGAGATGGTTCCAACAGGTAGTCCAAGATCAAGAATTTGTTGTTTTAACCATAGTACCTGTGCAACACAACTTCCTACTGCAATATATTCTGCCTCGGCTGTGGAAAGTGCTACTGAGTTTTGCTTCCTACTGGACCAAGAAACTAATGATTGTCCGATGAATTGGCATGTACCAGAGGTGCTCTTTCTATCTATCCTATATCCTGCAAAGTCAGAATCTGAGTACCCTAGGATTTCAAAGGAAGTGCTGTGTCTGGGATACCAAATTCCTAAGTTTGGGGTGCCTAGTAGATATCTAAGAATTCTTTTGACAGCAGTTAAGTGAGACTCTTTAGGATCGGCTTGGAAACGGGCACAAAGGCACACACTAAACATTATGTCCGGTCTACTGGCAGTCAAGTAAAGAAGTGATCCAATCATTCCTCTATATTTTTTCTGATCTACTGATTTTCCACTAGGATCCTTATCTAATTGGATTGTCGAACTCATTGGGGTGTTCATGGGTTTTGCACTATCCATTTCATATTTCTTTAAAATATCCTTAATGTACTTTGATTGGCTAAGAAAGGTTCCATTATCCATTTGTTTTACACTAAAGCCAAGAAAGTAGTTAAGCTCTCCCATCATGCTCATTTCAAACTCATTACTCATTGTTTTTGAAAATTCATCGCATAAGTTTTTATCCGAGGATCCAAACAAGATGTCATCTACATATATTTGAACAATGAGAATTTCTTCTTTGACTTTTTGTAAAAAGAGTGTAGTATCTACACTACCCTTTTGAAATCCTCTATCCAAAAGAAATGAGCTAAGTCTTTCATACCATGCTCTAGGTGCTTGCTTTAATCCATATAGTGCCTTTTTTAATTTGAATACATGGTTTGGAAATTGTGAGCTTTCAAATCCGGGGGGTTGCTCAACGTAGACATCTTCCTTAATTACCCCGTTCAAAAATGCACTCTTTACATCCATTTGATATAACTTAAAGTTCTTGAAGCAAGCAAAAGCTAAGAGCACTCTTATGGCTTCTAGTCTAGCAACCGGGGCAAAGGTTTCTTCAAAGTCTATTCCCTCAATCTGGTTGTACCCCTTAGCTACTAGCCTTGCTTTATTCCTTATTATTGTTCCTGAATCATTCACCTTATTCTTGAAGACCCATTTCGTTCCAACAATACTCTGCTCTTTAGGTCTCTTAACTAACTCCAAAACATCATTCCTGGTGAATTGGTTCAGCTCTTCTTGCATTGCTAGAATCCAAAATTCATCTCCTAAGGCTTGATCTATACTTGTAGGTTCTATCATAGAGATGAAAGCTGAGTGACTAACCTCCTTCCTAAGTCCATGCCTAGTTCTTACACCTTCTGAAGGGTCTCCTAAAATTAACTCTTTAGGATGACTAGAAGAATATCTCCATTCTCTAGGCAAGTCTTCCTGAGATTCGACCCTTTCTCCTAAGGTCATAGTCTCTACTCCTTGAATTGCCTCTATTTCATCATCTTCAATTTTAGTTTCTGAGGGCATATCTGATTCATCAAATACCACATGGGTGGATTCTTCTACTACAAGGGTTCTCTTATTAAAAATTCTATAGGCCTTACCTACAGAAGAATAGCCTAAGAAGACACCCTCATCAGACTTGGGATCGAATTTTCCTAAGGGATGTTTACCATTATTTAAGATGAAGCACTTACACCCAAAGACATATAAATGTGAAAGGTTTGGTGTCCTACCCTTAAGGAGTTCATATGGAGTTTTATTCAGCTTCGATCTAATGTTTACTCTGTTCAAAACATAACAGGCTGTGTTGACTGCTTCTGCCCAAAAATATCTAGGAAGGGTATACTCCGCTAACATTGCCCTAGCAGCTTCTATCAAGGTTCTATTTTTCCTTTCTGCTATGCCATTCTGTTGGGGTGTTCTAGGAGCTGAGAAATTGTGCTCTATTCCTATCTCTTGACAGAATGACTCAAATCTATCATTTTGGAACTCTCCACCATGATCGCTATGGATTGTTGATATTTCACAACCTAATTTTCGTTGAATCCATGTGGAGAAAATCTTAAATTCCTCAAAAGACTCATTCTTGTGTGCTAAGAATCTTACCCAAGTAAATCTAGTGAAGTCATCTACAATCACAAATCCATAATTCTTTCCACCTAGACTGGCTGTACTAACAGGTCCAAATAAGTCCATGTGTAGAATTTCTAGTGGCCTAGAGGTGATCACGTCTCTAATTGAGTGAAAGGATGATTTGACTTGTTTTCCTTGTTGACAAGCATCACATAAGTGATCCTTGGTGAATTTTAACTTAGGTACACTCTAACTAGGTTTTTCTGAGTGATGTTTCTAAGAGTTTTCATGCTAGCATGGCATAGTCTCCTATGCCATAGCCACGAGTCATCAACTATTGTTTTCAAGCAAAATGATTTTGAGTTATCTACACGATCAAGGTCTAACATGTAAACATTGTTCATTCGTTTTCCTTCTAGAATTACTTCATCAAATAAACTAATCAGGCATCTATCAGTAAAAAAATTAACATCAAAACCTTTGTCACACAGTTGACTAATGCTAAGCAAATTATGTTTCAACCCATCAACTAGTAAAACATTTTCAATTAAAAAGTTCTTAGCATTACCAACGATACCTGAGCCTATCACCTTCCTGGTAGTGTTGTCTCCCAACGTTACTTTGCCTTCAGTTTTGGTCTCCAATAGGATGAACTTCTTCATATCTCCAGTCATGTGTCGCGAGCAGCCACTATCCAGGTACCACATGCTCTCACTAGGTCTTTTGTGAGAGCAGCCCTACATTTTCATTCAAAGATTAGATTTGGGAACCCAAGTGAGTTTGGATTCCTCCTTATGCTTGCATGAATGAGATGTATGCATGTTATGCTGTGATGGATGCAGTTTAGGTCTCCATACTAAGTGTGTCCTACGGTGAATTGTGCATGTGCGGGCTATGTGACCTAATATGCCACAAGAGAAGCACCTAACACCAGGAAATGGGTTTACTAATCTATTAGTATGGTGGTGCCTCTTCCTAAGGTTTTGTGATGCATGCTGTGTTGGGGGTTTTCTAGGATGGCCTACTGTGAGTGATGCAATTTCATTATCTAGTTCTTTTATCTTTTCACTATAAGTTTTATTTTGAGCTGTCAATCCATCAACTTCTATCAATAGCAAGTGCTCACTATGATCTACTTCTAATGCAAGTGCAGTTAGTTTTTCAAACTCTACATCTAGTTCAATATGTGATGTTTTCAAGGATTCATGCGCTTCAATTAGTTCAATATGCTTCTTATTTAATGCATCATACTCATCAAGAAGTAACATGTGATCTTTATCTAAATCAGAATTTTCTTTAACTAAGTTAGCATGCTCAATTTGTAAGGAACTAAATTCAATATTAAGTTTAGCATGCATTTTCTTCAGTTTCCTATACGAGTCATGAATATTCTCAGAAATAAGCAATAATTCATCATAAGAAAGTTGACATACCTCATCTTGATCCAATTGATCAAGGTTATCATTAGCCATAAGACACAAATTTGTTACCTCCTCCTCTGCTTCTCCTTCTGATGATTCTGAGGCAGAGTCGGCCCAAAAAGCTTTCTGTGTCTTTGTCTTTCCTCTCTTGTATTTAACTTTGTCATCTCCTTTCTCTTTTGCTGGTTGACTCTTCAGATTAGGGCAATCGGCTCGAAGGTGACCTGGCTTCCTGCACTCAAAGCAAATTGTATCAGATGAAACCTTATTGGACCTTGAGCTCTTACCTTTATTCCAGCTGTTCTGATGACGCTTCTATTTTCTCTTCAAGAAATTTTTGAACTGTCGGGTCATCAGTGCTATTTCATCTTCTTCCTCCCCTGCAGAGCTTTCACTTTCTGAGTTGCTAGCTTTTAATGCCACCGTCCGCTCCTTTTTCTTTTCACCTGCATCACTTTGCCTTTGGCTCACTCCTTGCTCGTATGCAATGAGTGACCCGAGGAGGTTATCAATAGAATAAACATTAAGATCTTTGGACTCAGTGGTAGCAGTTATCTTAGCATCATAGGAACTAGGCAGGCATCTAAGAATTTTATTCACTTTCTCAGAATTTGAAATTTCTCTACCTAATGCATGCAAGGATGTCACGATTTGGGTGAACCTAGTGTACATGTCAGAAATTGTTTCGCTAGGTTTCATACGGAATAATTCATAATCATGCAGTAGAATGTTAAGCCTAGACTGTTTTACTTCGTTTGTTCCTTCGTATGTAATGCACAGTCTATCCCAAATCTCCTTACCAGAGGCACAAGTAGATACTCTCATATAGTCCTCAGATTTCAATGCACAAAAAAAACAGTTTAAGCACTTAGCATTTAGTTGGGCTAATTCCCTATCCTCATTGCTCCATTCAATAAACGGTACAGGAGTTTTCAAACCATTAATAGTTTTAAACGGTGCAACATACCCATCATTTACTAACATCCACATGCGGTAATCTATAGATTGCAAAAATGTAGACATTCTAATTTTCCAAAAATCAAACGGTATGTTATCAAAAAGTGGTGGACGAGTTATTGAATAACCCTCCGCAGTGTTACGATTACCAAAGTTTGACATGATCGTTTTTTCAAGGTTTTTTAAAACACTATTTTTGAAAAACTAGCTCTGATACCAATTGAAATTACTAAACGACAAGAGGGGGGGTGAATTGTAAAAGTCTTTCTCTTAATAAAATTAACCCTAAACAAGAGTTCTAATTTTTTTTTTGTTTTTGAAATATTAAAATAAAGATTTATGCAATTTTTACTTTCACAAAATTCCACGTGCAATAGATATGACAAAATTAAAGTGCAAGCAAAAAGTAACCAATGATAAAGAAAGAACACACCAAGAATTTTATAGTGGTTCGGTCAAAATATGACCTACGTCCACTCCCCGGAGTCCTCCACTCCGGGATTTTCACTATAAAAATAGTTCTCCTTTTGCCCCCCTCGGCAAGGCGGAGAAGCCTGTACAAACCTCCCTTTCACCAACCCGGCGTGGCGGAATACCAAACTCTGTTTTCGCCCTCCTGGCGACGGCAGAGAACCTTCTCGTTTTTCTCCCTCCTGGAGAAGGCAGAGAACCTTGAGGTAACAGATGCAGACGAGCCTTTTCCTTGGAGATCCTCCCTCAAATCCTTCTCGGGCCACAGGAGGAGCAAGATGCAGCAAGCTTGGAGCAACCGTGTGATCTCCCTCACACCTCTTCTCCCTCACAAAGCTCACCTTCTCCTTCCTCTCTCAACCCTCAAGAATTTCTCTAGAGTTTTCTCCCTTGGAATCCCTCTCTAATCACGTTCACCCCCTCTATCAATCTTACCCAAAAAGAACTTGATTGATATCTAAAAAAGGCTCCAAAAACCTCTGAATTCAAAAGTAGCCGTTACTGTTCGTACAGTACGATATCCTATCGTACAGTACGATCTTCATAAACAGCCGTCGTCCTGGTACGAAGATGTACGAACAGTTCAAAAACAATTCGTACTGTACGATATAATATCGTACGGTACGATCCAACAAGATACTATTCGTACAGGACGATGGTCTGGACGATCGGATGTCGTCTCTGTTCATCGTATGGTACGATTACGATCGTATAGTACGATGTGACAAAAACAAAAGATCGTCCAGGACGATATCCGGGACGATCATACTTCGTCTCTGTTCATCGTATGGTACGATCTAGTTCGTACAGTACGATGTTCAAATTTTGATTAGGCCTGGATTACATGCACTAATCACGGGTTAATTTAAGTAAGTATTAAAAACGAAACGTACAGTACGAACATATTCGTACAGTACGAACGGCGCAAAATCACTTGCTTAAATTAAACACGGCTTAGGGTTTTGGATCTGAACATATCGTACCGTACGAAAGACTTCGTACAGTACGATCTATTCACAGATTTGCCCACATATCTTGGATCATACGGTACGAATTAAAATCGTACAGTACGATCTCCAGAGAAGAATTTTAGTTATATTTTGCAGTTAAAAAAAAACTCTCCCCCTGTGTGTGTGCATGGTTGCTCTTACTCTTACGCATTTTGTGGCCAGACTCAATAAAGTAAAAATATAATAAATGGAAAATACAATGTTTGACTCATACTCCTAATCTACCCGGTCTTGAGTCTTCCTTTCTTCCTGAGTCACTTGTGATCTTCCTGAAATGTTAGTGCTCAAGGAAAATAACAAATAAAATAATAATCAATGAAAAGCAGTTCCAAAACACTCATTATTTGGCATCATCAAAATCTCAAACTCGGGGTCATGGGTTACAACACTAGTCCCAAAGCTAACGAAGAGGGGGGTGAATTGGTATTTTAAAAAATCTTTCAATCAAAAGCACAAACTTAAACCAAAACCAATATTCACTATAAAAATTAAAAGTACATAAATTAAATGCGGAAGAAGTAATAAAGAACACAAGAATTTATAGTGATTCAGTCAACTCGACCTACGTCCACTCCTCGGAGGCACCCTCTAAGTATTACACTAAACACAGTGTCTCTCCTTTTTTCGCTACAGTAAGGTGGAGAAGCCTTTACAAACCTCCTTTCCACCAACCCAGGTGAGGCAGAGAACCCAACTCCTTTTGCTTCCTCCAAAAGCAGGCAGAGAACCCAACTCCTTTTGCTTCCTCTTGAAGCAGGCAGAGAACCTCAATCGGATGCTGAAGTAGACCTCTCAAGAATCCCCAAGAAACTAGGGACAACGACTAGAAAAGATGTTGATGGATCCTCTCTTGGAGAAACCTTAATGAAACCCCTCACAAACTCCCCCTCACAAAATCCTCTCTCTCTCCCTTGCTCTCCCTCTCCTCTTAGCTCTCTCAGGTTAGAAGAGTAGCAAAAGATACCCTCTTGGGTGAAAAAAGAGATCTTATATAGAAGAGCTTCATAATAGCTCTTAATTGGAACAAATCGACATTATTATCTAAGACGATATAAATATCATCCTGTACTAGGATGAAAGGTTTTTGTTCATATCGTATAGGATAATAGGATATCATCATGTATGATTAGTATAATTCATTGAATATTATCTAGAACATCACTCTGAATGGATGTCTAGATGATGAAAAAATAACCTGATCGTCCAGGTCAATCTCGTGATCATCTCGGATGATTAGTTCAATTCAGTGCATATCGTCCAGAGCATCGCCCTGAATAGAAGCTGGCCGATGTTTGATCGTCCAAGATGTTACTAAGGTTTTTGAACTGATCATCCCGGCCGATCCTTCGATCATTCAGGATGATATGATCAAGCAATTAAACCTTAATTACTTTTCTTAATTATCATATTAATTTAGGTATAATTGTGTTGCATTGTCTAGGATGATGTCCTAGACGATGTCCAAAAAATAGAAGCTACCTAAATAGGTATGGCGGCTAATTCTTTTAGATATGAGCCTATTATCTCGGACGATATAAATATTGTCTAGGACGATGCACTTAATGATGGTTGCCTTAACTAGGATGCCTTAATTAGGGTTTCTATTTTTAACCGATCATTCAGGCCAATTTATGAATCATCTCAAACGATGTGAGAAAAAATAGAATACTCTAAAATAGTCAAAAAATTTCCCCCAAGTGTGTGTGTGCAAGGTTACTTAGCATCAGGAATTATACCATTTATAATTGAATCAAGAAAAGGAAAAGATTACAAACTGATTCAGACCCAGTCTTCCCAATCTTGAGCTGGTTCAAATTACAGTTTGATCTTGTGGACCTGAAATGTTAGTAGGTAAGGCAGTCATAGAGAAACAAAAGTATTTTCTATCATCAAAATTCTATTTCCTCAAATTAGATTCATAATAATCTCTTCTGACTGATAGGCCATCGACCTTATGCTAGGTGAACAATGCTCTGAATCCTTTGGGTGAGGGCTCGAGCAGTATCGTCCTTAGTGACTCTAGTTTGGGGTAAAGTAGTGGTAATAAGAGAGGTTTCCACAATACAAGCAATGTCCTCCTCATCACCACTATGTTCCAGAGGGGAGAAACATCCTCCCTGGATTTCTTATATCTTAGTTGAAACTACTATCTCAAGGGTAGGTGTAACAGGACATGGACATAGCTCTCACTGTAAATGGATCACCCTCCTTTGAACTGGCTCCTAATAAGCCACTGACTTTGCCATCCACTGCATATAAAACTCAGATGCAGTAAAATGAAGTCTTCTACTTATATTCCTCTGAGCCCTTCTCACAAGGCTAGAGGTGGAGGAGAAAGCTAGGTCTGAACCCACTGCTTGGGGAATAGGGGGAACAGGAGCTAAAGGAAGCATCAGGGTCTACACAATGGTCTCATGGTAAAAGAGTCAAGTAAATAAAGGAACCTGATGGAAAGAAGATGTAAGGGGCTCGGTTTGGTCTCCCCTCTTCGTAGAGAAAGAAGGAGGGGGAACCCAAACTCGAGCTGTCTCCATTGGAACAACAAAAGGAGCAATAATTAGCTGATGGCACTGAGGGGCCAGAGCATCCTGGACAACTGGTGTGGCAAGCGATGGTCTCCTAACCACTGGATGGGTGGACAGAACTGGGAGTGGTCTAGGCATGAGCTGCCTAACCACTGGGTGCACTGGCTGTACGAGAATAAGAGTAGAATGAGTATGTGTCTGGGCTATTCATAGAGCCACTGGACATTCGAAGGGGTGCATAATTGTACAGCCTCTCCTCTAGATAAGAGAAAAGGAGGCAACCTCACTAGTGGTCACCCAGATAATAGTGACGAAGGCCAAGTCTGTGAAGGAACTAAAAGTAATCCTTCTAATAGGCGGACTAGCTAGCATGGACTCAGTGAGAGTTACCCAAGCATGCAAACCAAAGTGAAAAGTCATAGAAGGCACAAAGGAAGCCATGGAAATCTATGCCATAAAAGAACAAAAGAAATTTAAAAAGATTAGTAAGAGAGGAAACCACGAGAAAAGGAGGAAGATGGGTAAAGGATGGAATGGGCTAGTGGGTCAAAAACAAAGAAACACAACTAAGGGGAACCCTAGATGACAAGAAGGAATGAAACCTAACTAAGGTATACCCTAGCTAAGAGTGGGATGGCCCTACTCTAAGGAGTACCAATCCCGAAGTATACACAAGAAAGGATAATATAGAATCCAAAGATTGAGAGAGAAACCTGCCCCATTGTGGTTGCTAGAAACCTGTGAACCTCCGAAAGGATATCACTCAACATGGAATAGAGTATAAAGGGTATATGACTGCACCATCCCAAAGGACGATCGAGATGATCATAGTCACAAGTGAGCTAACAGAAGGGTAGATTAGATAACACATACAATTAATCATTGAGGATAGCAACTCTTGCCAATGCACCCCAATGGGTAATAATATGCACAACATAATTAAAATAATGGGCTTCCCCCACGCGATATATTAGATTGAGTGGGGTTTATTTAATGGTAGAATTTAGTTTCCCGTGGGTGCAAGCCCCTGCGATTAATTACATCTCAAGCTAGGGCCTGAGAAGACTCTTAATTAAGAATCCCACATTATCCTTTTAGATGGGATTGGCATGTTGGGGAAAGACTAATAAATTCCTACTCAAAAGAAAAGAAGGGTTCAATTGGGCTTAGTTAACATACACAGCTCACATTAACATCCAGAGGGACTAAAGTAATGAGAAGAAACTAGAGAAAATAAATAAGTGATGTACTCAAAGCATATAGAAGAGAAGGATGGAGGTGGCATTATCCATGTGATGTGGATAAGAAAGATTTATAGCCCCTGAAGAATAGGGGACTTACCCACCGATGAGACATATTAGTAGTACTCTTGAATCCTAAATCTAAGATGTGTTTAGTGTTCTACACAACACTAACACCTATGTCCTAGCTAATATATTATGGGCTTATATCCTACCTAAAAAGAAAGGCCAACTAATCACCTAAGCATATAAAATACATGTTGTCATGTCTTTATGAAAGATGAGTGGGAGGCTAAGTTTTAGAAGTAAGGCTGACATCTAGAGAATTTTTTAATTGGCCTTGGACTTATGTAGGGTGAATGCTCCTAAAGCTAATGCAATTAAAATTTTAATTTAATTAGTTTCTACTATAACTCATGCTAGTTGAAAGGTCTCCAAATCGTAAATGAATGAACTTCAAAAAAGCTTATAAAATATTTTTTTAGAAAGACGAGACTTCATCAGATCCAGCACCTCATCCTCATAGGTCATATTATCTGTACTCTACCTGTAGGTGGGAAGTGTCTTATAAAAGGACAAAGAGAGATGCATTGATATGCATGCAACCTCAAATGATTTTAGCTATTCCTTAAATCATAAGATTTTTATTTTATTTAATTCTTAAAATATTAAATTTTAATTATGAGTACAAAAATTTTAGTCTTTAGAGAGCGAAATTAGGTCATACATATATAAGAAAGAAACCTATGAAAAATAAGTAAGTTTTACTATGCAAACAGAGTAAGCAAATCAATATAATTTAGCCCCACAATAAAAAAGTTCAAAGTCCATGGAAAGTGTCATATAAGTATAACCACAATATATAGAAAAGTAATGGTTGTCAGGTCCCACCGATAACATCCTGGATTATAATCCTATTGAATGACCCAAGTCTTAAAAGCAAGGTATTTTCTCCTCATCTTCATCTTCAAGTCTTTTATGAATCGTCTCCCTTCGGCCATCGTAAGGTTCGTCCTCTATAAGAGTACCCAAATGAATAAGAAATTCCCTATGAATGGCCTTTCTTTTTCTCTATGGGTACCTGGTGTTTGAAATGCCTCACTTTTAAAAGACTTTCATAACTCGATACAAATTTTAAATTATATTATGAAAAAAGAAAAATTTAGAATCAAACTCAACCTATAAGGTTATCCTAATAATCAATGGTTAATTTGACATCCCAAGCAGTTATATATATTAAGAAAATTTTAAATGCTCAAATTCACATCCTCGCTTGGCCATTCTTTTTTAATTTAATGGGTGACTTAGCAATTTTTGAGGTATCTACAAAAAATATCGTTAGTTTTAAGGCTTAATGATTTTTTGCCCCCTTTAATCAATGCCTAGTATGAGCATGGAAACCTATATATGATAGAATTAGTATAAATCATCCCTAGCCTAGTTATAGATATAACGCATAATTAATAATATCATAGATAAAGGAAATACAGTATTAAAATAAACAATCACATCAAGTCAAAATAACCAGCACATGTGCCACATACAAGAACATCACAACACAGGAAACAGAAAAGGAAAATCATCGACATAACCTAGTGCTAGAAGTGGTGCTCTAGCAAATAATTCTATGTGTGAGTAGCAAGCTTGTGTGGATTTGGATGTCCTATATCGAGTAGTTAGTTCAAGTTTCTTTGTGTTCTAATTTGTTTAAGGCCAAAGGCAGAATTTTAATTAGAGTTTAAGTATTAATGCTTTAGGTTCCATTTTAGTTAATTTAGTTGGTTGGTAAATTGTAATGCTTAGGATAGTATTATTTGAAGTTTAATTTTGATTAGCATATTTCAGAAAGTGCGGGGTCAGCCTACCTGATAAGTTTAAGGGGTCCAAAAGGTCACTTTTAGAAATAGGTTAGGTTTTAGAGGTCTAGCATTTTTATTAAATATTAGACCTTGAAAGGAGTAATTATACTTTGAGTTTGCTGGATTTAGAGTTTTCTTGGAAACATTACAAATTTTAGAATTTGTGGGCCCTAGTTAATGAACTACAGTTGACCGAAGAGTTAACTTTTTAATTTAAGTTTGTTTCTAGAAACATAATATTTTTAATAAATACTATATTTGAATTAAAGTTGAATGGCTTTTAGTTTCCCTTATTTTGATTTTTTTGGAATTAGTTATATTTTTTTCAAAGTTGGGGCAATTAATGAATTATTAAATTTATTTAATTAAAGGGTGTCTTAGGGGTTTTGATCCAAATCAGCTACAAACTACTTGAAATCACCCCCAAAGTTCAGAAATTTCCTAAAGAGATGTTCCCAAGTGTTTGGAAAATTTTTAAAATTTTAAATAATTTTTAATTATTTCATTTATTTAAAAAAAGTAATTTTTAATCAAAATTAAATTAAGGTTTAGATTGAAATCCAATTAATGGGGTTTTACTTTTTTGAGATTAAGCATTTAATTATGAAGATTTTTATATATTATGGGTAATTTTTAGAGTTAACTCAAATTTATTAGAATGTTTTGAAGTTATCAGGGCTTAATTAAAGGGTTAATTTAGGGTTTATTAATTAACGGGTTTAAAGTCTCCTAAAAATTTCTAGAAAATTTTAGGTGGTTTAGAATGTCACCTTATTTAAATTTTTAAAGTTTCATATCAACAAGGATCTTCTCTAGCTCCTAGAATTTTTCTAAGTTTACTAGATGGGTCCTAAATTATTATTATTAGGGTGTTGTTACGTTAAGTGGGTTTTAAATCAAGTTCTAAGATTAACCCTTAAGGTAACATATGGAGAATTGCATAAAAACATAACACATCTTGTCCTTAGATCTAAAAGAGCCTAAACTAGGTGCTCGTGTATCCTACACATGCAAAAGATGACTAAAATAGTAATTAAGTATGCTAAATGATGTGATTAGCGAATGATTGGAGCTCAATCATTCACTAATCCACCCCCATGATTGCTATTCATATGCATAATGTTTAAAATTCCGTAAGTAAATCTCTCAAAATTAGGGAATTTAAAAATATATAAATACTTTTAAAATAATTTAAAATACATATATATTAATATATAAGTTTAAAATTAAAGTAATTAAAAATACTTTGGTGTATGTAAATAAATAAATATATGAGAGATCCACTAGGAACCCAAGAAAGGATTCAAAAAATAATTTAAAAATAATTTTTAATTTAAAAATATTTAATATATTATTTATTTAAATAATAATTAAACATTTAAATAATTAAATAAAAGAAAAAAATTAATAAAAATTATTTTTAATATCTAAAAAATACCTTTAAATAAAAATATTTAATTATTTAGAAAAATATGAGGTATTGTATAAACATTAAGGATTTAAAATGGATTTAATACGAATTTTTCAAGTTTAAAGTATTTAAAAAGTTTTTTAAAATAATTTAAAATATTTAATTTTTTAAAAATAATTATTAAATTATTTTATATTAAATATTAAAACTCTCAGATATTTTTAAATAATTAAGGAAAATAATTTTTATAAGATTTAGAAAATACTTGTATTTTAAATAATTAATTATAAGTTAAGTATTTAAGTAATTAATTAATCAAGAAAAATACTTAAAAAAGGAAAATATTTATTAATTTAAAAATAATTCTCTAATTTTTAAAATTATTTAAGAAGAAATTTTTATTAAATTTTTGGAAAATAATTTCATTTTAAATCATTTAACTATTAATTAGATAATTAGATATAATAACTTAACTAATTAAATTATAATATATAATAATTATTTAAACTAATTAAATATTAAATTTAAATATATATAATATTAATCTGAAATAATAAATATGGCCTAAAATAGTTTATAAATTTTTATAAAAGATTTTAGTTATTTATAATTAAATATTAATTAAAAAAAGTAAATATTTAATAATTAAAATATTTTAAAATATAGTTAGTATTTAAACTTAATTTTATTTTTAAATTAAAGAAGATAATTTTTTGAAGAAAATGATATATTATATGTATATTTGTTATTTAAAAATAATTTTAAATTATTATTTGAATATTTTTGATTTAAAAAACCATTTTAAAGTATGTTTAATATAAATAAAATGGTGGTGGCAGAGGTCAAACAAGCGGTGGGCTCGGGTTGGTTCCGCGATCGCGGGCAATAATTACGCAAAAAATTGCACGACACTTATCTGCATCAGCACTCGCCCTAGCTGTTAGATCTTCCGCTATTTGAATTAACGGACTGGATCACGTCGGACGAGAGCAATGACTTCAGGATCAAATTTGCAGTCAAATGAATGCCACAGAATGGCAAGATCCAAGATATTTATCAACATCTCAGATCATACATAATGCATTTTCTAAGTAAGCCAAACCTTAGATAGGGTTTTCAGGATTGTTCGCTTGATCAGATCGATTAAATCCAATATAATTTTTAACTTAAGCTCTATGAATAAAGAGTATTCATGGGGATGTTTTTTCTTTTTTTTTTTTTGTTTTTTTTGTTTTTGAGGAAATGCATAAAGCAATATTATTAAAGATAAAAAAAAGATACAATCAACTAAGTGATTGCTGCACAATCACAGTCCTCCTTGAGTAACGAAATAAAACAAGAATGGACATTATTACTACTGAGATCATCCCAAAAGAAATCTAACAAACATGCATAGTTAGCACAAAAATAAGCTAGCTTATTGCATTTTCTATAAAAAACTGAAAAAGAACCTGATTGAACTCCGAGAGAAAAGAGCAGTCCAATTTGTATATGCCTTCCTCTTCAACTGGTTGCTTATTATAGATTTTTTTGGACAAAATCAATAATATTTTTATTATCCCGCTCTATGATAATTCCTTTGTAATCATATCTCCATTCAAGAATAAATGTATTTACAGACAAAATTGCATATAGTTCCATTTGAGCTGAATCCCAGTGCTTACAATTCATCCCAAAAGCACATAGAAGTCTCCCTCTATGATCTCGGAATACACCGCCAATACCTGCATTGTAATTGCTTTTTACAGAAGCATCAATATTTAGTTTAATCCATTCAGGGGGAGGAGGAAACCAATGAGAGGACAGTTGTGAAAGCTGGTTAGTTTCCCAGTAATCCGAACTTCTTTTGAAAGTGGCTTCAGCCATACTGATAGCATCAGCCGCTATGTATAAGACGATGTCTTCCTTTTCACCATGAAATACATTGTTACTGTTAATCCAATTTAAAAGAACTGCATAACAATAAATATTTCCAATTAAAGGTTCAATATTAGCCATAAGATTTAAGCCCAGAAAATAGTCTTGAATGGAATTAAAAATAGGAACTGAGAAGCCCCAACTTCTGATAATATTGAATATCTGCATCAGCTTAAGACAACTTACCGCAATATGGTTAGCATTCTCCACTTCCTTGCAACCTCTCAGACAGTCTTTATTCCTAGACAGATTTTTGTACATCAAAAAATCATTTGATGGAATTTCATTGATGCCAAGTCTCCACCAAAATAAGCTAAATCGGGGTCTAAGCTTCAGATTTTTCATCCATTGCCAATGAGGATCTTCACACCCATCGACTTTAGATTCCATAGAAATTAAAGCTGAAAGAGATTTACCCGAAAATTTATATTTCAGTTCTAACTGATCCTCATTTAAATCAGGGAATATATGAACCTTATTAATATTTTCAATCAAATCAGGCCCAAAGAACTGCTGCAATTTATCTGCTTTCCATTCTCCTCTATTTACAAAATAATCCAGAGATTGGATATCCTGTTCCATATTAGCTACAAAGGTTGGCCATCTAGTAATGGATTTATCAAATATCCAAACATCTTCCAGGATGTTGACATAGCTGCCCGTAGACACTTTCCACCTTAAAATATCTTTAAGAGCATAAAATCCATTTATAATAATTTTGACGGTAGGAGAGCTATGATATTTAAATTGAATATTCCAAAGCTGATTACCATACTTAGCAACCAAAATTCTATTGAGGAGTGAAGATGAACCGGAGATGAGGTTCCAGGCAAATTTTGCTCGAAGTGGACCAACCTTATAAACCATGGATTGGATACCTTGTCCTCCCATTCTAAGAGGCCTGCATAGTACTTCCCATGAAACATAATGTAACCCTTTACTTCCATCATGTTTGTTCCACAAAAATTCCCTACATATTCTATCTAGTTCCTTTAGCACTCCCAATGGTACTAAAGAATGATTAATATGATAAATCGGAAATGAAGAGAGAATAGTTTTGACTAGAAGCAGATTTCCGGCTAATGAAAAACATCGGTCACCCCATACATTCAAATATTTATTTTCTTTGTCCAGCAGATGGTAGAAATCCATCCTAGAAGTTCTCCTCAACACAATATTGATCCCGAGATATTTAAATTCTTTTACCACTTTGAATTTCATAATTTTAGCTAATCTCCTTCTTCTCATTCTATTAACATAATTCCTAAATAAAATGGAATATTTATTAACATTGATCTTTTGCCCAGACCAATTACAGTATCCTTCCAGAATTTTTTTAGCTTTCTTAACACTTCTGCCATTGGCTTCTAAGAACAAAACTATGTCATCAGAATATAATAAGTGAGAAATTTTCTCAGCATTAGGAGCTACTTTGATGCCCAATCCCTTCCCTTTCTGGGTAACAGCATCAGACAAAAGTTGAGAGCATAAGATGAAAAGAAAGGGAGATAGGGGACAACCTTGCCTAAACCCCCTTTTGGACTTGATCCAACTCAAATTTCTTCCATTAATAATTATAGAAAAATTAGTGTGAGAAACACATTGAAGAAGGTAGTTAGCAAACTTATCTGGAAAGCCCAAATTCTTCATGACTTAAGTAAGAGTTGACCACCCCATACTGTCATAAGCTTGCTTCATGTCAATTTTAATAGCCATAAGCTCTTTTTTATTTAGAAAATCTAAATTTGTTACACACTTCTTGGGCTAACAGAATATGGTCTGAACTAGATCGGCCTTTAACAAAAGTTGATTGTTCCTCAGAAATCATTTTTGGAATAAAAACTAACATCCTGTTCAGTAACATTTTGGCTACCAACTTATAGATAGATAGACAGAGACTTATCGGCCTAAAGCTATTAGTCAATATCGGATTCTCTGTTTTTATTATAAGAACTACCAATGTCTCCTTCCAACTTGGACTCATAACTCTCAGTTCAAAAAATGAACGAATAGCCTTCCATACATCATTTTTAATGATAAACCAAAATGTTTTAATGAAAGAGTAAGAGATCTCATCAATACCTGGAGAAATGTTTGATTCAAGCTGTTTAACCACATCTTCCAGCTCCTCTTCCCTGAATTCATTAGAAAGGATTTGTCTGTCCAAATCATTCAGCACATTGAAAGGCTTAGGCCAACCCGATAAACAGTAATTCTTCTCTTCCCATTTGTTCTTGAAATAATTGAAAAAAATGCTTTCAATTTGTTTTTGATCTTCAGTAAAATTTCCATCTTCATTGTTTATTTGATGGATCCAGTTAGAATTACGTCTACCAGATGCATATATGTGGAAAAACTTGGTGTTTGAATCACCATCTACTAACCATTTTGCCTTTGCTCTTTGCTTGCACCACGTGTTAAGCCGAGCTAGAGTAATATTGATTTCATGAACTTTAGATTTCAGTATCTGTAGCTTATCCTCGGACAGCCCGCCTACTTCTTCTTCTTCAAATTGCAATTCCAAAATTTCTCTCTTCATTCTTTCCTTCAATATCATCAGATTTTGATGTTTGTATTTACTCCATTAATACAGAGCAATTAAAACTCTTTTAAATTTCTTATTCAAAGAGTTAACCGGATCACCTTTCATACTCTTCTTCCATGAGTTAAGAACAATTCCAGTAGAAGAAGGATAAGATGACCAAACTTCTTCATATCTAATTATCCTGTTTTTTCGAGCAGCTGGAGTCAGCAAATTGATTAAAATGGAGCAATGGTCTGAAGCTACCAGTGGAAGGTGCCTAATAACTGGGTTTTGAATTGTTTCCAAAGTAAAAGAATTCAAAATACATCTATCTAACCTTTCCAAAATTCGAGCTCCCCCTATCTTGTTGTTACACCAAGTGAATCTTGGTCCAATGAATTTCATTTCATGAAGATCACAGGAGCTTATAAAATTTCTCATATCTTGTGCACCTTGAGAGAATTTAAACTTTTTCCCTCCTTGCTTGTCCTCTTGAGATATTAGACAGTTGAAATCTCCTCCTATGACAGTGGGCATTAGTGTTAGAAATTCCTTCAAGAGTGTTCCATAAGCTTCTTCTTTTGTATGAATCGTTACTCCCATAAACTGAAGCTATGAGCCATACACCTTTATTAAAGATGTTTAATTCTCCCACAATAACTTGAGGAGATGTCACTAAGACAGAGAAAGAAGCTAGATCCTTTTTCCAGCAAACCATTAGTCCTCCAGATAGTCCTTCAGCAGGAAGTAAATAAAAATCCCAAAGCTTACTAATGAACTTGTCACAATCCTTTCTATCAAAGGAAGAGATCTTTGTTTCAGACAGACCAACAAAGATCAAATCATTATCTTTTATACATTCCTTCAAGTAGTGGGAGGCTTCTTTTTCCTAGCCCCCCTACAATTCCAAAAAATTATAGAAGTCATTATTGATAAGAATAGGGATTACTCCCTTTCCTACCTTTAACAAGACCACCTCCTTTCCTTCCATGAGATATAATATTATACTTTCCCAAGGATTTTAGCTTTTTTTTAAGTTTGAAATCAGATTTATGATAGGGAATACTTAAGTTCGCTAGTAATCCATTAGGACTTACAATAGTTCGCAAGCAGCCCTTCCCATTATTATCATTTGAAGGAGAATCAGCCTTCTCCAAGTTATCAACCTGAGAGCTGTTAATAGCCATTTCTTCTTTATAATTGAAGTCTTTAACAACTTCAATTTCTTCTCTTATCATTTCAGAAGTAGACTTTACAGCCTCCTTCTCATCACATCTAGAAGGAGTTGTTTTAACCGGCTCTGTAATACGGCCATTTTCCATAGTATCTTCAAAACATGTATCCGGCAAATTCTCTTCCAGGATGCTGAATTTGTTCTTCAACCGTAATTCAGGGCTTTTATTCTTCATAAACCCAAGGGAGTTACTATCAGCTGCAGATTCTGAGACTTGAATTACAGCATTATTCAGTTGTTCAATAATCTCTCCTTCTTCTGTGATGGAATTTGTTTTGACTGGAGGATCATTATAAATTTCTATTTTCTGATTAGGAGCTATTTTCCTAACTGTTTTATTCTTCCTGAATTTGACCTGTATCCAAGGTCCTAATTCATCTTGATCATTGGAATTTCCTTCTTCATGATTCACCCTTTTTCCAGTAACATTTGAAATTGGAGCAAATGTTTTTTGAAGAAGATTTACTGATCAGAGGACATTTGTTCTTCAAATGGCCCATTTTACAACAGTGATAGCATAGAAATGAAATCTTCTCATATTCTACCTTTTGGAAGGATCTACCATGCATTCCTTCTATCCAAACTCCTTTAGGTGCTTTTTTATCTAGATCTATGCGAACACTAACCCGGGCAAACTCCCTATTTCCCCATTTAAAAGAATTTCCATCTAGACATATAGGAACTCCTATCATAGATGCAATTCTACAAATATTTTGTTCATCCCAACAGTGTAAGGGTAAGCACGGCATACGAATCCAAATAGGTGCTATAAAACCTTTGAGAGATTCGGGTGAAAATGTAGGGGACCATCTATCCAAACCAATAATATTACCTCCTATAAACCAAGGACCTCCTTCTAAGATTTCTTCAATAGCTTCAGTCTTTGTAAAAGAACAGAATATCCAATCAAGACCCAAGGTTGAAAGGTGGAAGTTCCCAAATCTAGACCATTGTTTTCGAAGCTCTCTACTGCAGACTGGGAAAGGGATATTGCTACACAAGACTTTAATTACCAGTGAATTCCTCAAAGTGTGTGAATTAACATTTTCAAGTTTAGAATTCATGATTACAACAATCCCGTCATCCGTAACGGGGGTTGAGTTCCATAACATAGTTAAGCTTAATGTGTTGAGTCTTCTTCCAAGCATTAACAATACTTTCTTTAGAACCATTTTCTGCACTCTTTGCCGTAATGCCACAAGCAATCTTCTCAACATTTTCAGATTGCATGAAAGGCTTATCAGGTAAGTCTGTACAAGGATCAGAAGGTTGCTTATCCACAGTATGAGATTCATTGTTAACGTCATTCATGATATTCTCATTTATCACTGGCCAAAGGTCAGAGATTGCATTTGAACATCTGAATTTATTAACATAAATCTTCATTTCTAATAGAGAAGCTTCCAAATCATTAGATTTCTACTTCAAATTTGCATGAGACTTCTCAAGCCGTGGAGTAATGTAATCAGGATTAATCAAAATACTTTTACCTTTACCTTCCACAGCTTCATTAATCTTCTTCACAGGTGAATCACTAACCTCTTTGATAACCAGAGGTTTTGCAGCCATTCTGGTATGCACGTTATCAGCATTTGATCGCAAAAAATGTCTGACGTCGATCACCTTCTTCTCTAGTTTGTCCATCTGAACCTCCAATTTTCTTAAGCGAATCGACCGGTGGTCGGCAGCCTTCCGCCGTCATCGCCAAGAGCCAGCGATAAAGGTTGCAGAAAAACTGTGAATTTTAAAAATTCGAAATTCGGCTGTTTCTCTCTCTAGAAGCTGTTTCTCTCCTTCATGGGGATGTATTAGAACTTCTTGAAATGCAGTATATCAAACGATATTTTACCCTATGTTTAATTATAACCTTAGGTTAGGGTCTTATATTAATTTAATGGATGGAATGAACAGCAAAAGGGATGGTTGAGCATGTAAACTGTCCTCATAATATCTCTAGATGAAGTCGAGCCTTGATATGCCTTAGATCAATTGGAAATAGACTTGGAACACTTTGGGTCTCGATTCACTGGAGATCTCATCGGAGGCGGCCTTAACCGGTTTGGTTTGACTTGGGAGATGTGGAAGGAAGTTGTGGGATCTCTCACACCAAAAATCTCAGGTTAAGGAGGCTTTAAGAAAGAATAAAAGTAAAAGTCCATCATTGAACCCTAAAAGGCCTATTTATAATCCCAAACTCATAATGACCAGCTAGGATCACATCTAGGGAAATTTAGGAGGGATTTTTTTTTTTCAAGTGGTCGTGGTTTGAGCCAAGGAAATATTCAAATGGGTTAGAACTTGAATTTGACTCAATTAGGCTAATTGGGTCAACCTGGTTGATTTAGTCAATTAGATTGACCCAGGGCATGGGTCTGAGCTCAATAAACTTGGCCTAACCCATGGAACCCAATGGAGGTGAGGGAATTAAGCCTAGAATCTTTGAATTTGATTTGAAATTAAAAGTAGGGAAATTGGGGTCAGTTGGGTCAACCTTGGTTGACCTGGTCAATCAGGTTTACTTAGGGCCTAGTTCTAGGCTCCGTATACTTGGTTTGATCCACTAAATTGAAAGAAATGGGTCTCGGGGCTTGGCTTGGTTAATTTGACCAAATCAACCTCCCTTGACCCAGGAAGGGGTGGAAAACAAGGTTAACAAAGCCTTTACAAAAATTCTTCAACCAACCAGGTGTGATAGAGGAACGTAATCTTTTTCACCCTCCTAGTGAGGTAGAGAACTTGGAATTCTTTTAACCCTCCTAGTGAAGCAGAGAACTTGGAATCCTTTTTACCCTCCAGGTGAGGCAGAGAACCTAGAATCACCTTCACCTCCCCCAGTGTGGTGAAGTAGCCATGTCCTTTGTAACCAAAGAGGTTTTCTTCCCAAAACATCCCTCACAACAAACCTTAACATATGGAGGAACTCATATGTATGTTTTCCAAAGCAAAAGTGTTGAACTCCTTCTCAAACTCCCTTGCAATCCATAAGGATCTTCTCCCTCAATTAAAAAACTCCACCCTTTATCTCCCAAGCTCTAGGATCTCTCGTCAAGCTTTCTTAAAAAAAACAACTTAGTAAAAGGAAAAAAAACTCATACAAAGTCTTATGAGAATGCTTAATTAGAGGACTTTAAGAAATCCTAAAAACTAAATTTTGTCATCTCTAATCAAACAATATGATCAAAGATCATACGATATAATTAGTACAAAATATCCCTGTTAGTTTTATATAAATTATAAAGCATTGTACGATTAGTTCAAATATTTGAGTTGATTGTCTAGTATGATTAGTACAATCAAATTGGATTATCATCTTGTATGATTGGCAATGATAAATTATCGCCCCATATAAAGATCGAGTCATACAATACGATTTATCCAATCATACAGTACGATCTCTCTAGACCAACTAATCCAAATTTGATCCTTAATTACAGGATTAATTAAGGCAAGATTTAATTATATCGTATATTATGATATATATTATATATTATGATTAGTACAAAATTTGTATTTCAAGATATTACCTAAATTATGATGACGGCTAAGATCATTATTTGAACTAATCATCTTATACGATCGTGATCGCTAGTACGATTAGTTCAAATAGGTTTAATTACATAATTAATCATTTTAATGATCTCTTGAGTAGCTTATCATATAGTATGATTAGTTAAAAAAATTACTAATCTAATTTTTCTCTCTATCACATTCCCATAAGTGTGTGTGTGCATAGTCACCACGCTAGCATACACCTTTATAATACTTGACTCAAAAAATTAAAAAATACATATATAAATTATACAGACTATTTCAATATATCCTATTCCACTCCAATCTTAAGCTTTGAATCTTCATTGAATGGTGCATGGCATACGTAAAATGTTAGTACACAAAAGAAAATATATAGTACAAATGCTAGGAGACACAAAGATGCAATCAGTAATGTTTATTACTATTAGAACTATAAACTTGGGAGCCTGAGTTGCAACACATTACATTTTAGCATACTATAGATTGTATTAAGTGGCACTTGCTATATGGACATTGGACATTTTACTTTGTTTTATGGTTTGGTTGATTAATTTGTTTGCATTGATTGAGCACTAAAAATTACCTACTTTTTATAGGTTTCTTTCCTTCAAGTACCTATGCTCATGCTTGAATATTTTGTTAGGCTTTTAGAAAATAAAAAACTTTTTTTACTCATAATCAAATAAAAAATTTTGGATAACATAGAAAGATAACCAAACTAGAAAGCAAGTTAGAACACATCTAGGGTTGTATCAAAGTATATCCATCCTTCTCTCCTTCTTAGGAACCTCCCTACCTATGAGCAGAAGTAGACCACCTAACCTATGAAGATTCAATTTTAACTTGGGAGAGAGGTCTCTTTAGGATAAAATCTATTTTAAGCCTTTTTAAAAGTTCACATATTGATTATTGCACAAGAGTCAATTTGCATCAATTATATTAAAAATAAATTAAAGAAAATTAAAATTTTATTCCATTTATTTCTAGATGCATAATCATCATTGATAAGTTCAGGGTCGCTTATGATATTTCTATATGTCAGACCTACATTCCAAAAACTTAAATAATAATAGCTTGCATATCTTTTATAAGACTAAACAGCATAATTTTAAAGTGATTAGGTGGTTTAGCTATTTTTCTCACTCCATGAAAGATATAATTCTAAAAAAATCATACACATTTATACTTTATTAGATTAGGCTCAAGTCTACTATCATGTAGTGACTCAACATAGAACTAGGTTCTGAGGTAGACCTCAAACCATAAGCCCTTACCTTTCAGGAAAATAATCCCTCGTATGTAACAAAATATCAACTCAAATATAAAATCTCCTACAAAAACATTAAATCTCAACATAGGATAGATTGAAGAACTTTGGGGTAGTCTCATAATCTCAGTGCTCCCTACCTTTTTTCTTTTGGCCTCCAATAAGAACTGTTTAACATTGAACCAATCCTCTTAAGAAATTCCATAACCTCTCTTCCTAGACTTAATCTTTGAAATCTTAAAAAAATTATCTTCCACTACTTTAATTGAGAGTATTCTTAGAAGATTCACCTCTCCTAGGATATAATTAACTATAAATGCTTACCTTTATAGTGAACCTATAACTCCATATTAAAATAAACCCAATCTTATTTTTATAATGTAGCAAAAAAATTTCTGGGAATGTAGATAATTTTGAAAAACTCTTTTTTTATATTTAAATACCTCTGTAGATATTGTGTTCACCTTTCAAGGTGATATGATATTCTCTCTGTTGTATTTACTTATAAAAATAATAACTTTCTTAAACTTATTTTTGTTTTTAAATACCTTTGTAGAATATCATGTTTTCCTTTCAAGAAATGATAATCTCCTTGTTGTATTTATTTACAGAAATGATAATTTTCCCAAAACTTTACTTTTATCTTTAAATATTATTCTAGAATGACGTTTCTACCTTTTGAAAAAAATATGCTATTCTTTTTTATTATATTTAACTATGAAAATATTTTTTTTTTCAAAATTCTCTTTTTGTCTTTGAATCTATCATATAATACCATGTCCGTCTCTTAAGATTGCACACTATTCTCAATGTTGTGTTCAATCATAACAAAAGGAACACCCTAAATCTGTATAAAAATAAAATTTTATTTTTCCCATAATATGTAAGTTTGTCCAATTGAGTATTATATATGATTATGGACTTATAGGCCTAGATCTAATAGGAAAAATAAACAGCACTCATATATAGTATTGCTCCTATAGTCAGTTTTAATATTATTTCATAGTTTGCTAGTATGGTAGCTTAGTTGATGGGTGAGGCATATAGAAGAGTTCTTATTGTTCAATCTGATGAGATAGACAAACATCTACATATGTTTTTGTGGTTGAAGCCGCAAAGGTTTGAGGGTGTTATTGAGCCTACAGAAGTAGAGAATTGGTAGAGGATACTAGAGAAGGCTTTTAAGGGTATATAGTGTACTCCTAAAAGGAAAGTACCATTAGCTATTTATTTAAAAAATGGAGAGGTTTAACATTAGTGGATATGCCAGTAGGATGATAAGTTTCAGCTGAGACAAAATTAACCATGAAGAATTTTTTGATGTGTTTTGAGCCAGATTCTTATAAGGTTGTAACAGGCAAGAGGCTTTTCTATGGTTAGTTCAAGGGAGCAGGATCGATATGTAGTACGAGGTAGAGTTTACTACTTTATCCAAATATGCTTTATAATTGGTTAGCACTCCATATGAGAAATGTTATAAGTTCTCAAGGGACTTATGAGATAGTTTAAGGCAGCCATTTATTCTATTTCATCTTTTAGACTTTTTTGAGCTTATGGAGAAACCCATTTGATTGAGAATGATATGATAGCTACTCAATAGTGAAGAATAAGTAATAGGAAGGGGTTTAGTTGTGAGACATCTAGCTATAGTTATTATAAGAAAATGAGCTTGTTTAGACCTAAAGAGTCTAAGAGAGGTGAAAAACCTTTATCTGTAGCAATTTCTAGTAGTGGCAATATGGACAATTTTGATTTGGTCAGTGAATCACCATGAATCCCATAATTTAATTTGAAAGAATTATTCTTTTATCATTTAATATACAACAATTAGAGCTACCTAATTTTGTTGTCAATATAAATATCAGTGGAAATAAAACTATTGATCAAAACATCAATATATGCATATGTATTCATTTCCCTAAAAATAATTTATACTATTTAGGATCTATATAATCATATCATAAAATATGAGTACAAAAAAATTGCTAAAATAATAAGAACCTTAACTTGAAGGATCTTTTTCAATCTCATATCCCTACTTCCTTGTCCTTGCCTTGACCTAAATTTATTTAACCACATATAATAACCTCAAGAGTCCATTAGAGTAGCCAAATCCCTTTTACCTTTCGCAGTGCAGTAGAGTAATTGAATCCCGTTCACCTTCCCTGGGGTGGTGGAGTTGTATGTGGCCCTTTGACTCCAAGAGTTTCTTCATGAATGTTTCCTTAAAAAAAGATATTGACACATAGAGGTACTAGGTGAATATTGGTCGGAGCAACCATGTGGAATACACCCTCTAAAACTCGCTTACACTCACAAGGCTCTTCTTCCTCTCTCATAACTTAACCTCTCTCTCTCTCTCTCTCTCTCTCTCTCTCTCTCTCTCTCTCTCTCTCTCTCTCTCTCTTACTCAAATCTCTCTCTTTAAACCCTTCTTCATAGAAGACACATTCCCTCAGCTAGCCAAAAACTCAATCAAATGAATTATGATAAGTTTAAATATTAGGCTTCAAGAAAACCCTAATTTTTAATTAAGTCATCTATGTTCGTACAGCATGACTTATAGATTATACTGTATCATTAGTTTAATCATGCCCTGTTAGTATTGTATGATGAATATGATTAGTATGATCAGTTTAAAAAATTTGCACTAATCATCCAGTATGAATTCTAATCATACAATATAATTAGTTAAATAAAATAACATATCATTTAGGATGAACCTTGGGTGAAGGATAATTATTGTCCTTAGGTGAAGGATAATTAAATAATTATTATCTGATGCACCTCTCAGTTTGTATAGTATGAAGGATAATTTCATACAGTATGATTCCTAATTACAATTAATTATGATTCAATTGCTTAATCAAAGGAATTAAAATAGGTAAGAATTTAATGATATCGTACAATACTATTGAAATCATCCAGTATCCAATTAGTTCAAATTTTAAAAATTAAAAAATTTCCTGATATTAAATGGCAATGGGGACTCTTGATTATAACTAATCATCCTATACAATTTGATTCGTACTACATGATTAGTTTATTTTTTTAATTTCAAATTTATATCATTTAATTAAATGATATAATTAATTTATTATAACACAAATTAAATAGTATGATTCAAATCATCTAGCACAGTCTTAAAAAAAAATTAAAACATTTAATTTCACTCGCCCCCCCCCCCCCCCCCCCCCCCCCCCCCCATATGTGTGTGTATGGTTGCTAAGCTTACAAACACCATTTTACATTGACTGACTTAAAAAAAAATGAATATTACAGTCTCTTTCAAATAGAACAAACCTATATAACACAATCTTGAGCCCTACTTCTCTACAAATGTTCGGCGTATGCTGAAACTAAAGTGTTAGTACACAAAGATATATATATATATATATATATATATATATATATATATATATATATATATATATATATATATATATATATATATATATATATATATATATATATATATATAATATAAAGAGCAAGAGAAATTAAATAGTTGTTAAATAAATTCTTTTAATCATAAAAACACATGCTCCGATTCCTAGATTATAATAATCTCTCTTTTTTATGATAACAAATATTATTGGTTAGAACTAATAATTAAATTTCATTTCCTCCTAAGCTCTCCCCCTTACTAAGTTATCTCTTTAAAAATAGGCACATACTAAAAAAAATTATTTTTTATTTTATTTTGTTTTCTAATAATAAAACAAAATAATCACAATAATAAAAAAACAACATATTAAGTAATGAAAAATACTAAACAATGAAAATAACTAGTGCATACCAAGAATATCGTGCTCCTCCTTTTTACATAACAAAAAAAGGACAATTATTGACAAAACACTAAAACATAATAACACTATAAAACAAAGTGCATAAAAGTACAAACAAATTAAAAAGAGAAAAATTGCACCACATAACACACACTACACTTATGAAGGTTCCTGATTAGGTGGTGGTGATGGTGGGTGGAAGTAATCATGAACTGAGGCAAACTAATCATGAAATTATGCAGGATCATCCTCATGCTGCTACTAAATTTACTATTATTGATGTTGTAACTAGTACTGCACCTTGTGGAAGTGAACAGTATAATTCTAGGATGTGTGTCTCCAGGCATATATCTAGTTTATCAAATACTCAAATAAACCATCATAAGCTAGTAAGCTACTTGGTACCATTTTTACTTTTCCTATATACTATACATCTTATAAAGTCTAAATTTGCATATATTATAATGTCAAAGGTATTATTATTCCTAGGATACTAGATGCCTAAGCTTTGGGTGCCTATCAAATATCTAAGGATCCTTTTCATGATAATTAGATAAGATTATTTTGGATCATCTTAAAATCTATCACGTAGATAAACATTAAACAAAATATTTGGTCTGCTAATTATCAAATAAAGTAGTGATCCTATGGTTCCTCTATATTTTTTTTATCAACTAATTTTCTATCTACATCCTTATCTAGTTGAATGGTTAAGCCCATTAGTATATTTATGCTTTTAGAAACTTCTATATCAAATTTTTTAAGATCTCCTTGATATATCTAGTCTGACTCATTTCTCTACTTTACATTAAATCTAAGAAAATAGGTCAGCTTACCCAACATACTCATTTCAAATTCCTTACTCATATTAGCTAAAAACTCATTACAAAGATGTTCACTTATAGACCTAAAAAGTATATCATCAATATAAATATGCACTATAAATATATCATCTCCAATCTTATGAACAAAGTGGTCTCAACACTACCCTTAACATAGGATTCATCAATGAGAAAGGTGCAAAGTCTCACATACTATGCCCTAGGTGCTTATTTCAACCCATGTAAAACTTTCTTCAATTATAGGTATGATTTGGGAATGAAAAGTTTTCAAAGCCTGAGGGTTGTTCTACATATACATATTGTTTAATAACTCCATTTGTGTATTTTAGAAAACCCACTTTTTTTCTTTTTTTTTTTGAATAAAATGCGAAGATGCATTAAAACTAAAAAAAATAAAATACAAACCAAAATAAAACTCAGCCCAATCCTAATCCATCACATTCCTCCTTCAATATAATGAAGAAAGAATGTGGGATATCAACGTTATTGAGTTCTTCCCAAATAAAACTTTTTTTGGCAACCCAACCCAAATTAGCACAAAAATCAGCTAATTTGTTACAAAATCTATTTGAATAAGAAAAAAGAACCTGGTTAAAGCCTTGAATGAAAGCAAGATCCTCTTCAACTCTTCCTTTATTCTTCCAACTCTTCAAATTTAATTGAAGAATTTTAATAATGTTGTAATTATCTCCTTCTATGATTACTCCTTGAGCTTCATACATCCAATCTCTCATTATATTCTTCAAGTAGTAAACTGCTCACAATTCCATTTGAGCTATATCCCAATGCAAGTAATTGGCTCCAAAAGCTAGTAAAAATCTGCCTTTTTCATCCCTTATGACACCTCCAATACCTGCTAAGTAATTGCATTTGATCGAAGCATCAATATTTATCTTTAACCACCCGGGTGGAGGAGGACACCAAGTAGAAGACAGCATACGCTGATTAGAATCCCAATTTCTCGCATGAAAATTGATAAAATTACTTACAGTGGCTAAGGAGATGGTGTTGGCTGCAATTTGAAAATCAGAATCTTCACTCATCCCATGAACCAACTTGCATCTACTCTTCCAGGTTAAGATGACTGCTGTGCAATACAAATTTGCCATTAGTTGATTAGTAGTTGAGGCTCTTTTTAAGCCAAGCAAAAAATCTTTAAAATCTGCAAACATTAGAGTATTGATATCCCATTTATTTAGAAAGCTAACAGTCCTCTGTAATTTTATACATCTAGCAGCAATATGGCAGTTGTCTTCATCATCTACAAATCCTCTCGGACAGCTAGGATTATTGGATAGTTTCCTTTTCACAAGAAAAGCACAAGATGGGATAGCTTCATTATAGAGTCTCCACCAGAATAGAAAACCCACTTAGTGTCTACTATACTTTGATCATTTGTTCTATTAAATAGTTGTCAAGAGATTTTTTTTTCTAAATGTAAATGTATACACAAATTCAATTTGTCAACAGTGCAATGTCTCCCAAATTCATATTTTTCTACTACATATACATCTATTCATTTGGTTAGTTTCTTCTACAATTAAGGTTCTTTTATTGAAGACCCAATAGGCTTTATCTACCAAGGAATAGCATAAGAAAACTCATTCATCTTCCTTAGAATCAAACTTTCCTAAATGAGATTTACCATTTACAAGAACAAAATATTTGCAACCATAGACATGCATATGAGATAAGTTTGGTTTCCTACCCTTAAGAAATTCATAGGATGTCTTATTTAGCTTGGACCTAATGTTTACCCTATTTAGTACATAGAAAGCAACTTTTACTACTCTTGATAAGGGCTTTTTTGCATAGATGCAGGCGCTAAAGGAGAGACAATAAAGTTTATATGCAATACTCGGAGAGGATGACTCTGTGGAGTGGATGTATGTCATTGTTTGATCGAACCACTATAAAATTTGGTTGTGCTAATTCTAATTTTTATTTCATGCTCTTTATTTTTTTTGTGAATTTTTTTTTTAAATAACATGTTGAAAATCTATAGTTGATATTATATTAAGTTAATTAAACTATCACCACCATTATTGTAACTTTTGATATGATTATTAGCTTTTCTTTGGGTGATAATATCACTTTCTTTTAAGTTATAAAAAATCCAAAACCATTATTTTTTGTTTAAAGTTTTTAGAAACTACCAATTCAACCCCCCCCCCCCCTATCCCCCTCTTTGTGTGCATAGGGATAGTTCATCAAGGACTAACATCATACATCAAACTTTCATAAGTTCGTACAATGATAGTAAATAAAGACAGTATCAATAAATTCATATAATATTAATGAATCAGTAGTAGCAAGCACTCTTGTAATACACTAAACAAGTAAGGAATCATGGTTAAAGGGGAATTTTTCTAATAATCAATATTAGTATCATTATTATTAACCTATTAGCTCAGTAAATAAAGTCGTTTCCCCTTGATGATTGGCACATTAATCATCTCCTTATCTCTTAATTAGTGAATCATGTGAATTAGTAAAGGATAACACCAAACTCTGATATTTAAAGGAAAGCCCATCTGCCCACCATTCTATATTAGTTAGTTAGTCTTTGGCCAACATCAGTAAATAAATAGTATTTATATGTTTTCCCACACACACATTATTATCTTAATACTATAACAATAATACTAACTAGCTATTACTAAACCATCTATCCACATTCACTTTCAATGCTTATATTAGTAGTATGCTTATTATAAAAATATCAATTATGCAATCAATAAAATAATAGAAATACAATAATTTCCATTTTATCATGTGAAATTCATTAATATTATAGTTAAAATGCTCATATTGGAACATTATGTACCAAAAGTAATGCGGTAAAGGTTTACCAAAAAAATAAGATATGACAAATTTTACAACTTTTGACCAAACTAACATGCCTAAAATACAAAATACATAAAATCATTAAAATAAAAAATAGGGTAATGGTTCCTTACAATAAGATGATCAAATTTTTTAACATGGTTAATTGACAAAAATTACTCTTAGACCTCCAAATCTTAACTTTTATTTTATCTCTCCTCACTTTTCTCTCTAAATTTCCCTTACAGGTCTCTGGCTTTAGGAATAAAGGAAATAAAAAATAAGAAAATGGATTTTAATGAAATTTTGTATATGGTATTAAATATTTATAATAAAAAAATAAAAGGACATAAATATAATTATTCTATTTTTTAAAACTTTTAATGTAAAATGTTAGTAATTCTTTTATATTTTCAAATCGATAGATCCAAAAAATTATAAAATAATCTTTATAAAATAACTCATCATGCTTAGAAAACTTTGGTGATATCGGTTTGTAAAATGGACATCTAATGGTCCTAAAACCTCCACTTATACCAACAATTATTAATTACATAAGTGAAAGTTCGATGGGGATGTTAAGCCCTATGAACTTAGTCCCAAACTAACCAAGAGGGGGGGTGAATTGGTATTTTAAAAACTTCGTTTTTTAAACAAAGAAATAAAGTTGCATAAACCAAATCACACAACGGAAATAATGCGGAATTTTAAACGTGCGGAAGCAAGAAAAGAAACACAGAGATTTATAGTGGTTCGGTCGACTCGACCTACGTCCACTCCTTGGAGGCACCCTCCAAGTATTGCACTACACAAAAAGTGACTCTCCTTTAGCCCCCACGGCTAGGTGGAGAAACCCTTACAAGAACCTCCTTTTTGCCACCCCGGCAAGGCAGAGAACCTCTCTCCTTTTGCTTCCTCCTGAAGCTGGCAGAGAACCAGAACCAAAAGCACAACTCCTTACCTCTACCGACCCTTCCACGGACGAGAAACTCTAGACGAAGACGACGCAAAGAGATCCTTGAAGCAACCCTTGTGAAACCCCTCACAAGCTCCCCCTCACAAGATCCTCTCTCTCTCTTCTCTCTCTCTTTCTCTCCTCAAGGTCTTCTTAGGTCAAGGCAGCAGCCAAAGGTCTCTGAAAAACGTTGAACAAGAGCTCTTTAAATAGAAGAGCTTCAAAAGAGCTCATTAATTGCAAGTTGCCGACTTTATCGTCCAGGCCGATATGGACATCGGCCTGGCCGATCAGTACAAATTAATGAAGATCGGCCAGAGCATAGCCCTGGATGCCAGAGTGGACGATTGAAAATTAGCTTGATAGTCCAGGCCGATCTCACGATCGTCCTGGCCGATCAGTTCAAATAAGACGAAAATCGTCCTGACAATAGCTCTGAATATGGTCTGGCCGATATTGATCGTCCTGAAGTAACTTAAGGTTTTTGACTAGATCGTCCTGGCCGATCCTGCGATCGTCCAGGACGATATGATCGTATCAATCATCCTTAATTACTTCCTTGATTTCCTGAACAATTATGGCATAATCTGTTAATATCGTCCAGGCCGATCCGAGGATCGTCCTGGCCGATAATTTAAAGATATGTTATACCATACTTGTCCATGGCGGCTACTTCTTTCTGTTTTGAGCTTATCGTCCTGGCCGATACACGTATCGTCCAGGCCGATCGGTTAACGTTGGCTGCCTTAATCAAGAACCCTTAATTAGACTTTCTGTTTTAAGCTGATCGTCCAGGCCGATATAAGATATCGTCCTGGACGATATGAGTAAAAACAGAATTTCTAATTCTCTCAAGTGTGTGTGTGAAGGGTTACAAAGTATCAGTCTTTTTGACTATTACAAGTGGACTCAAAAGGTAAAAATAAAAGTACAGACTGACTCAACCCTAACCCTACGCATTCCTGAACTTGACTCCTTTTTGATTGTCCGATCGTCGATTCCTGAAAAGTTAGAAGCAACAAGCTGTCCAAGAAAAGCAGTGTTTGTCAATCATCAAAACATAAGACATGAAAAAATAGATTTGCAACAATCTCCCCCTTTTTGATGATGACAAAACACAAGTAGAGAAAAAAACATTAAAAAAAAACAAGGTTACAACATCATCTTTTCCTTACCACATCTATCCTACTCCCCCTTTTTGTCATCACAAAAAGAGAGTCCAGAAAACAGAAAAAAAAAAAAAAAAAAAAAAAAAACAAACATCACGAAAGACTACTACAGAAAGACAAGAAACAATAACTCAAAGTACAAACTAAAAGAACGAGGGATCCTGATCATCAGATGGAGGAGGTGGAGGTGGCTGCTGAAAGTGACTGGCAAGGGTAGTAAACTGAGCAGTGAACCAGGCGATGTCCTGGTCATGCTGCTGCTGCTGCTGAGTGAGAAAACTGTCAAAACGAGCTAGGTCCTCAGCGCGGTGATGCTCGTAGCGGGCGATGTCCTCAGAGTGTTGTTGCTCTTGGGCAGCAACATATGCATCAAACCTGGTCTCCCAACGATCAAATCTTGCAATCAACTGATCTACCGGTGAATGTTGGTGAAGAGGGACAGGGTCAGGAAAGGGAGCTGGAGCGGGAGCCTCCTCCTCTCTAGCCTCCCGTGGTTCATCCGGGTGGAGACGAGTACTGTGCAGGGTGCTGAAGGAATTGTTTGAGTAGAAGAGAGTTGGTAAATCTGGTGGATTGGGATATTGAATTTGGTATTTGGTTTCTAGAACATAGGCTATGATATGTCCTAAGGCTAGATTTGGCTTTCTTCTGTGGCCTGGGTTGCGAATTGTTGTGAGGTGATCAATGTAACGAAAAAATAGATCTGCAGTGTTAAACTCCCTATGTGCCATGATGTAGAAGGTAGTGAGGGAAAGTAGAGGGGTAATGTGGACACGGTCGCCGGCTTTTGGAATGACAGATGTGCGAAGGACATGTTGGATTGTCCTAGCATCTCTGACTAAAGAGCTAGTCTCTCCAACATGGTAACGGGCATTGGTCTGGCGAAGAAAGTGGTTTGCCGTGGACCAGTCAAAATCAGGGTCAGAGGCAATAAGGTGCAGCTTATCTCCGGTGGTGGATAGCTGTAAAAGTTCAACACAGTCCTGATATGTGATTTCGACAGGGCGTCGATTCACATAGGAGGACAGGGCTGTGAAGGTAGAGTTTATGCGGAGGTTTGCAAAGAATTCTAACAGGAACTCAGAATTGAAAGGAAAAACAAGTGATAGAATGAAACAAAAAGAAGTGTGTGCGAAGAGATCCATTACCGGGTAGGAAATGTGGGTCGGATTGATAATTCTGGAGACCGTAATTCCACAATCCTTATAGCGATGATAAGCAGCTTCATCTTCTGCTTCACGGAACCGAGGGTCAACCCTTGCCCTCGAGGAACTTCCAGAGGTCTGACGGACGCGCTTCCCACCAGCCATATGAGAGAACTTTAAGCAGAAAATCAAAGGAGAAAGGATAAGGTGTGAGAAAACATGGCTGGATCGGCCTGAATTTAAAGAAACATTCATATCGTCCTGGCCGATCGCAGAATCGTCCAGGCCGATATGTGTCAATAATTACGTACAGGCCGATTGGTCAAAAAGGCGGTCCAATCGTCCGGGCCGATCAGATATCGGCCAGGCCGATTAGACACAGGCTATCGGCCCGAGGAGTCAGTCCGGACGACCGTTGAAAAAGCAGATCGTCCGGGCCGATTAGGTGTATCGTCCAGGACGATGCACAATAATTGATCATACCGGCCGAAGTTAAAACGTTTTAAATGCTTGCCACGTGTATCGTCCGGGACGAACAGTGGATCGGCCCGGCCGATGGTCCAATAATGGATCGTCCGGGGCCGAATTTAAAGATCAAAACGTACTGACACGTGGATCGTCCGGGACGGTCCAGTGTATCGGCCAGGACGATGCACATAGAATGCATCGGCCAGACAAATATACTATCGGCCAGGACTATTATCATGAGTTTTGATCAAATCGTCCAGGACGATAATGTATCGTCCAGGACGATGATTTTCATTAAGCACAAAAAAGGTCAGCAGATGGATTTTGGAAAGAATTTGTCCTATCGGCCAGGACGATATAAATATCGGCCAGGCCGATCTGACTAGAAATTGAAATCAAGAAAGGAATGGTGATGATCAAGACCCTCAAAAATAAAACAAAAGAAAAGACAGTCAAAGACACAAAAATAAAACAAACATCGAATATTTTTGGATTTTAATTTTTCTATTTTTTTTGTTTTATGAAGGCATCATATGAGAATTCTTTTCATGAATTTAAACATTTAAGGTTTTTAGGAGATCAAGAGGTTTAACAAAATCTAATTAGAAGAAGATTGAAAAACTGATTCTATTAACCCTAGATCGGACATTCTTCAGGGTACAAAAATCTTTTAAAAACAACAGAGTCCTAACATGGAATAACACAAGAGGTTTTAAGAAGATCCAATCAAGACTTGTTAACAACTAAAGAATCTTATAAATAATAAACCAAAATAGTTTTTCTCAATCATGGAATTTGAAATCAAATCTTTGAACGTATCACCTAATCAATGAGTTTTCTAAGTTTTAAGAGTTTTATCAAAGAGATGATAGCTTGCAATTAGTGGGCTAATTTTATGCCTCTTTTCACTTTTATTGGCTCTTTGAGTATCTTTTGATTTTTGATACACTTTTGTGTATTTTTCTTTTCAATTTGGCTTCATTGGCCTCTTTCCTTTTTATCTTTTGCAAGCTAATAACTCTTTTAATATACCCTTAAGGAAAATACTTAGTTGTGAGTATATCCTCCAAATATTAGAGAATAGGGGCTCTCTCTCTAACATAGGGAAGAACAATCCACAACACAAAATCAAGATCACGTGATGACAGCAATGGTAAGATTTCAAAAGCTTGAATGATATCAAAGAATTTTGACTATTATGCATAAGATGACTTAATGTAGCAAGATTAGAAGGATATCTTAAAAAGCCATTGGTTAAACTGAGTTTAGACTTTTTGTTTTATAAAAGAAAAATCATGCCACTAAACAAAGTCAGAAGAGGAAAAACATCACCAGTTTACTCTCTTTAACCAATTTAGAAAAGCTAAACCCTATCAAAAGAAAAAACTCTAATATTTAAAAGCTTGAGAAGTTTTATCATATGGAAGCCCAAAAAAATAAATAAAGACCAAAATGAAAAACAAAAACAAACAATAAGCAAACTAAAAGACAACAAAAAATAAACACAAAAACTAAAAATAAAAGTCACACAAAAACTAAAGATATCAAGCAAGTGATAAAACAACAGATTTTAGCAATTGAGCTGTAAGCCTCCTTATGTTCAGTTATCCTATGCTCCCACGAGGTCTTTGGTGAGAGCACTCCTGCAAAATTTCAACAACAGTTAGTTTTAGGAACCCAAACAGATTTGGGCTCCTTCTTAGGAAATGTAGAGTGCAATGCAGATGTGGTATGTATTGAATCATGCATCTTAGGTCTCCATACCCAATGTGTACTGCGGTGAACTGTGCAAGTGTGTGAGATGTGTCCTAACATGCCACAAGAAAAACATTGAATTCCAGGAAAAGGTTTTCTTAAATGGTTTGAGTAAAAATGCCTCTTCCTAGGTTCTGGCCTTTGATTAAACATTGGTGTCATCCTAGCTTTCTTACATGTTTCCAAATTATTTTGAATTCTCAAGTTAGTTCTCTTTAATGCATCATTCTCAATCCTCAGATTTTTCTCAATCTCTTTAGATTTCTTAAGATCATCATTAAGTGAGGTGTGTGAAGCTTTTAATGCATTACTTTTATCAATTAATTCCAAATGCGTCTTGTTTAATTCATCAAATTCATCGAGTAGAGCCATGTGATTTGAATCAATCGTTGCATGATCTTTGAGAAAAACTTCATGCTCTTTTTGTAGATTTGAATGTTCTAATTTTAGGCTAGAATGAGTTTTCTTAAGTTTTTTGTATGATGTATGGATTTTTTCACATATTTCAAACAATTCATCATATGTTGGTTTACATACCTCTTCCTCATCACTTTGGTTTTCTCCCATGAAACACAAGTTTGTTGTTTCTTCCTCTGGTTCAGTCTCAGAGGAATCAGTGCCAGATTCTGCCCAGAAGCTTCTTTGGATTTTCTTCTTGTCCTTCCTAGACTTTGCTTTCTCATCACCTTTTTCCTTTTCTTTGCTTGAATGATCTTGAAGTGTAGGACAATCGGCTCTTACATGTCCAGGTTTCCTGCATTCAAAACAAACAACATCAGAAGATCCTTTAATATGTTTATGATCCTTACCTTTTCTCCAACTTTGATGATGCTTTTGTTTCTTCCTTAGAAAGCTTTTGAATTGCCTTGTGATGAAGGCAACTCCATCGCTTTCAGACCCAGAAGATTCAGAATCCGATTTGTGTGCCTTCAATGCAATTGTTTTCTCCTTTTTCTTTTCACCTGTATCAAGATTTCTTTGATTCACCCCTTGCTCGTAAGCAATGAGTGAGCCAAGCAAGTTGTCAATAGAATAGGTGTTTAAATCTTTAGATTCAGTAATTGCAGTAATTTTTGCATCATAGGTTGAAGGCAAGCATCTCAAAATCTTGTTAACTTTTTCATAGTTCGAAAGCTCTTTTCCTAGTGCATGTAATGAGGTAGCAATCTGAGTAAACCTAGTGTACATGTCAGAAATCGATTCATGAGGTTTCATACGAAAAAGTTCGTAGTCATGCAAGAGAATGTTTAAACGGGATTGTTTGACTTCATTAGTGCCTTCATAAGTAATGCACAATTTATCCCAAATTTCTTTACCAGTTTTGCAAGTTGAAACACGCATGTAATCCTCAGATTTTAATGCACAGAAAAAACAATTCAAACATTTAGCATTTAGTTGAGCTAAATCTCGTTCATCAAAAGTCCATTCGGTAAAAGCAACTTCCGTTTTAAAACCGTTAATTTCACGAGAAGGTGGAGAATACCCTTCTTGTATAAGCATCCACATGCGATAATCAGTAGATTGTAAAAAAGTTGACATGCGAGTTTTCCAGAAATCAAAAGGTAGGTTATCGAACAGAGGAGGTCGGGTAATAGAATACCCTTCCGTAGTGTTGCGATTCCCAAAGTTAGACATGGATCAAATTCAAAAAGTTTTTAAACTTTAATTTTCGAATCAAGCTCTGATACCACTTGAAAGTTCGATGGGGATGTTAAGCCCTATGAACTTAGTCCCAAACTAACCAAGAGGGGGGGTGAATTGGTATTTTAAAAACTTCGTTTTTTAAACAAAGAAATAAAGTTGCATAAACCAAATCACACAACGGAAATAATGCGGAATTTTAAACGTGCGGAAGCAAGAAAAGAAACACAGAGATTTATAGTGGTTCGGTCGACTCGACCTACGTCCACTCCTTGGAGGCACCCTCCAAGTATTGCACTACACAAAAAGTGACTCTCCTTTAGCCCCCACGGCTAGGTGGAGAAACCCTTACAAGAACCTCCTTTTTGCCACCCCGGCAAGGCAGAGAACCTCTCTCCTTTTGCTTCCTCCTGAAGCTGGCAGAGAACCAGAACCAAAAGCACAACTCCTTACCTCTACCGACCCTTCCACGGACGAGAAACTCTAGACGAAGACGACGCAAAGAGATCCTTGAAGCAACCCTTGTGAAACCCCTCACAAGCTCCCCCTCACAAGATCCTCTCTCTCTCTTCTCTCTCTCTTTCTCTCCTCAAGGTCTTCTTAGGTCAAGGCAGCAGCCAAAGGTCTCTGAAAAACGTTGAACAAGAGCTCTTTAAATAGAAGAGCTTCAAAAGAGCTCATTAATTGCAAGTTGCCGACTTTATCGTCCAGGCCGATATGGACATCGGCCTGGCCGATCAGTACAAATTAATGAAGATCGGCCAGAGCATAGCCCTGGATGCCAGAGTGGACGATTGAAAATTAGCTTGATAGTCCAGGCCGATCTCACGATCGTCCTGGCCGATCAGTTCAAATAAGACGAAAATCGTCCTGACAATAGCTCTGAATATGGTCTGGCCGATATTGATCGTCCTGAAGTAACTTAAGGTTTTTGACTAGATCGTCCTGGCCGATCCTGCGATCGTCCAGGACGATATGATCGTATCAATCATCCTTAATTACTTCCTTGATTTCCTGAACAATTATGGCATAATCTGTTAATATCGTCCAGGCCGATCCGAGGATCGTCCTGGCCGATAATTTAAAGATATGTTATACCATACTTGTCCATGGCGGCTACTTCTTTCTGTTTTGAGCTTATCGTCCTGGCCGATACACGTATCGTCCAGGCCGATCGGTTAACGTTGGCTGCCTTAATCAAGAACCCTTAATTAGACTTTCTGTTTTAAGCTGATCGTCCAGGCCGATATAAGATATCGTCCTGGACGATATGAGTAAAAACAGAATTTCTAATTCTCTCAAGTGTGTGTGTGAAGGGTTACAAAGTATCAGTCTTTTTGACTATTACAAGTGGACTCAAAAGGTAAAAATAAAAGTACAGACTGACTCAACCCTAACCCTACGCATTCCTGAACTTGACTCCTTTTTGATTGTCCGATCGTCGATTCCTGAAAAGTTAGAAGCAACAAGCTGTCCAAGAAAAGCAGTGTTTGTCAATCATCAAAACATAAGACATGAAAAAATAGATTTGCAACAATAAGAAATTGCACCATTGCTCAAAAATTAGGGAAAACTATTATAACTATTGCTCAATAATGTATATGTTGAGGAAATGATGGTTTATAAGTTAGACTTATAATGACTCCTAAAAAAATTATTTGACTAGATCAAAATATGGGTTATTAAATCACCTTTGTGTTTAAGTTGTGACAAAAGACATTTTAGTCGGTATTGTAGGGTAACATGAAAGTATTTTTTTTGTGGGTAGGTTGGACACAAGATAACTAAGTGTCCACATGTAGGACTCGACTAACATTTTGAGTCCTAATATGAGAGTTAAAAAGATATGTGGGAAGATCAAGAACTGTTCCACTCTGAACATTTTTTGAGGGATAATCTGGTAAAAGAAGTAGTTTTCATTTTGTAGTAGGATTTGTAGAAGGTAGACCATCCTCAGGTTAAAGCGAGACTAGTGATGTTTTGGTACCAACATAAATTTTGGCATGTGTCTATAGTCTAACTAAGCTTAATGCTAAGGATGCTCTATATGTTATTATAGGTATGGCTTATATTTCTGATCACCCTTGTCATATTTTGTTTAATTCTAGAGACAATCATTCATTAATTTTCAAGCTCTACTTCAATTTACTACACTTTCTTTTTTTAGTACTTCCTTTAATTATATTTATTACTTTATTGACTATAGCGTGTATGATAGCCAATAGGTTATACTTTTATGACTTGGAAATATTTGATTGGAAGTGGAGATCTAAACATATTTTGTTACCCATTTTTTAGTTTGATGTTATTTTTTATATGAACTGGTTGAGTCGATATGATATTTGGATTGATTGTTTGAAGAAGTGAGTCACCTTATTTATGGCAGTGAGACCTATCTTTTTCAGGGTGTTAGAAGTTTTTTGTCATGTATAATCTCTATTATTAAAGTAGATGAATTTCAAAAGAAATTGTGCATGGTATTTTTAGCATTGGTTAGGAAAAAATTTTATAGATTTTGGATCTCTTTCTGGGGACCCGATAGTGGGGGAGATTTTAGATGTCTTTCCCGAGGAGTTGGTGACTCTGCCGATGACTAGAGATATTAAGTTTTGTATTGATGTATTTATGGGTACAACTTTTATATCTAAGGCTCTATATTAGATGACATCTTAGGAACTTCAAGAGTTGAAAGTACTTCTTTTGGAGTGGATAAGGGATTTTTCCATCCTAATGCATCTCTGTGGCAAGCACCTATTCTACTTGTAAAGAAAAGGATGGTATGATGCATATGTTCCTTAATTACAAGGAATTGAACAAAGTCATTACCAAGAATAAGTATAATTTCAAAGGATCAATTATATATTTTTTCATCTTGTCAGATCTTCTAAATTTTTCAAGATTGATCTGCGATATAGTTATTATCAAGTAAAGGTAGGAAATATTTTGGATTATCACTTATTGAGCTCACTTTTGATGAATCTTTGAAAAATGATACGGAGAAGATTCAATTGAAAATATTCCTCTTATTGATCGTGATTCTAGTATTCTTGCTTGGATGATCATTTAATTATCTCTTCAATAAAGGATTTAGAAATCTCATAGACTAGATATAGAATATTTGAAGTTGACTAATCAAATCAAATCAAATCTAATAAGAAATTTGAATTATGAGTATCTAATTATCATATTATCTTATGTAAGAACAAATTATGGGTTTTGAGTTTTAGAGAGTTGAGATCAATTATTCTATAAAAGAAATATTATTCGTGTTACACTATTCACCCATTCCAGAGTAAAAATAGGAAGAGTTAACTATATGCTTCACTATGGGTTCTCTCAAGTCTATATAGGGATATGCTTCCATTTGGGTTATAATGGATCATTTGAAAAATTTTGCTCATTTTATTCTAATCCAACAGCCTAATTCAGGGGACAGATTAACACATGTGTATGAACATGAAATCATCCAAATATATGGGATATTGATGATGATAATTTCTAATAGAGAAGATAGATTTACTTCTTTATTATGGGAGGGTATTCAATAATGTTTACATATGAAATTACATTTCAGTATGGCTTGTCATTTATAGACCGATAAGCATTCTAAGAGGGTTATACAAATATTGGAATATCTTCTGAGATTATAAGTTTTGGATTTTTGTGGCAGTTGGGAATATCACATTCTTCTTATCAAATTTACTTATAATGTCAACTTTTAATCAATCATAGGTATGACACCTTATGAAGCTCTATATGGTAGCAAGTGTAGGACTCCTTTATCTTGACTAGAGGTGGGTAAAAGGAATATAATTGTGTTAGCATTAGTTGATGATGCTACTAAAAAGATTTATTTGATCAGGTATAAATTAAAAGTTGTACATGACTAATATAAATAATATTTTTTTGCTAAGCATCAAGCTATGGAAATATTGGTAGGAGACTTTGTATACGTGAAAATTAGGATGATTAAATGCATTAGTAGATTTGATAAAAAAAGGATAGTTTATTCTAAGGTATGTTAGAGCCTTTGAAGTTATTGAGAAAATTGGGAAGTTCACCTTTATGTTATAGTTAGTATATCATATGTCTAAAATTCATAACATATTTTATTTTTCACTCTTAACAAAATGGATATCTGATTCTAGGAATCATATATCTATTGGGTAATTCATAATATGAGCTATAGAGAAGCAGAGAGGATTTTAGCTTATGATGTTAGGAGATCAAGAAACAAATAGATTGTAATGGTTAAAGTCTAGTGGGAGACTATAAAGGAGAGAGAAGCTACTTGGGAGATGGAATCTAAAATAAAGCTAATGCATTATGGTCTATTCTAAGAGTTTGATTCTTGAAATGTTGAGGATGACAATTTTTTGAGGAGGGTAAAGTTGTAACTCCTCAAAATTCAGTGTAACATTCAACCCATTTTAACCCAACCAGATTCAAGGTAATCTATTAAATCTTTTTATTTGAACCCTTCACTATATTTCTGGGAATATTTTGTAAGCATGTGAGAGTCTATATGTGCTCTAAAATGGGTCCCAGGGGTATATTTTCCATGTTTGGAAAATTCTAATTTTTTTTTGGGAAGCATAGTGCTAGAGTTGGCAATGCTTCGAACTAAGCTCTATGGAATTTTGGAAAAGCATTCAGTATAGAAATAATGGGGGTGGCACTATGACATTGTTTCACCTAGAAAGAGAGTCGTGGCAAGTGCTGTAAGGCCTCACGGTGAGCGTCGTGGGGCCCCATAGTGTTAGAATAAATTTTAAAAATAAAATAATAAATTTTTAATATTTCATTCATCTTATCTCACTCAAATGGTTGGTTATGAGATAGAGAGAAATTTCTAGAGAGAGAAAGCTTGATTTGGGCATTTTTAGATCAATTTTAGCAAACAACTTACTTCTGAAAGTTGATTGGACCAAAGTAAGTGATATTTTTCCAACCTTAATTTCTAAAACTATAAAATATTTCTAGAATTATTTTAATTAATTTATTATTTTTTAAGCAAAAAATAAGGATAATTTCTTATCTCCGAAATTTTTATCATACAACTTTTTGTATGTTATAGGTGCAGAGATTCTAAAAGTTTAGGTATTTTTTTAGAGATTTTCATCAAGGATTTTGGGAATTATGCTATTTTAATTTATTAGAAAATAATTTTGACTCTGAAAAATAATGTTATTGTATAACTAATGTCTTTAAATGGTATTTTGAAAAATCTTGGGAAATTTGGTTATATTTTAAAATAGTAAATTTCAGTAGTGTATTCTTCTAGCTACCGTTAGGGTATTTTTGTATTTTTTAATGAGCTTATTTATATTCATATTACTGCATTGTAATGAATATGCTCTTATTTGATTGAATTATGTTATTTGAGGAGGTCTGGGGTGGATGGAGGAATTTCTATTATGGTGTTAAATGCACATTATAATGTCATATGCACATTCTAGTATTATGTGCACACTATATTTTGTTGCTGGACATTGGGGGCCATAAGGGTCAACATTCTTTGAATTATATTTATTAGGAGGCATAAGAGTCAAATTTTTCTAAATTTTGTTTATTCAAAGGCATAAGGGTCAGAATTATTTAAATTATATTTTTCAAGAGTCATAAGGGTCAAAAAATTATGTCTCATATAAAGTGTTTGTCTATTTATTTTTCCAACACCTTTATTTGAATTTTTTATAACTATAATTACTAGTTTGCTTAATGCAGTGATTTATTATATTACTTTTAGCACTCAGTTAAATGCTTAATAATTTGTTCATTTGAAGTTTAAGATTGGTAAATATGGCTTGTTGAGTTATGTTAGCTCACCATTATTTTTTCTTCTATTTTTAAGTTCTAAGAAAGAAAAAGGGCCAGTTGAGTTGTAGTATCAGGATGTAATCTAAGTCTATATATGTTTTTCTTTCTTTTAACTTTTGATAGATTCATGGCTAGTTATTAGTCGATTATATTCTATATTTCGATCACTATCCATGTACTATAGTATAATTATTATATATTTATTTTGATGTAAATCAAAAGAGAAATTGGTGGATGAGTTTATGTTTGCATATTGATAGGTATTAACAACTTTATGGTTTGTTATTTATTTTAAAGTTAAAATTGGATGAAAAATCTAAATAATTTTCAAAACATAAATTGTGAGGTCGGCTTACTTTTAACTAGCATGGTAGGACCTGATCCATTTATTGGTCTTATCAGGTTGGGTTATGACATCATAAGGGCATGTTTTCTTATATGCCAGCATAGGAGTCATAAGGACAAAAATTGTTTGAATTCTATTATAATGGGAGGTATAAGGGCTTGAGAAACATTTATTATCTTTTACATTGATATATTAAGTATGTGTTTGTTTACTTCAATGCATAGTCTTATTATAAATCGAGAGCTTGACCTTTTGTTTTGATTATTACAAACATTACTGGATAATTCATTAGTTTCTTCTACTTTATATATAGCATAGTTTTCTTGTGTGAATCACTAATATTTCAGGTTCAACATACGCAAAACATCATCAGAGAATTAGAGATCAATAAATGGTTGTATATATTAGACTTGTTTGAAAGAGTCTATAATTTATTTTCTAGAGTCATAGTATATAAAAAGGTGTATGTTAGCTTAACAACCATACATACACACATAAGGGAAATGAAAATAAAAGTTTTCATTTTTCTATTAAATCATATAGTAAGATCAATATGATATTGTATTGTACAATTAATATTGTATTGTACGATCAGTTCAAATAAAAATTAATTAATATATTTAATTTAAATGAGAGAAATAAATTTCAATTACAACAAATCATACTATACAAGCAAAACATCATGTAGGAAGATTAGCTATTATTAGAAACATTTTTATCAAATCAAACTTACATAAAATAGGAAAATTTGAAATTTGAATATTGAACTATTCATATTATACAAATATATTTGTAATGTACAATCTTTTATAATATTATCTAATTAAAGTCAGGTAATTAAGGAATTAAATCATATCTGAATTAATTACATATCATATTAGATGATCATGTATTATATAGAACAAATCATTTGAACGCTCTTTGGATGAAATTTAGTTCATCCAGTTTGATCTAATGTTTGATTTAAGCTAATCGCACTGTACAATTTATAACCATACAGGAAGATCTATGGAAGTAATGAACTAATCATACTATATGAATAAAATCAACATAATTAAAAATTTAGGTTTTATACCTGCTATTTAAACTATTATTAAGGCTGTGAAATGGTTTTTTGGCTATCTTTAGTCATCTGTTGGTGGTCCTTGAGTAGTTTTCTTCTTGAGATAGCTTGAAGAGAGGGCATTGAGCAAAGGAGAGAAAGGTAGTGGTTGTGTGAGAGAGAAGAAGCTTGAGTGTGTTAAGAAAGTGTAAGAGGGTTTTTTCACATTATTGCTTTATCCAACATGCACCAGAGTTCCTTCATGTGTCATTACTTGTCTTAAGGGAAGCTTTGTGAAGGAAGATAATCAAGCCAAAAGACCACTTTCTACTCCATTGCACAAGGAGAGTGAAAGTACTTTGGGAAATTTTGTTGAAATAAGAGGTTGAAAGTGATTTGGGCTACTCCGATGCACTGAGGAGGTAAAAGCAATTCTAGCTTCTCTACCTCATCTTGGGGGCTGGAGAGTCACCATTTTATTAGTGTAATACCCAAAAATGAAGACTTCAGGGAGTTGACATAGGTCGAGTTGAGCGAACAACTATAAAATCTAGTTTGTGTTCTTTATTTTTTTCATTTACTTTTTAGAGATTTAACTTTTATGTATATTGTATTTTCTGCAATCTTGTTGAGTTTAGTTGTTATTGTAATATAAAAATTATTTTGGTTGATTTACTTTCATCTTTATTTTAAAAAGAAAAACATTAAAAAAGTAAAAAAAAGGACAAAAATATTTTTTAATAAAATCAAACACAAAAGTTTAAATTCATTTTATTTTTTTCTTCCACTTTAAAACATTGATTTTATTTATTTAATTCAAATCAAAAGATTTTGAAAAAAATTTTAAAACACCAATTCAACCCCCCCCCCCCCCCCCCCCCCCCACTTTCTCCCTTGGTGTGCCATTCCATATTTCAATTAGTTTCACAATCAACTATTGAACTTTCAAGTCTATTTTAATTTAGATATCTATAAATAATATCATGCTCAGTTTGTTACATTTCTTATAAACTACTTTTAAATTTAGTTAAATGTATAATAAATAGATTATTTTGTAGCTTAGATCTATGAGTGTAGTCTGGTAAGAAATGTTTGCACATAATTTATCTACATTTTATTTCAAGTTCTCGAAAAGGAAGGAGCTAGTTAAGGAGTTGAGTAAGGATCTGATCTATTTGAGTTTGTATATTTTTTTTCTATCTTTTGTGCAACCATGGCTAGTAATTTTAATTACTCTAGTTCATATTTTAATCTATAGCCATGTACTATAGTGTAAGCGATGTATATATGTTTTCATGTGAAATAAAAAGAATATGGTGGATGACTTATTTTTTTGTATACAGCAAGTTGTTAACAACTCTATGTTTGTTATTAATTTTAAGTTTAATTGATATAAGAATGAAGAAAATTTTAATAGTTCCCCCAAAATTATGATTTTGGGTTTAGCCTATTGCAAGCTAAAATGATAGGGTGTTTTCTTTATGTTGGTCTTGTTAGGTTGGCTTGTAACATATTCTAAAGGTAATATTTGACTATTCATTTTATCAATAGGCAATGGGGGCATATGATGATCTAATATGTTTCTTGTTGAGTTTAAAATATGCTTAGATTTTCTTTGATATAAAATCAATAAAAGCTGACAAATATACCCAAGTATACATGTTAAATCAAGTAAAGTGATAGAGTAGAGTGTCAAACTTATGAGGAACTATCCTACTTAATTACAACTTAACTACTACTTCTTACTTCAAATGCATAACTTATCCTATTGAAAAATAAAAATTAAATTTTGGAGTTTTTTCCATTGAAATAAATACATGCAATGAGATTTTGATACTTATTAATATTAAGTATTTTATAGTAATGAATGTAAATAACCTAGTTTTTCTAATGAGACTCTTTTGATTTTAGATATGGATCAACAAATACATTCCTAGATCTCTCTCAAACTTTTGCTTGTGAAAATAAGGTTTTATGACCTTCTTAGGGTTTTATTACCTCTGTAGAATGCAAAATATTCAAACGAACTATATCTAGGCATGCCAACATTCTATTTCAATACTCCTAATTATTCCAGCATTCCTCCATTGAGGCTATATATCATATTAGATTTTAACTAAAAACATGGATATTATATGCATTAAATGTATAATGAGAGATATTCAAAACATTATTTATCATTCAAGGGATAAGAGTCTACACTAGTATTTGTAATGATTTTTATATAATCACCCCAAAACTAAAGAATTAGATAGATATAGAAGATAGAACATGCAAACTCATTTTCATTTTATTTATTGAAAGAAAATATACAAGAGAAGTAATATAAAATTGGCACCCAAAAGAATCAAAAGATCTACTCCGAACTTATTCTTCCTCCAACCACATAGTTGCATACATAAATAAGCTAAGATCTCCACAACAAAAATTGTCTTGCACTTTTCTAGCCTCCCTTAAATTTTACTCTAAGGGGGCACTAAGGAAATGCACTTAAAAGTATAAAATTTTACTTAAGTGATGGAACTCACTAAATCATATAATTGAAAAACTTTTCATAGGAACTATATAGATGGGCTCAAGCACCGTGGTGCTCAGCAAGGTGACACTGCAGTGGTATAAAATGAACTAGTGCATCGACGTTGTAATTTTAGCTCCACAATGGCGCCGGCTGATCTAGCTTGATTAATGATTAAAATGATGCTTCTTTTGTTTTTGTTGGCACAACTCCTTACGCTGGAAACTACTCCACCATGGCGCTCCGGAAGTTTGAGTGTTGTAGCACTAGAATGTGAATTTTGGTACTAAGGCACTGTAAGGACCAAAACTTAGGCAATCATTTTCCTAAGGCTCTAATAATGCGATACTAAATTTGGGTGAAACAACACTATGAAATGTTGTGTCACTGACCTTAGTGACATTGTGGCTCTCTTAAATAGAACTAGTCATTGTAATGTCTATATTTGGCACCAGGGTGCTGTGAAATCCAATGTTGTAGCGCTTATGCTAATAACACTGCACACTATTCAACTCTTGTCATTTTTTCCTTTTCTTTCTAAAATAATACATTTTCTCTGAACTTACACATAATAAATAATACATAATTTTTATTTAATAAATTCCTCCCAGCATAAACTCTTGCTTTTCCTCAAGGAATAGTAAAATTCACCTATTTGATCACTTAATAGCTGAAGTAAAAATTGATAATTTAAAATTACTAAAATATGAGATAATATATAATAATATAGAAGTAATTTGAAATGATTAAAGTTATATTCTTAATTTTTAAGTTTATGATAATTATCCCAACCAATCACCCTTATTAATACTTAATTCAAATCTATCCACTATGTATATAAATGTAAAATTGATTTGTGAATATAAAAATAAATAATGTAACTTAGGAATTAGTTTTGCTTGTAGTTAAATAGGAAGTTCATTAGTCCACCATCATATATACTAGTTCACTTACTACGTACATTTTTATTTAGGTATTAAGATGCATTTAAACTTAAGCTTCATTTGATACCAATTTTTTAATATACTTATATTTCTTCTTTTCACATATATAATTTTTAAAAATTTTCATGAATTTCATTCTTTCATACTTTGGAGTACAAATTTAGTAATTTTGAATATCAATTTTGTATTCATACACTTGCAATCCTAATTTGATTTAATGCAAGGATTCAATAAGATCATTAATTTAATTTTTAAGTTTACTATGATCTTTTTACTTAAGCTACACATATCTTTTCCTTAAACTTAATTATTCATTTTTTAACTCAATAGTTAATGTGTATAGTTTCTAAATTAAAATCTAGTCAATAGTACAAGTGTTCTATATTTGTTAATTATTAAACTCTTCAATTTATGAATTATTTAGCATTGTTCACTCAAACTATCATCTTGGACTTTATTATTATCCTAATTTTTATAATTTATAATTATCATTTTTATTTTGGCTAAATAAATAATCAAAGTGTAAGTATAGATAGAGAACAATGTACAACAATTTAAAGCTTTTAAAAAATTAATCTAATATAAATAGCATAACTAATAATGCAAACTAATAGTAAACAAATAAAACTAAACATAAAATAAAAATCTTAAATAAAGATAACACCACAATTAAGAGAAAAACTAAATAACAGAAAAGATCTTCAAACAAAAAAATATAAGTGGGTTTCCTCCCAATACATCGCTAAATTTATAATCTTTAGCCAAACATTTCTATATTTATCATTTTGGCGAGGGTCCATTACTACCACTTCTGAAGTGGTTTCCAGAATGATTTATTTCTCTTTCTTTAGGATTAACCTCAATATTATTAGGCAATGATCCAAGGAGTCTACAATTAATGGAGATTGCAAGCTATCCTGATTGAGTTTCCAAACCTTTAATTGGTACGAGTTGACTTTGTAATTGAGTTCCCAATTGAATTACTACCTCTTTCAAGGGTGTCTTCTTATCTCTCAATTTTTTTTTATTGAACCCTAGGGAATAATAAGGTCTAGGATTCACTACATGTTACTGAGAATGATTTCAATTTTCTCCTTGAGTATATTATGTTGAATTCTACTTATTATTACTGCCAACATTATTTAACCAACTAAAATTAGGGTGGTTCCTCCAACCTAGATTAAATGTATTAGAATAAGAATTATTTTGCCTTCCAACTAATCAAATTCATATTTTTAATCCCTAGAGCACTACTATCATCACTAGAATTTATATTATAACCTTCTAATTTCATAAATGATCCTAATCATGTGTTAACTCAAATAGTATCAATTGTTTTGAAATTATAGTTACTTGAGCAGTAAGAATTGATAAAATATCCTATTCATTGATTCTAGCTGCTCACTTAGGATTTACCTATCAGAAGGCCACTAATTATTATTTGTAGCCATATATGTTATTAGTTTATATACTTCCTCAAATGAGTTTTACATTAAAGATCCTCCAGTTATAGCATTTATGATTAATCTACGGGATCCTACCAATCCATTGTAAAATGTCTAAATAACCAACCAATTGGGTAAAGCATGGTGGGGCATTTCCTAAGCATTTCATTAAATCTCTTCCAACTTTCATAAATTGATTATCTCTAAAATTGCACAAAGGATGTGATATCATTCTTAAGTTTAACAGTTTTTAAAAGGGGAAAATACTAAGCTAAAAATTTATGATCCAATTCATTCCAAGTGGTTAAAGAGTCTGGGGGTAAAGCATTCAACCACACCTTAGCTTTGTCTCTTAGAGAAAATGAGAATAATCTAAGTCTAATAACAACATCACTGACATCATTATACTTAATAATTACATAGATTTTCAAGAAATTGGCTAAGTGTAAGTTGAAATATTTAATAATAGTTCCTCCAAACTAGGAATTTTAAACCATTTGAATTATTATTATAAGTTTCAGCTCAAAATGACTAGCTTGGATAGTTAATCTTTTGATACTCTGATAGATTCCTTCTACTATTGGGCTAGCATACTCCCTAAGAGTTCTATAATAATTCTTATCTTATAATGGTTCATACATCTCTAAAATCTTTAAGTTTTTTTTTTTTAATTTTTGGAAGGTACATTTCTATATTAGGGTCAAACAAAAAGGGCTCCTTACTATATCCAAGCATGCAATAATGATAAAATAATTTAAAATAAAATAAGCATAAGCTAAATAGTAAACAAAATACTTGTTTGGCTTTTTAAAAATTTTTATCAAATAGAAAAAAGATATAGGATACAAGTATGTCAAAATATGTACTTATTTTAATAATATAGTAAAAATTGTAATATGTATGTTACTTCCCTGGAAACAATACTAAAAATTTAATGAGGGTTTACAATGAGCAATTTTATGACTTGTTGAGTTTGAAATATGCATAAATTTTCTTTGATATAAAATTAATAAAATCCCACTAAATATGCAAATATACAAGCTAAATAAAATAATAAAGTGATAGAATAGAGTGTCAAACCCACGTGAAAGTGCTCTGTTTAATTAAAAGTTAACTAATAATGAATGCTTCAAATGCATAATTTATCTTATTGAAAAATAAATAGATGTTTTGGAGTTTTTATCACTAAAAGAAAATACTTGCAATGAGATTTTGAAACTTATAAAAATAAAGAATTTTGGAGTAATGAATGTAAATAATAAAGCTTTCCTAATGAGACTCTTTTCATTTTAAATATGGATCAGAGCATATGCATCCCTAGATCTCTATCAAGCTTATAAGGGTAAAATATAAAGGTTTATGGCCTTCCTATAATTTTAGTATCTTTATAAAATCTAGAATATTCAAATTAAAAGTGCTTTGATACCACTTGAAAGTTCGACAGGGATGTTAGGCCCTTATGAACTAGCCCAAGGCTAAACAAGAGGGGGTGAATTGGTATTTTAAAAAATCTTTAATCAAAAGCAAAACACAAACTCAAACCAAACCATTTATCACCACAAGAGAAACTAAGTGCGTAAATTAAATGCCAAAAAATAATCAGAAAGAACACACCAAATTTATAGTGGTTTGGTCAAACCTTGACCTATGTCCACTCCTCGGAGGCACCCTCCGAGTATTGCACTAACCACAATGTCTCTCCTTTAGCCCCCATAGCTAGGTGAAGAAGCCCTTACAAAATCACTTCCAACTTCCCCGGTGTGGCGGAGTAGTCGAGCCTTTTGACACCAAAGAAATCTTCTTCTTCCCATAACTTCCCTCAAGATGAACCTTGAATCTGATGGTACTAAGGTGCAAGCTCACCGGAGAAACCGTATGGACTCCCTTCCACACTCCCTTGAAACCCCCTCCAAGTATCTTCTCCCTCACTCAAACTCCACCCTTTCCTCTCTCCCTTTCAAGTTCTCTCTTCAAGTTTCCTCCAGAAGAATGAAATTATAATGGCTACCAGAGACCTGTCAAAGACCCTTTCAAAGTCTTTAACAAAGTTTAAATAGAAGAGCTCCAAATTTGCTCTTAATTATAACAAACCAACATTATTATCCAGGATGATATGCCTATCATCATGTATGATTAATTCAATTCATAGATCATCGGCCAAAGTAACGCCCTGATTGCATGTCTGGACGATAGAAACATAAGCTGATCGCTCAGGCCGATTAGTACAAAAAAGGCACATATCATCCAGAGCATCATCTTGAATAGCAGTAGGCTGATATTTAATCATCTAGGAAAAACTAAGGTTTGTGAACTGATCGTCTCACTCAGACCGATTAGTACAAAAAGGCACATATCATCCAGAGCATCATCCTGAATAGCAGTAAGCTGATATTTAATCATCCAGGAAAAACTAAGGTTTGTGAACTGATCGTCCTGGCCGATCCTGCAATCATCCAGGACGATATGATCTAGCAATCAAACCTTAATTTCTTTCCTTATTTACCAGATTAATTTAGGCATAATTGTATTGCATAGTTCAGGATAAATGTCTTAGATGATGTCCAAAAATAAAAGATACTTAAATAGATCTGGTAGTAAATTCTTTCTAAATTGAACCTATCATCCCGACTGATACTAATATCATCCAAGACAATTCACTTAATTGTGGCTACCTAAATCAGGATGCACTAATTAGGATTTATGTTTTCAACTGATCATCCAGGCTAATTTTTGGATCGTCTCGGATGATGTGATCAAAAATAGGTAACACTAAAAAGCAGATAAAAAATAGAGTGCAAGGTTACACGAAAGTAAACATCTTTACAGGACATGACTAAAAATACATCAATTAAAATAACAAATAAAACTTATTCTACCAAATCTTGAGCCTTGAAAGATGCACTGTAATTCTAAAATATTAGTAAACACAGAAACAAATATATATTACAAATACAGGTAGACAATAGAAAGTGAGCTACAATATTTATTATCATCAAAAAATATAAACTCATAAGCTCGAGTTGCAACAATCTCCCCCTTTTTTGATGATGACAAATATTATTGGTTGGATTTACAAAAAAAAAAGAAAATATTTTATCCTAATCTCTCACTTATTAAAATAAAAATTTAAAAATATGGGAAATCAAAATTTTTTGTTATTATTTTTTTTTTGAAAAAAAAATTACTTAAAAAATATAAATGCAACAGTACGTTCTCCCCCTTTGACATTATCAAAAAAAGAGAAGGGGCACAAAAAAATGAATCTTGATCTAGTAAAAAAAATAAAAAATTCTTAAAATGAGAAAGTTACCACTTGAGTTTAGTCAAAAACTTAGTAAGGAATATATTGACAATGCATATCCCAGAAAAGGTTAGAAAATTTAGAAATTATTACACCAAGCTCAAGTTCTTTTAAAGGCTCAAAAACATTTTAATCCAATATTTAAATTAAGGAATAAATTATAAAAAGAAACACTAATTTTTTTCAAAACTCCTTTCATAAAACATATCTAATAGAAGATTAATGCAAAAATTGGTGAATCAGGAATCATGATTTTCAAGCTCAAGTACCAAAAATATCAAGGGTTTTCTTAAGCTTTAAGTAGTACAAGAAAAGTAAGAATACTTTTTATGGGCTTATTTTATGCCTCTTAACATTTGTTTGGTGCACTTTATGCATCTTTTAATATTTGATACGCTTTGTGCATCTTTTTTAATTTGACATCATTGTGCATCTTTTAATTTAGCATCATCGGCCACTTTTTTTCAATTAAATATGCTTCCTTTCTGATATTTTAAAAACTAAAGCAAACACATTCTATTGATAAAAACGTACTACTTGGTCAAGAAAATTATGAGGTGGATTCAGCAACTTGCAAAAGATCCCTATGTGATAGACAAAATATAAGGAGATGAAAAAAGTTTAATTTCAGAATTCAATTTGTAATATGATGAAGATTTTGAATCAAAAATAGAATAACTTCTTTAAGTAAAGAGATAGAGAGTCAAAATCATGAGTTTCCTTCCTCTGACTGTTTTTTGAGAAGTCAACCACAACTTACATAAGAATTCAAGAAAAATAAGAGGTAGGTTTTCATTTTTATAAAAAATGATTTGATTTTCCAAAGAGTATGAGAAACAAAAAAAGTGATGTGTGAAAGTCCGTTAAGGATGTTAAGCCCTTATGAACTAGTCCCAAGGCTAACCAAGAAGGGGGGTGAATTGGTATTTTAAAAATTTTTCGATCAAAATATAATCTTAAAATAAAAAATAAAATTCACTACAGAAACAAAGTGCAAAAAATAAATGCAGAAGCAGAAATAAAGAACACATAAATATATAGTAGTTCAGTCAACATGACCTACGTCCAATCCCCGGAGGTTCCCTCTGAGTATTGCACTAAACTCAGTATCTCTCTTTTTGCCCCATAGCAAGGTGGAGAAGCCTATACAAACCTCCTTTCCACTAACCCAGATGAGGCAGAGAACCCAACTCCTTTTACTTCCTCTAGAAGTAGGCAAAGAACCCAACTCCTTTTACTTCCTCCAGAAGCAGGCAGAGAACCTAACTCCTTTTTCTTCCTCCTGAAGCAGGCTGATAACCTTGATCAGATGCTGAAGTTTACTTCTCTAGAACCCCCAAGGAACTAAGGATGACAACTGGAGAAGACAACGATGAATCCTTACTTGGAGCAACCTTTATGAACTCCCACACAAACTCCGCCTCACAAGATCCTCTCTCATTCTCTCCCTTACTCTCCCTCTCCTCTTGGCTCTCTTAAGTTAGAATAGTAGCAGAAGATAAACTCTTGGGTAGAATAAGAGCTCTTAAATAAAAGAGTTTCAGAATAGCTCTTATTTTATACAAACTGACTTTATTGTCCAAGACGATATGGATGATCAGCATAAATTTTGCTCAATCAGCCTAAACGGTTTGGGATGATCAGAAGATTTTTGGTCATATCATCCAAGCCGATAAAATATCATTCTATATAATCAACACAAATCCTTGAATATCATCCAGATAAATGCTCTGAAAGAATGTCTGGATGATGAAAAAATAGCTTGATCGTCCAGGCTGATCTCACGATCGTCTTAGACAATTAGTTCAAATTTGTGAAACTCATCCTCAACATCGCCCTGAATATAAACTGGCCAATATCATCATCCAAGAGATCATCCTGAATGATCCTACGATCATTTAGGATGATGTGATCATGCAATCAAACATTAAATGCTTTCCTTAATTACCAGATTAATTTAGGCATAATTGTGATGTATCGTCCAGGATGATGTCCAAAAATAAAGAATACCTAAATAGATCTGGAGGCTGATTCTTTCTAATTTGAGCTTATCTTCCCGACCGATATGAATATCATTCAGGACGATGTGCTTAATGATGGCTGCCTTAACCACGATGCCCAAATTAGGATTTCTATTTTTAACAGATCGTCCAGGACATTATTTGGATCATCCTAAATTATGTGATCAAAACAAAGAACTTTAACCAACATACAGAAATTTTTCCCCATGTGTGTGTGTGCAATGTTACTTAGCATCATTAGTCACATCATTTATAATAAACTCAAGAAAGAAAAATTACAAACTGACTCAGACCTAATCTACCCAATCTTGAGTTGGCTTGAGTTGTGCTTGATCTTGTGGACCTGAAATATTATTAGGCATGGCAGTCATAGAAAAATATGAATGTTTGCTATCATCAGATCTTTAATCCATAAAATTAGATTTGCAATGATCTCCCTCTTTTCGATGATGGAAAACACAAAAATAATTAAAATAATTCAAGAACATTTTAAAAGAAATAATGAGAAGAGACAAACACAGTTTTAACTATCTAATAATAGAATTAGGCTATAAAGCAACCAGTACAACTAACTACTCCCCCTTTTAATATCACAAAAAGGAGGAGGATAATAAAACAGAAACAAAGCAGACACTAAAAACAGAAACAAACTACAATAAAAAACATAAAAGAAACAGACTAATAGAAAGACAGCCCCTTAGAAAGACAGCCCCTGATCTTTTGATGGAGGTGGAGGTGGTGGTGGCGAGTCAAAGTGACTGGAAAGGGTGGCGAACTGCTCTCCAAACTAGGCCATATCCTGGTTTGCTAGTGCTATATGCAAATAATGTTCTTAGTATATTGCTGCTCCTATGCAGCAACGTATGCCTCGAAGTGAAGCTCCCACTAGTCAAATCGCTCAACCAACTGATCCAGTTGAGAGTGCTGGCAGAGCAGAGTAAGTGCAAGAATAGGTGCATGAGAAGGTGCAGGTTCGTCCTCCTCCTTTGCCCCCTGAGCTTCCACGTCCCCCGGGTGGAGACAAGTACTGTGAAGAATATAAAAAGAATTATTCGAGTAGAAGATGGGCTGATAGTTAGGTGGGGCAGGATATTAGCGGTTATATTTTGATTCTAGAATATATGCAATGATATATCCTATGGCTAGGTTGGGCTTCCTCCTATGTCCTGAATCTTAAATAGTAGTCGAATGCTCGATGTAACGAAAGATTATGTCAGTGGCATTGAATTTGCGATGGGCCAAAATATAGAAGGTGGTGATTAAGAGAAGTGGAGTAATGTGAACACGAACACCAGCTTTTGGGAGGATAGAGGTGCGAAGGACATGTTGGATTGTCTTGGCATCTTTGAGTAAGGTCCTAGTCTCTCCAACGTGAAAGTGAGGGTGGTGTTCCTTAAGAAGTGATTGGTCATCTTAATCAGGAACAGAACTGAGGATATGTAGTTTATCCCTTATGATGGAAAGGTGCAAAAGTTCTGCACAGTCTTGATACGTGATCCTGACGGAACATCAAGTCACATAGGATCCGAGATAAGTAAAAGAAGAATTTATGCGGAGACTGGCGAAGAATTCAAAGAATAATTCAAAATTAAAAAGGACAATGAGGGTAAGGAGAAAACACAAAGAGGTGTGAGCAAATAGATCAAGTACCAGATATAAAGGAATGTTCGGGTTGACAGATTAAGAGATAGTGATTCCATACATCTTGTATCTTTGGTAGGCGGCTTGATTTTCCACCTCAGTGAATCGAGGCTCCAGAGTAGCCCTCGAGGAACTCCAAGAAGGATGGTGAGATTGCTTTATGTCGCCATTATCAAAAAATAGAGCACAAGATAAAAAGCACAAGGGGGTTTAAGAAGGTTTGAGTGAGAAAAAATGGCTGAAAAGGCTCGGTTTAAAAAGAATCTGCCCGATCACCCAGGAAGATTGTAAAATCGACCAGGAAGATTGCAAAATCATCCAGGCCGATCGAGTACATTAATGATGTTTAGGCCAATTTGTCAAAAAGCGGACGTATCATTTAGGATGATCAGATATAGTCTAAGATGATAAGACAGAGGCAATCATCCTGAGGGGCCAAGCCCGACGACCATTGAAAAAGCATATCATCCTGGCTGATTAGGTGGATCGTCCAAGACGATGCACAATAATGGATTATACCAATTAAATTTAAAAATGTTTAAAATAATGCCACGTGTATCATCCAGGATGAACAGGTGGATCATCCGAGATGATCACCAATAATTGATCGTACCGACCAAATTTAAAGTATTAAAATGTATTGCCACGTGTATTGTTCAGGATGAACATGTGTATCGTACGGGCCAATTTTCCATAAATTGAGCAAAGAATGAATAACATCATCCAGGATGAAATAGAATCATCCAGGACGATCATAAATGATTGAAGCAGAAGACGATCAGATCATCTAGGATGATAAAGTATCATCCAGAATGATAAAGTATCATCCAGGATGATCAAAAGCAGAAAAGTTATATCAGACATTCAGACGGGATTTCAAAGTGAGTTGAGCCGATCATCTAGGATGATATAAATATCATCTTGGATGATTTGACAAAAATGTTTAAATTCAGATGATGGATGGAGATGATCAAAGAAGGCCTAAAAACTTAACAACATAGAAGGTAAGACAAAAAGATAGAAAAAGAAGAGACAAATAAACAAAACAAAAAATAAAAAGTAATTTTATCATTTTTTAAAAAAAAATTGTTTAAAAATAAGGTATGAATATAATAAAATCTCCAAGTGATTGAATTTAAGGACTTATAAGTTCAACGAGTCAACATCAATGAAATCAGAAAATGATAGAATATCTGATCCTCCTAATTCTAGCTCGAATTTCTCTTATGGTAAAATTGTCTTTTGAAAATAAGAGAACTAACTCAAAACCATCCAATTGGAAAAGAAAAAGAGATCCACTTTGATTAAAAAAATATATGATTTAATATATATATATATATATATATATATATATATATATATATATATATATATATATATATATATAATTTTGAAAAATATTTAATTATTTTAGGAAAATTAACTTTTGAACTCTAATTTTGAAATCTAACACAACATTAGGAACAATATATCATCTCAAACGGAGAAGATATTGTTCACTAATTGGTCCAAATTTCAAAACATTAAAAAAAACTACCCAAATTATCGTAGTCAAAATTCAAAATTATTTGACTATGCTAACTTGGATGGGAGATCATTAATTTCATAATCAAAATTACGATAATAATTGATATATCTCTTCAAAGAAAGAAAATATCAATCATTTTTTATCATGACAATAATGATCGTTGTATTTTTTCCAAAAATAATTAATTAGAGATTTTTGAAAATTTTAATTTTAAAAATTAGATCTGGGTTTCCAAATCTCCTACGAGCGCAAGCCCTCGTAGTTAATTACATCGTAGGGAAAATTAAAAGTTTTCCTACGAAAACTCTCGATTAAAATAGCGATATGAATTTTATTTAAGATTTCAAAGCTAGATATCAAAGGAGATAAAGGGTTAGAAATTCAAATGGGATTGTGTCAAAATTGAAGACTTATTTTTGAATCCAAAGGAGAAAAGTAGGAGATATTTTGAGATTCTGAATTACTTCAGGAACATCTCAATCTACCCTAAGTGTTAGGCTTATATTCGATTGAAAGAAATTTTTTAGTTTGAGTGGTCGATTTTATTAGAAATTTGGGATTCAATTCCCGAAATTTGAGGTCTTATGGCCCGGGCTAGCCTCGGAACCTAAATCTAAATTGGGCACTAAAAGTTAGTGCCCCGAACCTAGCTAGTGCAATGCGAATCTGGTCTTACCCCGGCCTGGATTGGGGAGCCAGCTAAACCACCTAAACGATTTTAAAATATGAGTCAAGTCTTTTAATGTTGAGTGGTAGGGACGTTATTTAAGAAAGGTTTTGAGAAACGGGGCCGACATCTAGAGCAGATCCTAATTGGCCCCTTAGACTTATGTCGGGTATTCGATGTCTAAATAGATGCAATTAAATATTAGACTCTTTTAAATTTGTTACTAATGCGATGCATGCTAATTGACTCGATTGAATGCAAAATTTGTATGTAGCAGTTTAAAAATTTTTGGCTTAGAAAATAGGTTTTATCCTAGAGATTGCATAACATCCCCTTGACAGATCGGCACCCTCATAGGTCAGGTGGCCTGCCAGAACCCGCAGGCGGGGAGATGCCTAACAAGGTTGAGAAAGTACAATATGTATGCATGAAAAACCCTCGGCGAGTCCGAGCTTACTTCTTAAGACCGTTTAGATTTTCTATCTTATCTTAAAATTTTTATTTAATTGAAGTAGAAGAATTTTTTTTGACAAACCCCTAAGAGCCTAAATCGAATTCCAGGTCAATCCAAATACGGCATGCAAATAAAAAAAAACTAGAAAAGCAGGAATTCTAATGCGCAATCAATTAAAATAAATCAATCAAATTAAGTATATCAAATTGAATGTCCGTAGGCAAGTGCCCCTTATTATTACATCACAGAAATTGCAGTAAAGTAAAGTGGCCGGGCACCACTAACTACAACCCGGATTTCTAATCCTAAATCAAATGACTTTGAGATTTGGGATTCTTCTCGTTGTCCAATCCTTCATCTTCTCACGAGCATCTTGATTCGTCGGTTCAGGATATCCAAATGGAAAGAAACTCCCCCTTGATCGGGGTGTTTTCTTTCCTCTTTGGATATTTGTAAAGTATCCTAATTTGACTTCCAAATGGAAGAAGACTCTCCCCTTTAGGGATGTCTTCACCTCTTTGGAATTCAAATTGGATTAAACATCCAAATCTCAAATCATTTCAAATAAATTACAACCTTTACTGAATTGAATTTACATTAATAAAAAAATCTAGACTCGATCCTGCAATGTTATCCTAATAATCAGCAGTTATATATTCAGTCCCAAGCAGTTATAACATGAAAAATTGAAATGCATTTTTTTAGCCACACTTGGCCATGCTCTTTTTATTTAAAGGGGGTCTTAAGCGCGGCAGGTACCTGTGCAAAGAGTTATATTTTTTTATTAACTGCCCCCTTTAGTTTTCAGCTCCTTATATGAGCATGGCCACCTGCATAAGATTGCACAAATATATATATTTCGTTCTTAGCCTATGGGTAGGTCTAACGCACAATCAAACACAGAGTGCAGAGAGCAAGTAAATAAACATAACAATTCTACACTAGCAAACAGCATGCAGTGAAAGCTACGAAAATCCGGCACACAGCAGAAAAAGTAAAACACCGGCCTATCCTAAAACTAGAGTCGGTGATCCTGGCACAACATCTAAAGTGTGTGAGGTAGGTCGTATGGTTTTGATATGTCCTAAATAGGATTATTAATTAAAATTGTTTCAAGTTTGATTGGTTGACAAGCTTAAGGAATTTTTAATTAAAATTTAAGTATTAATGATTTAAATCTTTTAAAATTAATTATTTAATTATTTGTTGGAAACCACCTTTGTTTCACACCGAGGCCGTGAAGTTTATTTCACCTTCCTTGGGGCTGAGTGAACAGCCTCGTAGGCTTGGGTTACCCAGTGGTACCCGATACGATTAAGTGTTTTAATAATTGATTAAGGACCGAGAGTTAATAAACTTTATTAAAAGTGTTTGGTTGCTGATTTTTAAAGATTTATTAATTTAAGTTTTTCATTAATTGATTCGTGGCGTTGTGCCACCAGGCTCGAGGAACCAGCCTCCTTAGGACACTTAGCCCCGCAGCCCGGAGTAGTCCAGCCGATAAACCAAATTAATGTAATTGAATTAAAGATTTTAAAAGGTTGAATAATTAATAATTAATCAATTTTAAGGTTTAACACCCCTTAGAATCCATTCGTGGCGTTGTGCCACCAGGCTCGAGGAACCAGCCTCCTTAGGACACTTAGCCCCGCAGCCCGGAGTAGTCCAGCCAATAAACTTCATCTTTAGGATAGTTGTTGTGTTTTAAAAGGTTTATTGAATGCTTTGAACATTAACCTAGCATTTTCTAAAGTTTCAAAGCAATTTCGAGTTTTATGAATTTTTGAATATTTTAATCATTTAATTAAGGGGTTGAAAATTGACTTTTTGATTAAACTCAAATTCTGGAATGTTTGTATTTTATTAAAATACTAGACCTTACTACGATCAGTTAGAAGGTAAGTACGTTGAAATTGGATTTTTCTACATTTTATTACGAAGGTTTGAAGTTTTGAACTAGATTTTAACTACGGTTTGACCAAATTGTTGACTTTTTGAAATATTACAGATTTCTGGATTTTAATATTTTTAATAAATACTAGGAATTATTATGAGTTCAATGCAAGTGAGTTTGGTCAATTTGGATTTTTCTTGAATTAGTTATGAAGCTTTAAAGTTTTAAGTATTTAATGAATTTTCAAAATTGTTTAATTAAAGGCTCCTTTTTGTGATTTTGCTCCAAATGAGATTCCAACTCCTTGAAATCAGCCCCAAAGGTCAAGAATGACCTAAGGAGAGATTCCCAAGTGTTTAGGAAATTTTTGGAATTTTTAATAATTATTAATTAATTATATTACTTAAATATTCAATTTCTCTCAAATTTGACTTAAGCCTAAGCTTGCTGTCAAATAATTTTTGTTTTAATTTTCATGGGTTGAGGATTCAAAACTGATCAGTTAGAGGGGTTATACGTATTTTCTGGATTTAAATTTGATTTATTACAAGTTTTAGAGGTTTTGAGGGTTAATTAAGGGTTTAAGCTTAAGAGAATAGATTAAGGGTCTTAATGATTTCCAAAGCTAATGAAATTTCTCCTAGTGGCTGTAAATGTCCCTAAGTTCAAGTGTTTGAAGTTTCAACTCAAGGGGAAGTGAATCTTAATTATAGGAAATATTCTAAGTTCTCTAAGAATAGGTCCTTAATTATTGTCCTTAATGTCACTAAGTTATAGGTTCGCAAATCAAGGTTTCTCTAACCCTTTAACTTAACATGGGCAATATGCAATCACACCAAACAAATCCTAAATCTAGGAGAGCCTAAATCTAAGTGGTGGGTGCACAACCTAGACATACAAAGATTGATAATAATTAAGGTAACAAAACGTTTATTAGTGAATGATTAGAATATAATCACTCACTAACCAAATCCCCAAAAATTTCTATTCAATCAAGCCTAATCTATGTTTAAGATTTCAGAAGGATCTCTCAAGTGTATTGAAGATTTAATATATATATATATATTTAAAATAGATTTCAAAATATCGGTATATGTAAATATAAACCTATATATATAAAGATATAGATTTTAAAATAAGATAATTAAAAAAATATCATTAAAAATGAAAATTTTAAACTTATGAGATCCACTGATTTTCAAATTATTAAAAAAAAAGAAATTTTAATTTTCAAAATGTCCAATATAATATTTAATCAAATATTAATTAACTATTGAAGTACTCGCATAATTCAAATTGATATCAAAATTTACTCAAATAGTCCTAAACTTTTCTTTGTAAGTTCAAAATAGATTAAAATATTTTTATTAGAGTTTTGAAAATATTTGATTTATCTTTAATTAAATAATAATTAAAATAATTTAATAGTTTATATTTTAAATTACTTAAAATATACAAAATATTTTAAAGCAATTTTATTTTTAAATTAAAGGCCTTAAAAATCCGAGCAGTTTGATATATAATACTTAATTTTTTGAAAAGTATTTAATTTTTAATATTTTTTTGAAGTTTCTGGTAATTAAAATAATCAAAATACTAATTAAACTTTAATTAATTCAATCTGGCGGCGGGATTAACACGTGGCGTGATTTGGTTCGGCCAACCAAAACGTGGAGCCACTTGGAGGAGCGGGATTCATCCAGTCAAACGCGGCGCCAATGATTGACCGTTGATTTGAGAAAACGCGTGGGTCCCACGCGTTTTCACTAATCCACGTCGGATCGACACAATGACCGTCCGATCCAAGCAGGTTTGATCTAACGGCGGAGATTAAGTCCCGTCGTTTGATTTCGATGGAGGGGGATCAAGCGGCGGGCATTAGATCCCGCAATTCCCAACGGACGGCCCAGATCTAGTTGGACGGCGGATCAAGCTAGCGATCAGCTACACGGTCGGGCGAACGAGCTGCGCGGCTCGGTCTGGACCGTTGATTGGGCGATCAACGGTCCAGAAATGATGTGTCTGGTTTGAGCCGTGAGAACGCCCTAGACTAGGGTTTTTGGCTCGTTCGTTCGATACCGTTAATGAAAATCAATGAAATTTTAAGCACGGATTAAGATAGTGAACAGAAATAATGGGGGACTTTTAAAATGATTAAATACGCACTTAATGAAAAGCTAATTAAATCTATGTGTCCTAGGCTAGGTTTAGAGATTTACAGCGATTCAATGGACGGTTTGAACCGTTTTTGGATTCTCTGAGCTTGTAGACTGTCCACGAATAAGTTCCTAGTTGACTCCAAGCTCCGACACGCCACGAATCGCCTGGAATGAGCCTTGGACGGATTGGGTATTGAGCTCGCCGGAAGATCGCCGGAGCAAGCTTTTATCGCCGGAGTTTAAGTGGTGAAGTGAGTGGAAGGCTTAAGAGAACTCAAAGGGATTGAGAGTTCGGCTGGAGGAGGTTTGATATGGTGAGAGAGTGTTAGGGTAGCAATGAGGCTCTCTAGGACGTTTTACCCCTATTCAAACGTCTCCAGGTTGAATCAATGGCTAGGATTACATGGCTGGACCTCCAGATGCTGCCATGTGTCACTGAGAGTTGGTGGGAGCAGAAGCCAAGGACGGATCAAGGACATCCTACATGGAAAGGGCTTTTTGTCCTTTATTTGGACACATGGAGCAATGGCGGCTGTTAGATCAAGATCAAAGGGCTGGAATAAACCCTAGGAAGCTTCTAGAGCCCCCTCAAACTGCTGGATGGGCTTCGGATGAATGGAGTGCCATGTCATCCATGGTTTGGGCCCTTTAAAAGCTCCCTTGACCATTTGTTGACTGGTTTGACCAGTCAACAGGTACAATCAGCTGACATGGCGTGCCAAAAGACTTAATTAGCTGATTTAAGGTCTTGTGGGGGATTAAGATGGAGTAGATTGATTTACTAAGGTTAGTTTGACCACTTTAGCCTCCCCTAACCATTTGGTTGACCATTTGACTGGTCAAATAGTCAACTATGGCTGATGTGGAACCCAAATGGTAGCTAAACATTAGTTGGATAGACTTCAAAAGCTTAAGATTAAAATCCTAGAGTTTGAGTGCGAATTCAAAGGATTTGACCCATGAACTGAAGTTTGACTAAGTAAAATCTGACAAGATTTAACTTCAAATAAGTTTGAATGGATTTGAGTTAGGTTTTGAGATGAGTTTGAAAGTTCAAATGGTCAGATTTGACTAAGTGGGTTGAAATGACCCATTTGAACTCTTAAGGGCTCATTAGGTCGATCCTGGTTGACTCAGTCAACCAGGTGGGTCCAGGGTCTAGGAATAGGTTCAATCAATTTGAAATGATATTTGGAGACCATTGGAGGTGGTCCCAATATCTGGGTAGGTCAATTTGGTCAAAATGCCCGTTTTGACCCTTAAGGGCCTGTTTGGTCAACCTAGGTTGACTTGGTCAACCAGGTTGACCCATGGTCTGGGTTTGGGTCGAACAGGTTTGATTTGATATTTGAAACTTATTGGAAGTGGTTCCATTTGATTTGGAGTTCATTTGGTTGGAAATCAATATTCGAACCCCATAGGGGTATTTTGGTCATTTTGGACTCATGACGACTAGGGGCTGAAATGGGTCTAGAAAAATGCAGTTTACTGTTCAATATGTCATAATCAAGGGTTTAGAAGTGATTGGAGGATTTGGTGAAGGCTTTAAGGTCAAAAACTTCACAGTGACAGGTCCAGTGGCATGGGCTGTAAATATTTGAAAGTTTTACAGCCTCTGGATTTTAATTAAGTTTTTGAGGTTAGGGACCTCAGCATGGGCTCAAATTTGGAGGGTTACCTCTAGAGACATGTCCCATCAGTATGCAACTGACAGACTCTGAATCGGAGGTCACTCGAATGGGTTTCAAAGTGTTCAAAATTTCAATGGAAAAGGCCTTTAGGACAAAACCTTTGGACCTTGGATTTGGCTTGATTGACCTAAGATCTAGGTAGATCCTAAGGTCTAAGCTCTAGAAGAATCCTAGGATAGATCCTAAGGTCAAGATTCTAGGAGGATCCTAGGATTTAAATTAATTTGGAAATTAATTTAAGGTCAAGAGTAGTCCAAGTGACCTCATACAAAAATGAGGTCAACAACCATCCAATTGGAAAAGAAAAAGAGATCCGTTCAAACCTTAGTTCCAGAAAAGATATCTTATAGAATAATATACCAAAGAGATTTGTCACGATCATGAAATTTGAAATCATGTCATTGAAAATATCAAGTGACGCGTGAATTCTCTAATATTTAAAGGTTTTGAAAGAGAGGGAAGCTTTTCTTTTTGTGGGCTCATTTTATGCCTTTTGTTAATTTGATTGGTGCACTTTACGCATCTTTTGATTTTTGATACACTTTGTATATTTTTCAATATTTGGCGATCATTGCGCATATTTTGTTTTTGGCGTCATTGGCCACTTTTTTTTTGTTATATTTCAAAGTTAGATCCCTTTTCAAAACTCTTAAATATTCTCAGTTGTGAGTATATCTTCTAGTTATTAGAGAAGAAAACCTCACTCTCTAATAAAGGGAAGAATAAATCATAAAATAGAATCAAATTCATATGATAAATACAACAAAAAGATTTTAAAGAACTTGAAAGTAATATAAAGATTTTTTAACATTATATATATATAAGATAGATTACTGTAGCAAGATAGAAAAGATCTTAATTGCAAAGTCCAGTTATTAATTTGAGATGGACTTTTATTTAGAAAAGAAAATTACACCACTAAAAGAGGTTAGAGGGAGGAAAACAATCAACGGTGTTTCTACCTTTAACTGAGTTAGGGATGTTTAGACATTGACTACAAAAATCCAGAAACCAAAAAACCAAGACAAAATATCATTTCAAAGGAAAACAAAAACATTAGAGATGAAACAACTAAAAATTTAATAAACATAAAAAAAAATTGAAAACAACAATAAATCAATAGAGTAGTAAATATATAATCTAGAATTTATTAAGCAGCAAGTTTAAGCAATTATGAGCCATGAGCCTCCTCTATCCAAGTATCATATGCTCTCACGAAGTATTTGGTGAGAGAACATCTACAAAAATCATCAACAGTCATAATTAGGAACCCAAACAGGTTTGGGTCCCTTTTTATGAAAAGAAAAAATGCAATGCATTTGTGTTATGCTATGAAACATGCAATTTTGGTCTCTATATCTAATGTGTACTATGGTGGACAGTGCAAGTGTGTGAAATGTGTCCTAGCATGCCACATGAAAAACATTTAACTCCAAGAAAAGGATTTACTAATCTATTTGGGTTATAATGCCTCTTCCTAGGTTTTGGCTTTAGATCGTGTGTTGATGTTTTTCAATTTCTCTCAACTGTATTCAATTTAGCTTTAAACCTCAAGTTAGCACTTTCTGAAGCTGCATTATTAACTCTCAAATTATGCTCCCTATGCTCAAATTTATCAATGTATGTCTTAAAATTATATTTAAGTGAGGTGTAGGATGCTTTCAATGAATCATGCTCAATAACCAACTCAGAGTACTTTTTATTCAATTCATCAAACTCATCAAGTAAAGACATGTGATTGCTATTAATTTGGAGGTGATCTTTAATCAAAACATCCTGCTCTTTTTGTAAAATCAAAAAATCTAATTTCAAACTAACATGCATTTTTTTAAGTTTTCTATATGATGCATGAATTTTCTCACATATTTCAAGTAGTTGATCATAGGTTGGTTGGCATACATCTTCTTGGTCAGATTGTTCAAGATGATTATCGGCCATCAAACACAAGTTTATGGTTTCCTCCTCTGCTTCAGTCTCAGAGGAGTTAGATATAGAATCTACCTAGAAGCTTTTTGGTACTGCTTCTTATCCTTCCTGTATTTGGGTTTCTCCTCACCCTTCTCCTCACCCTTCTCCTTAAGTGTAGGACAATCAACTTTAACATGTCCAGGCTTCCTGCATTCAAAATAAATAATATCATAAGAACTTTTATAATTTTTGATATCCTTACCTCTTTTCCACTTCTAATGATACTTGTTGTTCTTCCTTAAAAAGCTTTTAAATTGTCTAGTGATAAAGGCGACGTCATCATTATTAGATCTGGACAAATCAGTGTTCGTGTTGTTGGCCTTTAGTGCCACAGTTTTCTCCTTTTTTTCTCACATGCATAAGATTTCTTTGATTCACCCCTTGCTCATAAGAAATGAGTGATCCAAGTAAGTTATCAATCAAATAACTATTCAAATCTTTAGATTCACTAATTGCAGTGATCTTAGCATCAAAAGAAGAAGGCAAGCATCTCAAAATTTTATTGACCCTTTCATAATTAGTTAGCTCTCTTCCTAAAGCATACAATGAGGTGATAATTTGAGTAAATCTTGTATACATGTCAGAAATTGATTCAGAATGTTTCATACAAAAAAGTTCGTAGTCAAGCAACAAAATATCCAACCTAGATTATTTAACTTCGTTAGTTCCTTCATAAGTTACACACAATCTATCCCAAATTTCTTTACCAATTGCACAAGTTGAAACATGCATATAATCTTCATATTTCAAAACACAGAAAAAATAGTTCAATCATTTTGCATTAAGTTGTGCGAAATCTCTTTCATCAAAAGTCCTTTCGGTAAAAGGAATTTCAATTTTAATATCATTAAGTTCATGAGAAGGTGGTGTATAACCTTCTTTAACAAGTATCCACATACGATAATCAAGCGATTGTAAAAATGTAGACATACGAGTTTTCCAAAAATTAAAATGAATATTATCAAATAAAGGTGAATGTGTAATAGAATATCCTTCCGTTGTATTATGATTACCAAAGTTAGCCATGAATCAAAATTCAAAAAGTTCTCAAACTTAATTTTATAAATCCCGCTCTAATACAACTTGAAAGTTCGTTAGGGATGTTAAGTACTTATGAACTAGTCCCAAGGCTAACCAAGCCCTTGGAATTTTAAAAATCTTTTGATCAAAATACAATCTTAAAATAAAAACCAATATTCACCATAGAAATAAAGTGCGGAAAATAAATGTAAAAGCAGTAATAAAGAACATAAAAATTTATAGTGGTTCAGTCAACACGACCTACGTCCACTCCCCGGAGGCGCCCTCCGAGTATTGTACTAAACTCAGTGTCTCTCCTTTTTCCCCAACAGCAAGAGAGAGAAGCCTATACAAACCTCCTTTCCACCAACTCAGGTGAGGCAGATAACCCAACTCCTTTTGCTTCCTCCAGAAGCAGGCAGAGAACCCGACTCCTTTTGCTTCCTCTAGAAGTAGGCAGAGAACCCAACTCCTTTGCTTCATCCTAAAGCAGGCAGAGAACCTTGATTAGATGCTGAAGTTTACCTCTCTAGAACCCCCAAGAAACTAAGGACAATGACTTGAGAAAACGACAACGGATCCTTTCTTAGAGCAACGTTTATTAACTCCCTCACAAAATCCACCTCATAAGATCCTCTCTCTCTCTCTCTCCCTTGCTCTCGCTCTCCTCTTGGCTCTCTCAGGTTAGAACAACAGAAAAAGATAAGCTCTTGGGTAGAACAAGAGCTCATAAATAGAAGAGTTTCATAATAGCTCTTTTTTATAAAAACTAACTTTATATCCAAGATGATATGGATATCATCCTGGATGATCAATGTAAATTTCGCCCAATCAGCCCACACAGTTTGGGATGATCAGAAGATTTTTTGTCATATCATTCAGGCTGATAAAATATCATTCTGTACAATCAGTACAAATCCTTAAATATCATCCAGACAATCATTCTGAAAGGATGTCTATATGATGAAAAAATAGCTTGATCGTCTAGGCTGATCTCACGATCATCCCAGATGATTAGTTCAAATCTATGAAACTCGTCCAGAGCATTTCCAACTAAGCCACTGTTCTCTGAGTCTTTAGCGTTTAGTATTATAATTTCACCTGCATCCAAAAGTCTTTGACCCAAGCTTTGCTCGTAGGCAATGCGTGAGCCAATGAAATTAGTAATAGAATATTCATTCAAATTTTTTTATTCACAAATAGAAACAACTTTGGCATCAAACTTATTAAGTAGACAAATTTAGAATTTTATTAACCTTTTCAAAGTTTGAAAATTCTTTACCTAAAGCATGTAATGATGTCATAATTTGAATAAATTTAGTATACATGTCTAAGATCTTCTCATAAGGTTTCATGCAAAACATTTCATAATCATGCATTAAAGTGTTCAATCTGGATTGCTTGATTTCATTAGTGCCTTCGTATATAGTGTATAATTTATCCCAAATTTTCTTGCCATAGTACTCGTCGATATAAACATACAATCATCAGAATTTAAAGCACATAAAAAATAATTTAATGAATTAGCATTCAATTGAGCATTGATTTGTTCCTTCCTATTTCATTGATTCAAAGGAATATCAGTTTTAATTCCATCTATAACACATGACAGTAAAGAATAATTAGTTAAAATCATTTGCCACATACGGTAATCAGTTGCTTGCAAGAAAGTAGATGTGAATTTTCCAAAAATCAAAAGTAACATTTTTAAATAAAGGTGGTCGAGTGATTGAATAACATTCCACAATATTACGATTACAAAAGTTAGCCATTAATCAAAATTCAAAAGTTTTCAAAAACTCAATTTTATGAATCCTGCTCTGATACCACTTGAAAGTGCTCTAATATCACATGAAAGTTTGACAGGGATGTTAGGCCCTTATGAACTAGCCCAAGGCTAACCAAGAGTGGGTGAATTGGTATTTTAAAAAATCTTTAATCAAAAGCAAAATACAAACTCAAACTAAACCATTTATCAACAAAAAAGAAACTAAGTGCGGAAATTAAATGTTGAAAAATATTTAGAAAGAAAACACTAGATTTATAGTGGTTCAATCAAACCATGACCTACGTCCACTCCTTAGAGGCACCTTTCAAGAATTACACTAACCACAGTGTCTCTCCCTTAGCCCCCATAGCTAGGAGGAGAAGCTAGGCTCTTTGACACGAAAGAAATCACTTCCAACTTCCCCGGTGCGGCGGAGTAGCCAGGCTCTTTGACACCAAAAAAATCATCTTCTTCCCAAAATTTCCCTCAAGATGAACCTTGAATCCGTTGGTACTAAGATGCAAGCTCACCAAAGCAACTATGTGGACTCCCCTCCACAGTCCCTTGAAACCCCCTCCAAGGATCTTCTCCCTCTCTCAAACTCTACTCTTTCCTCTCTCCCTTTCAAGTTCTCTCTTCAAGTTTCCTCCAGAAGAATAAAGCTATAATGGCTGTCAACAACCCTTTCAAAGTCTTTGATAAAGCTTAAATAAAAGTGCTCCAAATTTGCTCTTAATTGCAATAAACTGACATTATCGCCCAGGATGATATACCTATCGACCTGTACAATTAGTTCAATTCATACAGCATTGGCCAGAGAAACGCCCTGGTTGCATGACAGGACGATGGAAAAGTGAGCTGATCCTCCAGGATGATATCACGATCATCTAAATCGATTAGTTCAAAAAAGGCACATATCATCAAGAGCATCTCCCTGAATTAAAGCAGGCCGATATTTGATCGTCCAGGAAAAACTAAGGTTTGTGATTTGATCATCCCGGCCGATCCTTTGATCGTCTAGGATGATATGATCAAGAAATCAAACCTTAATTACTTTTCTTAATTACCAATTTAATTTAGGCATAATTATATTGCATCATCCAGGATAATGTCCAAAAATAAAAGATACCTAAATAGATCTAGTGACAGATTCTTTCTGAATTGAGCCTATCGTCTAGGATGATGCACTTAATTATAGTTTCCTTAATCAAGATGCCCTAATTAGGGTTTCTATTTTCAATTGATCATTCAGGCCAATTTTTGGATCGTCCCGGATTATGTGATCAAAAATAGGAACACTAAAAAGCAAACTTAAAATAGAGTGCAAGGTTACACGAAAGTAAACACCTTTACAAGACATGACTAAAAAATACATTAATGAAAATTACAAATAAAACTTATTCTACCAAATCTTGAGCCTTAAAAGGTGGTCTGTAATCCTGAAATATTAGTAAACACTTAAGCAAATATATATTGCAAATATAGGTAGACAACAAAAAGTGAACCATAATATTTGTTATCATCAAGAAATATAAACTCATAAGCTCGAGTTGCAACACAAACATCCTATGTCTAGGCATGCCAACCTTCCAATTCAATACTCTTACTTATTCCAGCATTCCTTTTTTAAGCTATACATCACACTAGATTTTAACTACATATATGGCCATTGTATACATTAAATGAAGAATGAGAGATATTAAAAATATCATTTTATCATTCATGGTATAAGAGTATACATTATTACTTACTATGCTTTTTATATCATTAACCTAAAATTAGAGAATTAGCCAAACATGGAAGATAAAATAAGCAAACTCATCTATATTTTATTGATTGAAATAAAATATACAACAGAAGCAATAAAAAATTGTCACATGAAAATATCAAATGATCTTCTCCACACTTCTTCCTCCAACCACAAAGTTGCTTACGTATATATGATCTCCATAATGAAAAATATCTTACACTTCCCTATGCTCCCATGGAATTTACTCTAAGTGAACACTAAATAAATATCTTTAAAATTATAGAATTTTACTAAAGTGATAGAACTCACTAAATAATAGAGCTGAAAAACTATTTATATGAATTATAAGGATAGGCTCAAGAACCAAGATGCTCAACAAGGTGGTGTTGTAGTGGTATAAAATGAACTTGTACCTCAATAGTATAATTTTGGCTCGCCTGCCGTGCTTGCTGACCTGGCACTATTAATGATTAAAATGACACATCTTTTGGCTAGTTGATGCAGCTCCTAAAGCTGGGAACTGATCTACCATGCTGCTCCAGAAGTTTGAGTATTACAACCCTATAATGTGATTTTTTATGCTGAGGCGATGCAACAATTAGTGCTTCAAAGCTCATTTTCTTAAGGCTCCAATGTCATGGTGCTGAATTTGGATGCAGGGGCATAGTATAATGTTGTGGTGCTGACCTTAGTGATGTTGCAACTCTTTGAAAAAGAGAACCCAACACTGTAATGTCTAAATCTGGCTCTGAGGTGCTATGAAATCAAACGTTACGCTGTTTATACTGATGGCACTATGAAACTATTTAGCACTTATCATTTTTGTCTTTTCTTGTATATATATTTCCTCCATAAACATTACTAAAATAATATATTTCACTTAGCTTACACATAGTTTGCACTTAATAGAAGGACCTTAGTTAGGAAGAGATGATTAAAGGAAAAAATGTCAAGCAATGGTGGTAACATGTACCATAGTCGAGGGAACAGAGGTCGAAGGAACTTTAATTAGGGGATGGAGATCAGTGGGACCATAGTCAGGCAATGGTGGTCTGTAAACTGTAGCCTGGCGATTAGGTTCAAAGTAACCATAGTTAGATGATGGAGGTTAGTGATCATAGTTGTAGAGGTCTGAGGGACCATAATCGGTGAGTGATGGAAGTCAGAGGGACTGTATTCAAGAAATATATGTCTATGGGATCATTTTCTATCAATAGAGGTCGGAGAGACTGTAGTTACTAGGTGAAGAAGGTCAGAAAAATATAGTCAGTAGGTAATGGAGGTTAGAGGGACCCTTGTCAAGCTATGGTGCTTGGAGGGATCATTGTCAATCAATGATGGAGGTAGGAGGCACACTAGGTCCAAGTCTCCCTGATGAACTTTTGATGGCCATCATCAGATCATCTCCTGACACTGACCATCCCCAGACTTCTACTTGACCATCGTCAAACCACCACCCAGCCATCGATTGCCATTGAACCACTATTTGCCTGCAGACCATGGTCCCTCCAACAACTATCGCCCACCGACTATAATCCCTCCAACCACAATTACCCATCGATTATGGTTCCTTTAACCATCATCTCCCATAGACTATTATCTCTCTGACCACCATCGCTCACTGACTACTACCCTCTGACCTTCATCACCCGGTAACAACAACCCCTCTTACCTCCATCATCCTGCTAGCCAAAATAATAGGCTAATGTTTTCTTGAGAATTTCCCACTTATCATTGGATTTTTCCAACCTCAAGTATGTCATGTGCTCTATATGATACATTGAGCCAAAGAAAATTATGCGAGGAAGGGAACCATCGACTTCAAACACTAGTGGAATCATTTTAATGAGGCTATGCCCCATAGTTTTTCCTCTTTTTAAGATTTTTCACATAAAAATCTTGGTGTATCTTATAACTCTTGCACCCCTCTCTCATTATTTATATGTGCATTGGATATTCATTCAATGCTAAGACATTAAGCTCTTTATCTAACTACCACCTCAAATCTTCCAGTTTGTAACATGTATAAAAAATTTGAACTATGTATATTAATTTTATTAAGGTGCTATTCAATTTGATAAAAAGAGAGTGTAAAGCATTAAAAATATAAGAGTTTTAAAAATTTTGGTGTTTAGTTTGAATAAAAAAGAAATTTAGTAAATTACAAAGTTATATAATATTTCATTTTATGAATTCAAAATTTGTCCATTTCAACCAAATTCTAAAATACACTACAAGCTAGCTCCACTATCACAATTGGCCATCATCCCCCACCTTTGTCAGCCTCGGCTATGCATTGTCAGTATTGGTTTCTTAGTTGCACTGCCACTCACCACTCACTGTTGAATGTCGTTTGCTTATCCACCATCGTCAATGAATCCTATCCACCAGCCATTATCATCAAAGATATTTACACTTCATTCATTTTATTTCAAATAAAATAAATTAATAATTCTATGTTTAAGTTACATTCATTAAAATAACTTTAAACATTCTTTATACTTCATTCATTGCTTGATCCTTTTGCTATAGATTAGATAGAGCTTTGAGGCTTCAAGGATCTAGGGCTCAACCTAAGCACAATTGCCAACATACTTTTGCTAGACTCTCGCTTGACCATCATCAAATCATCGGTCAATCGAAGTCAAATGCCTAGTCACCAAACTTTCATCCCACCATCATCAGACCACCGCCCGACTACCGACTAATGTTGGACCACCATTTCCTGCTAACCATACACCCTCCAACCATCACTGACTGCCGACCACCATCACCCACGAACTACGGTCCCTCCCACCACCGTCTCCCATAGACTACGGTCCCTTCCACCATCATCGTCCGTCAACTAAGGTCCTTTCGACCATCATATCTGTTAAAAGGTTTTAGTAGCTCTAGTGACAGATAAGATTAGAGAGAGTAGACTTAGATGGTTTGGTCATGTAAAATGATGACCTTTGTTAGGAGAGTAGATGTATTAGATTTGGCCTATATAAAGAAAGATAAAGGTACACCTAAAATGACTTGGAGAAAATGAGAATTTGAATGAGCATTTGAAACTTAATAGGACATAATGGAGAAAATGGTTTCATTTAGCCAACCTCACATATTGGCATAAAGGCTTGGTGTTGTTGTTTTTTTGTTGGCCTAAGACTTCTATCAAACCCTCTTTTACATATGAAGGTATACTACTTTTTTTCCTAAACCTATAATGATTTTACACATAAGATATTAATTCAATATTATTTTCTTGAATGCCTACATTAAGGACATGGAGAATATTAATTTAGTTTTCAATAGATGCTTCGATCATTAGAACCATATTCATATAATATAAACTCATGCGATTAACAATCAGTCTTACCTAGTCCATGCAAGGAGCATAGAATATGAAACGACTCTGCTTAAGGATATACCAATTATTTCCTTGTATACAAATATATTTCATACTCATTTGATTGAACTATTTCCCAAAAGAGAGTTAGACTTTGTAGAAGATCTATTGTTCGTAATCAAACTAGTGTCAAGTGCTCCTTACAGCGTAAGGATAATAAAAATATTAGAGCTGAAAGCTCAAATATAAGAGTTGTTGAAAAAGAGTTTATCTGGCCAAGTGTTTTCGTAAAGAGCCCCAGCTTTATTTGCAAAGAAGAAGGATAATAGCATGGGCTTTTCATTAAGTATTTAGAAATGAAAAAAGTGACAATGATGAGTAAGTATACTATTCAATTAATTTATAATCTCTTCACGTGAACAATGTAGTAGTGTTACCTAATATTAATCTCCAAGCAAGATATCAAAAACTCATGTTTAAGCAACAAGATGTGTCGAAGACAATTTTTTTAACAATATTTGGTCAGTACGAGTTTATGAGTATGTATGTGCGTAGCATGTGATCATGATCATAAGTTTGTGGGCATGATAGAGGAACAAGCATGTGGGACCACTAAAATATAGGCATAAGGGACTTAACAATGCACAATTAATATTGGGAGGTTCTTGAATTAGTATATGTTGAAATATATAGGTGTCAATATTTGATCCGACTAGAAAATCGACCCGAACCCAACTCAAAATTTTCAAGTTAGGGTGGACCCATTTAAAGAATAGTTAAAGTCAGGGTATGATGTTTTGACCCATTCAAAGTTGTAGGTCAAGTTGGGGCTAACCCACAAATCTGATAGTAACCCGAATTGACCTACGCTTTTTTATTTTGCTTAAGGAGAATACTAAATAGCGAGTGGGTAGCATGTTAGGGCATTTTACTCTTATTCTGTCTTCTTTAGTTTGCTTATTTTGTCTAGGGTTTCTCACTTCTCTCTAGTGTGGGAGCTCTCCTCGGTGTCCTCTCTTATACTCTAGTTCTATCGTATCCCTTCAACCTTCATGGCTTTATTCCTCTTCTAATTCCACCTAGCTTCCTTGAGTCCTTCTATTGTGTATGACCATAAAAAGATAAACCATACATTATCGATTCTCCTCCCCTATCAGTCATCGTAACCAGGCTCAACTCTTAAGCAAAATTATATTGTTTATATCTCATTTTTATTACCATTTTTTATATTTTAGAAGATGAAGTTATTGACATTTTGTGTTGTTAACTTGTTATTCACTTATTCTCTGCTAGGGTGTTGAGATTTTTTATTTTTTTCTTACAAAAATATGGTTATTTAAGACACCATTTACAGAAGCACTAAAGCAATTAGGTTGTTGTCTGCTAGGGTTCTAAAATTTTGTTATTGTTGTCTCTGCTTAGGGCGCTTTGTAGAAGCACTGAAGTAGTTTGGGCATCATTTTTTTTTTCATTTTTTCATTTGGTTATTGACTGGTTTGTTGGTTATTGATTGGTTAGTTACTTAGTTGATTACTTAGTTATTGTAGTTCTTAATAGTTATTTTGTTGTTTCTTGCATTACAAGTTTACAACTTCTTATTAGTTGATTATTGTATATTAATAGTTATTTTATTATTGACTTATTTTCTTTATGCATTTGTCCCTTTATATCTTTATACTTATACAGTTATAAATGTTTGGTTGGAAATTTGGCTTTGAAATATTGAATCAATGTGTCAATTATTTGCATTTTTCCCTTTAAGATGTTCAATTATTAACTGAAAATTTATTTTAGTTCACTTCATATCAGAAATTTTAGTATTTAGATTGTGTCTTTTGGTTCCAATTTGACATGTGTTGACCCCTTAGCTACAGCCAAAGGAAAAGAGACAAAGAAAATAAAAAATACCTAAAAAATGATTACCTTTGCCATACCTCTACATAAAATCTCGCCAAAATCCTGCATATCCTGTTCAAATCCCGCCCCATGCTCTGCGTGCGGTGCTGAACTGTCGCTTCATCATGATCTCCCGCTCACCTCGACTGCATCTTTAAAATGAGAAAGAATTCCCTCGTTTGAGCGCTTCCGCACGCTCAAGCCCTGCTAAGCTCCATCCCGTCGCTCTCCTCCTTTATGAGCTTTAGCCAGCTTCTCCCTCTCATCGAACCGAGATCCTACTCGGCGTCTAAGCTACTGATTAATATTAACTATTGAATTAATTCATAATAAGAATGCCTCCTCCTCTCTTGCCTCGGTTTCTGTGTCCTCCACCGCCGGTCCGTCGGTCACAAAGGTATAATCCTTTAAAACACTAAAGCTCCGAGAGCTTGCCCTCGGCACTTGTAGTGCGCCGAGTAACCACCCATGCACGCTTTTCTTAGCATGGTGAGAGGGAGCTCACCGCAGTACTTGTGGCAAGGCGGGTAATCCCCCTTATGTCCTTTTTCATTTTTCGTGATGCGCCAAGGAACCACCCATGTACGTTTTTCTTAGTGTGATGGTAGGGAACTTGGTGCGGTTCTTACAACGAAGTAGGCAATCCCTTTGCGTGCTTTTCTTAGCACGCCGAGGCAAAAAAAATTGTTTTTCAAATAAAATGCTTTTCTTTAAAAAATTAAAAAATAACCTATGCACGCTTTTTTTTTGCCTGGTGGATGACAAACAAAAAATCATCGCCGCGGTGTCTCACAAACACCAACCGTGCATGTCTTTCTTGACGTGATGGGTAGGCGACCACTTGATTATTCCCCTAAACAGGGGGAGACGCCGGAAGGCTGCCGAATTTTTGTCTGAAATAAGACAAGGACTTGAACAAATTTTGAACAAGTGAAAACATGCCTTGGATCTAAATAAACAAATAAAAGGAGCTTAACAAGATTATAATCAAATGAGTGAATGACTTAAACTAAACTCAACCAAGAAGAGTTTGAACTTGCTACCTGAACAAATCATAAAAGACTTGGACTTGCAACAAGTGAACTCAATTTGAACTCATACTTGAACTCTACAAGGACTGCAGGGGACTTAGATTTGGACTTGAATAATAGAACAAAGAGCTTGAACTCAAATGAGTTGCATAATAGATTTATGAACCTAAACTTGAACAAAGTGATGAAGACTTATAAGCTTTTGAACATCAAAGGATTCACCAATTTGGACTTTAATTTGGTTCAAACCAAATATAAGAACTTGGACTACATGAAATATTGATTTGAGCATCAAGTGGACCAAATCTCAAGCTTGAAGAGATGAATAAAGATTTGATGTAAACTTGATTAAAATGAACATTGAATGATGATTTTGCAGCATAACCTCTCCTAAAATGAAAACACAATAAAAAAAAAGTGGAATTTCATTTGAACATAGAATTTTGAGACTCATGAATCAATTGATTCATAAGATCTTATCCATTGATCATATGAATAGGAGATTTGTGTTGAACACAATGTCAAAAAATTGATACAAAAGGTGTTCCACATATAAGTCCCTCGTAGACTAAAAGATATGTTCAAAGGCAATGAAGGTCGTGTTATCTCTAGTATCATCCACTCAAGAATAATGGTAAATGTTCATGCAAATTGATTGACTTGAACAAATCTACAAGAAGCATGCAACGAGTGTCGGGGTGTTTACACAGTCAATTATAACATAAGAAAGAACAAACGCTTCTACCACCTACAAGAGATTATAATTCCCCAAAGTGGATGTAGTAATTTCTTGCAATTCAAATGTAAGCAAGAACTATGAATCTATTACAAACAGATGCAATGAACTCAACAAGCAAAGGCAAATGACTATAATAAATGCAAGTATCCATGGGCCACTATAGAAGACTCGTAGCACACCAGTATATTGTCCACAAGCAAGATACAAAGTGACTATATCAAGTACAAGTGTTTACAAGTTATCTACGAGCATCTATAAATGCAAAATAGGAGATTAGTTAGCGCACTATAATCTACCTGCATAAATCATGAAAGTAGTGTACGACAGTCTATCTGTATAAACCAGCGAACAATCCAGTACTACAATATGCCACTAGATCCACAACTTCTATGCAAGCCGATAGAAGACGTCTGTAAATACTTTAAAAGTACACCGCACATGTACCGTAATTTATATACACATAGGTACACTAAAAGGGGTCAAAGCAATCATAAAACCAGCATGGGCCCGGACGAGCATGTTATTGGTAAACATACGATGTCTAGGGATGCTGCGCGGATCAATTTGAACCCAATCCTCCTAATGGATAAATAAGAGTCAACAAGGTTCAATAAATAATTATAAAATGCCCCCCCAAAAACTCAAATGGGCCCCGACGAGCATGATATTGATACACACGTGACATCTAAGGATGTTGCACGAGTTAATAAGTGAATACAAATTTGAACCCGGTCCTTCTATACGGATCAATAGAATTTGACAAGATTCAAACCAACAAATAAGTATACGGTTGTGAAAACCGGTATATTTATTTTATTGCATTCATATTAGGTCGTCAAGGCCTATAATCAAGAGAATTCACTAACAATAGCACAAAGCCTACAAAACTCGATCCTCCTAAGCATATAAATAGGAGTAGACAGTGTGTAAATCATCGGATAAATCTGCGATCACGAAGTTGATTGGAATATTTATTTTATACATTCATATCAGGCCTTCGAGGTCTTTAATAAAGAAAATTCACAAACAAAGGCATAAAAGCCTAGGAAACCTGATCCCCTATCGCCAAGTTGATAGGGTGGACAAGGTTCAAGCTTTAAATAGAAATGACCCCTCACACCCCGATAATAGCCGTACTGAATGAAGATCTCAACCGAATGAGTTAATTCACAAATATTTCAAATGCCATCCCATATATCCAAAAATCCAAAAAATCTCAAAATCCCAAAATCCCAAAAATATTTAAAACTGAAATTCATCCATCACATCACTTAAAAAAATTCATCCACCCTTCACAACAGTTTACCCGGGTGGACAAAATGAAAACTACCTCATCTCACAAAGAGACAAATGCCTAGTTGAAAATATCACTAGGATCCATTCTCAAATAATCTCCTGCCATTAAGGATGTGGTACGTGTCCTCTAACTGGCAGTTTTGTCACCAAATGGCACTGCAGGATAAACGGTTATGACCCGGGCTCTCTAAACCGAATGGTTTTGCTGCCAAATGGCACCACAAAATACCAGTTATGGCTAGAGCCAATACGCTCCTTAGTGGTATCAAATCCTTGAGATATGAATCAATAGGATATAATCGATAGGGTACAAAGCCCTCTGTTAGCTAAGATGGATTCAAATTTGTCCCCTTAGACAAACATTCACCCTAGGTCTACTAGGTACCCTTAGATGAAGCAACCCATGGCTGCCGACAAGGATCCTTCTATCAGGTTGGGTCGACTACCTCCTTTGACTAAGTAGACCAAGGACCATGATGGCCCGAGATAACGGAACTATGGGATCTTGATCGGGTCCATCATCCATTCCCCCACCATCCTCTTTAAGTGTAAGATGGTGAAAATTTCTATTTTAAATACAAAACCTTTAAATTTCTAAATCTTCCAGCCCTTCAAACTTCCAATATTTAACCCATTGATACTACTCTATGTCAGATGCACGTATCTCTATGTATCTGATTGATGACTAGCCTTAATTGGAAGTTCTCTCTCATTATTTGGAGGGGTAATTAACTATAAGGCCATGGGCATATAGGAAACCAGAACTCAAATCATAAAGTCCTCACAAAATGAGGGCGAAATCTTTGGGTAGTGTCTTAGCTACAAACCCATCTACCTTCCAAAATTTATCCTGGAACTTAATCCGCTAAAACTCCCTCACCGAAAGAAAAAGCAATCAGCGGGCGGAGGCCGGGGCTGAATTTTTGGAGTCAATAGATTTCTAGCGATTCCGCTGGGGATTGATTTCTCTTTCCATATTTGGTTAGTTGTCTCAGTGCTGCAGTAGCAGCCATATTAACTCGTACTCAAAATTTTGAGTCCTTCAAAATGATCATTTAACGAATTAAAATTTTGAATTTTTTAAAATGATAATTCAGAAAATTCATTTGGCATTCAGCAGAGTTTTAAAATTATTGCTTCTTTATGCTAATCTTTTTTGTCTATTTTATTTTTATATTTTGTGCAAGTCTCTGCATTTTGAAAGTGCGAGGTGATGTATCAGATTCTGATTACTAACCCTTATCATTCATTTATATAGATGGATCTACATAACACCCTAATGACCATCCAGCTGGGACGAGGAGCCAGGATTTAGCTGGCAAATGCTGTTATTGAGACTGAAGATATCAGGGCTATCATCCAATTTGGTAGCGTTGACTTCCCTACAGTCGTTGCAAGAACTGTCAGAACTCCTACCTATAGTGTGCATCTGCCGGTACAATGACTAGATGTCAAAAATCCTTATAGGAGGATTTCTGTTTTCGAGAGGCTATCGCAGCTTGAAATCCCAGCCACCAGAAGATCTATGAATAGAGGAAGAGTCTCTATGGTGATTACAAACACCACACCCCTATTAACTAGGCTATCTGCACCTAGGAAATATAATGTTGAAGCCTCCTCATTTGGAGGAAGGCCTATAAGGAGGCAGAGAAGGAAGATGAATGCTTAACTTCGAGCTCAGCAGCAACTGGTGTCTGTCCACCCTTTAAACCTACCTGCCCATGTGTCTGAAGCTACCATTCCAACTCGGAATGGGTTTGCAAATCTGAAATGGGTTAAGAGAAATAGCTCGATTGGGGAGCTAAAGAAATCTTTTTGGGATCAACGACTTGAAGCCCCAAGCCCTCCAAGGAAGAAAGAGCTTGAGACTCTTTCAGCTCGAGTATGCCGAGTTCTCAAAATAGTAAAAGAAAAAGGGATAAAGAAGAAAAGTTACCAGCGGCCACTAGCGGTCAAGACCGAAAGAGCTCCGCCAATGGAGCATCTATCTATTGCTGCAAAAAAGAGAGAAAGAAAGTATATCTCGTACGGTGAACATCGGGGCGTGACACTTGAACAATATATTCAGGGATCCACCGCCAAAAGGTCCCGATGGAAAGGAAATAAAATCTGGAGGCCAAAGCCTCATAAAGAAGATAGAAGAGAAAGAAGAACTGATCTAGGCATGACATCCGGTGATGCTTCCCGGAGATCTGCCCCTGCTTACAAACAATATCAGAAATGGGCTCCAAAAAGGATCCATAATGACACTCCTCCCGACGGTCGATACCTTGGAGAATCCTCCAGGGGATCCCGTCACCCTCCATCCCCTCCAAAGGAAGTGACTAACTTCGACCACAGTCCACTAGTCAAAGAAATCGCCTTACCTAACTAAGAACCAGAGATCCAATAGTGTCACCGCTCAGAGATCTGAAAAGTAGAAGAAGAATAATATATGGAAGGAGAAGAATACCTTGAAGGGGAAGAAAATATTGAAGAAAATATTGATGAATTTATGTGAGAAAACTTAGAAGAAGAATTAGATGATATAAATAACACCTTGGATATGGAAGTTGTCTATATGGTGACACATATAGACATTGATGATGGCACTGATTATGATGATGATGAAGATGACGATTATTGGCAACCGCCACCCAGGCAAGTACATCGTCGCCGCCACAGAGATGGGTCCACCACTGGTAGTGGTGGCCATTCTCAAGGAGAAGAGGAAGTATAGGAAGTAGATGAGAATCCTTCTGATGCCGAAGACATCACACTCGCTGAAATGCAGTGATAGATGAGATGACAAATGAGGGCAAAGGATAGGGAAATCTCTCAGTTGAATGAGAAGATGACTGAAATGATGGCTCAGATGGGGGCAATGATGCAGATGATGCAGAGAACTATCACTGTTGGCGCCATACCCAATCCTCCTGCTGACCCTCCCAACTTCCAAATGCCTCAAGTATAGGGAGTATGAGGTACTCCTGAAGGTGGTCACAAGGCTCACAACACTGTCCGCAAACCCACCCCATAAAATGTTGCAAGTACTTTTGAACCAGTGACTGCTGTACAGTTGAAAGGAATCATCAAAGAAAAGATCAGGGCTATTATAGCCATTGATCAAGCAGAAAAGTTGGTGGGTAAGGGTCATCCATATCCTGCTAAATACGACCAAGTGCCGTATCCGAAAGGATATTCTATGCCAAACATTAATACTTTCAATGGCAATAACAATCCCAGACAACATCTAGCATAGTTTAAAACCACCTGTAGGAATACATGAGGCAACGACGCCCTACTCTTCCGATAATTCGTTAGCAGTTTGACAGCAACTACTTTCGAATGGTATGCTGAACTACCAAATGATTCTGTAAAAATATTTATAGAGTTAGAATCTATGTTGCGGTTGATGCAGTATGAAAGAAAAGCCCAAGCAGGCCTACAATCCTAACCCCCAACAAAAGCTAATATTCGGGGGAAATGATAGGCCACGAACATATCAGGGTGGTGGAGAACGCCCAAGAAAGATAATAAGAACTGGTGATAGGATGTTCCAATCCCTCAAAGAAAAAATGTATAAAGAATATTCATTCAAGAGGGAGAGTGTCACCAAATTATTTTGACAGGTGTTGAAAGCAGGTTTAGAACTGCCTGAATACAAGAGGCCCGAAAAGTCGAAGTACACTGGTGACCCAAATTATTGCCCATACCATCAGGTAATTAGCCATCCTATTAAAGATTATTATAATTTTAAGGATTGGCTCGAAAGAAAGTATTGGAAAGGAGAACTCACATTGTCCGATAATGTGTTGACTCTTCCCAGGAAAGAATCAACTCGGGTGGTTACGTCCTCTTCCATATCTCTGGTTAAAGAAAGAAGAAATGAAAAGAAGTAAGCTCAAGAAGAACATTAGGAGACTGTGATCTCAAAGAAGACAATGAAAATGTTGAAGCAGCTTAAAGGAGTTCCAGGTATAAAGCAGAAGTCTCCTATTGAGCCAACAATAGATCTGAAGGTAGTGCTCGCGGTACGAGCTTCTACTTCCAAGCAATTCCCCAACCAAGCTGGCACTTCAAAGTCTGGAAAGGTGAAATCTCCTAAAAGGAAGACTAAACTGAAGAATTCTAAAGAGAAAAAGATAGCAACCCAAAGGGTTATCGACAGTTTGGACGAATACTACCAAACTATGAGGTGACCTATCAAACTTGTTAACTTCATATTAGAGCTTAAAATAGATGGAGCAGAAGAAGATAATGAGAATTCTCTTCCAACTGAAGTATATCAGGTCATCTTAGTGATACCAAATGTGATGATAAAAGAAAGATATGTTGGGGAAGTTGCTTTTGAATCCTATCTGATGGTGACATCAATGGACTATAGCTTGGAGGAGGACTTATATTTTTTAGAGAAAGATGAATCAGGTCCTAGCATAGCGTCTCGGATGGGACATGTAAATCTAGGTGGTGACTCTAAATCAACATATGAGTCCCTAGACGCAATAATGGCTGACTCTTAAGAAAATGTGCCATTAAATGAGTCTGAACAAGAGGAGATTGCTCAAGTACAATTGAGAAGTGAAAAGATATTGCCGCCTCTATCGAAGAAAGGGGTCTCCAACAAAGACAAGGAGAAATAAATAGTCATCAATGATGATGTTATCCTTGAAGATACAAAAAAAAAACACTTTAGTCAAGGGAATAGATTATAATATCTTATCCCATCTGAGAAAATTCCCAGCACAACTTAGCATATACGATGCCTTGGTAATGTCTAAAGACCTTCGGGAGACTCTGATTCAAGCTCTCAAAGATCCCGAAAGATACGAAGCGTATTTTACTGAACATAATTTGATTGAGATTCTATAAGCTCTCAACAAACCATTTATCACCTTCTCTAAAGAAGATATGATGCTTGGGACTGCATACCATAACCGTCCTTTGTATGTTACAGCAGAGAGTAATAAGCTGATCATCAGTCAAATCCTAATTGATCCCGGATCTTCCATAAATCCAATAATCTTGAAAGCGCTGAGATCCCTCTTCCTTGATGTGGAACACCTCAAGACAAATAAGCTGATAGTGCATGGTTTCAACGAAAAGGGTAGAATACCCTCGGACCATTCATGCTTCCTCTTGTATTTAGAGAACTCCATACATAAGACAAATTCTATGTGATTTATGTGGATACTTCATTCAAAGCACTACTAGGTCATCCCTGGTTGCATGAATATGGTGTTGTCCCGTTAATATTACACCAGTGTATGAAATATCTTTGAGATGTAAAAGAATTTTTGTAACTCGAGCTTATAAGTTTACGTTTTGATGATAATAAATATTGTGGCTCACTATTTACTGTATACCTATATTTACAAAATATTTTTCTTTTTGTGTTCACTAACATTTCAGGATTATAGCGCACCTTACAAGGCTTAGCTTTAGTAGAGCATGTTCTATTTGTATTTTTCATTAATGTATTTCTTGGCTTGTAAGGGTGTTTGCTTGCTTGTACCCTTACTCACTTATTTTTGTTATCTATTTTTGTTCACATCATCCGGGATGATCCAAACATCGGCCTGAATGATCAACTAAAAATAGAAATCTTAATTAGGGCATCTTAGTTAAGGCAACCTTCTTTAAGCACATCATCCTGGATGATATTCATATCGGTCGGGATGATAGGCTCAAAATAGAATGAATTAGCCACCATATCTATTTAGGTATTCCTTATTTTTAGACATCATCCAAGATATCGTCCTGGATGATGCAGCTCAATTATGCCTAAATTAATCTGGTAATTAAGGAAAGCAATTAAGATTTGATTACATGATCACATCATCTGGGATAATCATAGGATCGTTCAGGACAATAGCCTGGACAATTGACATCGTCCAGCTTCTATTCAGGGCTACGTTCAGGATGATTTTCCTCGTATTTGAACAAATCGACCTGGACAATCGTGATATAGGCCTGAACGATATGGCCAAAAATGTTCTCATCGTCCCAAACTAACTAGGCTGATTGAGCAAAATTTATGCTGGTCGGCCAGGATGATATTTATCATCTTGGACGATAAAGTCGACAAGTTATAATTAATGATCACATTTGGAGCTCTTCTATTTAAGCTTTGACAAGGGACTTTATAAGTATCTTTGGAAGCCATTGAAGCTTCATTCTTCTGGAGGAAACTTGAAGAAAGAGCTTGAAAGGGAGAGAGGAAATGGTTGAGTTTGAGAGAGGGTTAAGATCCTTAGATGGGGTTTCAAGGGAATATAGAGGGGGTTCCACACGGTTGCTCCTATGAGCTTGCACCTTAGTACCATTGGATTCAAGGCTCGTCTTAAGGGAATTTTTGGAACGAAGAAGATCTCTTTGGTGTCAAAGGACCCGGCTACTTCGCCCCACCGGGGAAGGTGGAAGTAATTTTATAAGGGCTTCTCCGCCTAGCTGTGGGGGCCAAAAGAGAGACACTGCGTTTAGTGCAATACTCTGATGGTGCCTCCGAGGAGTGGACGTAGGTCAAGGTTTGACCGAACCACTATAAATCTAATGTGTTCTTTTCTTTATTATTTTTGTATTTAATTTCCGCACTTTGATTTTCTTTGTGGTGAATCTTGGTTTTGGATGTGATTGTATTTTTAGTTAAAGATGTTTTAAAATCCAATTCCCCCCCCCCCCCCCCCCCCCCCCGCCTCTTGGTTAGCCTTGGGACTAGTTTATAAGGGCTTAAATCCCTAACAAACTTTCTAGTGCCATCAGTAAACTTTCAAGTGGTATCAGAGCGGGATTCATAAAATTATGTTTTTAAAAACTTTTGAATTTTGATCCATGACTAATTTTTGTAATCGTAATATTGTGAAAGGTTATTCAATCACCCAACCACCTTTATTTGAAAAAATTACTTTTGATTTTTGAAAAATTTGCATGTCTACTTTCTTGTAATCTATTGATTTTCGAATATGAAAAATGATTTTAACTGGTTATTCTGTACCGTCACATATTTTAGATGAAATTAAAACTGATATTTTTTTAATCAATGGAGTAGAGAAGAACAAATCAATACTCAATCGAATGCAAAATCACTGAATTATTTTTTTTGTGTTTTAAATTCTGATGATTTTATATTTGTATCCATGTGCTCTACTGGCAAGGAAATTTGGGATAAATTACACACTATATATGAAGGCACTAGTGAACTCAAGCAATCCAGATTAAATATTTTAATGCATGATTATGAATTTTTTTGCATGAAATCTTATGAGTCAATCATAGACATGTATACTAGGTTTATTCAAATTGTGATATCATTTCATGTTTTAGGTAAAGAATTTTTAAACTTTGCAAAAGTCAATAAAAATCTACATTGTTTACTTGACAAATTTGATGCCAAAGTTATTGCTATTTATGAATCAAAAAATTTGAATGAATATTCTATTAATAATTTGATTGGCTCACTCATTGCCTACGAGCAAAGTTTGGGTCAAAGACATTTGGATACATGTTAGATGATAGAGCTAAACGTTGAAGACTCGAAGAAAAGTGGCTTAGTTGGTGATGAAAGCAATGACTTATCAAGAAAATTAAAAAGCTTACCAAAGCATAAGCATCAATAAAAGTGGAATAAAGATAAAAATTGTAAGAATGTTAAGATTTCTTCTGACGTTATTTGTTTTTGATGTAGGAAGCCTGGACACATGAAAAATCAATGCCCTAATTTGAGAACTCTTCCTACAAAAGAAAAGGGTAAAGTTAAATAAATTGTAAAAACGGTAAATAATGAAAAACAAAAAATCTCTTAGCAGACCTAGCTTCTAAATCATCAGATCATGAGCAAGATGATGTTTAAACCACTGTTTTTGTATTTATTTATCTGTGTGTGAATGTTTTATTCGTTTTCGTGTATTTTTTATATTTTTTTTTCTTTTGATTTATTTTTCAATCTTTTCTCCTTTCTTTTCTTTTTTTGTTAAATTTTTAAGTTATCTTTACTTTTTCTTTTTGTGAAGTTCTCTCTAATCAACACACACGTTCACCTTTCTAAAAATGAAAAATCTACCTCTTATTTTTCTTGAATTCTTATATAAGTTGTGGTTGACTTCTCTAAAAAGAGTTAAAGGAAAGAAACTCATAATTTTATCTCTCTATCTATTTTCTTAAAAAGGTTATTTTACTTTTGATTCAAAATCTTCATCATATTATAAATTGGATTTTGAAATTAATCTTTTTCATCTCCCTATATTTTATTTATAGCATAAGATTTTTTTACAAGTTATTAAATCTACCTCATAATTTTCTTAATCAAGTAGTTTGCATTATCAATAGAATGGATTTTCTTTTATTTTTAAAATTTCAGAAAGGTGGCATATTGAAAAAAAAAGTAGCCAATGATGCCAAATCAAAAGATGCGCAATGACGTCAAAATTGCGAAAGATACACCAAGTGTAAAAAAAAATAAAAAATATGGAAAGTGCTCCAAAAAAAATCTGACAAGAGGTATAAAATGAGTCCACAAAAAATAATGCTTACCTTTTCTTGTACTTCTTAAATCTTAAGAAAACTCTTGATATTTTTGATACTTGAGCTTAAAAATCATGATTTCTGATTCACCAATTTTTGCAATAATCTTCTATTTGATATGTTTTATGAAAGAAGTTTTGAAAAAATTAGTACTTATTTTTCTAATTTGTTCCTTGATTTAGATACTGGATTAAAAAATTTATGAGCCTTTAAAAGAACTTGAGCTTGGATTAACGATTTTTGAATTTCTAACATTTTATGGATTAAGCTTTATCAATCCATTCCTTACTAAGTTTTTGAATAAAATTAAGATGTAATTTTCTCATTTTCAAAATATTTGATTTTTTTTTCTTTTCACTAGATCAGGGAGCATTTTGGTTTTATTTTATTATTCTGATTGTTCGTGCCCCTCCTCTTTTTTGATAATGTCAAAGGGGGGAACATACTGTTGTATTTGTATATGTTTACTATTTCTTTAAATAAAAAAATTAAAATAAAAAAAAATTATCTTCCTTATTTATTAAATTTTTTATTCTAGTTAGGGGGAGATTAGGAGAAAATATTTTTAATTTTGCAAATTCAACCAGTAATATTTATCATCATCAAAAAGGGGGTGATTATTGTAACTCGAGCTTATAAGTTTATATTTTAATGATAACAAATATTGCGGCTCACTTTCTGCTGTCTACTTATATTTGTAATATATTTTTCTTTCTATATTTACTAATATTTTAGGATTACAGTGCACCTTATAAGGCTCAGCTTTAGCGGAACATGTTCTATATATACTTTTTATTAATGCATTTCTTGACTTGTAAGGGTGTTTGCTTGCTTGTAACCTTGCTCACTTATTTATGTTCTCTATTTTTGCTCGCATCATCTGGGACAATCCAAACATCGGCCTGGACGATCAGCTAAAAATAGAAACCCTAAATAGGGCATCCTGGTTAAGGCAGCCATCTTTAAGCACATCGTCCTAGATGATATTCTTATCGGCCGGGATAATAGGCTCAAAATATAAAGAATCAGTCACCAGATCTATTTAGGTATTCTTTATTTTTGGACATCGTCCAGGACATCGTCTGGATAATGCAGCTCAATTATGCCTAAATTAATCTGGTAATTAAGGAAAGCAATTAAGATTTGATTCCACAATCACATCATCCAAAATAATTACAGCATCATCTAGGACGATTGCTTGGATTAATGACATCGTCTAGCTTCTGTTCAGAGTGATGTTTAGGATAATTTTCCTCTTATTTGAACTAATCGGCCTGGATGATTGTGATATTAGCCTAGATGATATGGCCAAAAATCTTCTGATCGTCCAAAACTGATCAGGCTGATTGAGCAAAATTTATGCTGATCGGCCAGGATGATATTCATATCGTCCTGGACACAGGACGATAAAATCGGCAAGTTATAATTAATGAGCTCATTTGGAGTTCTTCTATTTAAGCTTTGATAAGGGACTTTATAAGTGTCTTTGGCAGCCATTGAAGCTTCGTTCTTCTGGAGGAAACTTGAAGAGAGAGCTTGAAAGGGAGAGAGGAAAGGATGGAGTTTGAGAGAGGGAGAAGATCCTTAGAGGGGGTTTCAAGGGAGTGTGGAGGGGGTTCCACACGGTTACTCTAGCGTGCTTGCACCATAGTACCATCAGATTCAAGGCTCATCTTGAGAGAAGTTTTGGGATAAGAAGATATCTTTGGTGTCAAATGACTAGGCTACTCCACCGTATCGGGGAAGGTGGAGGTAATTTTGCAAGGGATTCTCTGCCTAGTTGTGTGGGCTAAAGGAGAGACACAGAGTTTAGTACAATACTCGGAGGGTGCCTTCGAGGAGTGGACGTAGGTTAAGGTTTGATCGAACCACTATAAATCTAGTGTGTTCTTTCATTTATTATTTTCATATTTAATTTCTACACTTTGATTTTCTTTGTGGTGAATCTTGGTTTTGGATGTGATTGTGTTTTTAGTTAAAGAAGTTTTAATGTCCAATTCACCCCCCCCCCCCCCCCCCCCTCCTCTTGGTTAACCTTGGAGCTAGTTCATAAGGGCTTAACATCCCTAACGAACTTTCAGAATTCAGGATCTCTGGTGACACTCAGCCCTTTACAGTTCATGAAGCAATAGTTTATGAAGGTGTACGGTACTTCATGCCAAAGAAGAAAAAGTCTTCGAGCTCTCTCGAGGCTAAGGCATCAAACTCAAAGGCTATGAAGCGACTTGAATGGGAAGGTGAGAAAACGTAGGTGGGGAGAAAGAAGGCAACGCCAACTCCTTCCAAGGCACCGACTATTCCCAAAGAAAGGAAATATGTACCTCACCTTAGGAGTGACACAGACGAAGATGATATCACCCCAACAAAATCCTGGATAGTATGCCAGACTACAGCTAAATGGAGTAAGGAGGTTGAATTTTTAAACGATGATTATGATTATGACTCTATCTAAATGAATACGGTGCAAGATGTATTCTCAAGGAGGATAAGTAGCCTATCAATCTCAGATAGCATACTTGTAGTCACGCGTATCCCCCTAGAACACTTCAAGGAAATCATTCCACGCGAGGTATATAAGATTGAAGAACTCGCTACCTTTTATCTGCCTCCCCTTAAAAATGGGACTATGCCAGGGAATGTGTTATATTCTATGGAAATCCACCAAGAGGAGAATAATTACTGATGTTGTATGCTCCTCGATTATAAAGAGTTGAACCTACGAGGCTACCTAGGTTCAATACCAAAAATATTCAAAGAATGCTACGAAAGCAAATTAGTATTCCTACCACCAAATGACAACTTCATACAAGCTTGGGCCTATGGTATGAAAAGAATCTGCATCCATTACGATTGAAGGATATAGATGCATATAAGGGTATCAGATTCATCAAATGAAAATTCCTTCAGAAAGAGACTTGTTGGGCAATCACATGCATGAAAATTGAATCTGATGATGTTGGTGCTAAAGAGATTTATGAAGTTGATGATTATGATAATCAACTCATAGAGGCTAAACCTGGACCAAAAGAGCTTGAAGATGGTGGACAGGCAGCTTCTGTGGATCAACTAAAAGAAGTCAACTTAAGGACTGAGGAGGATCATCGCCTAGCCTTCATTAGTTATCTCCTATCCAAAGAATAAATAGAAGAAATAAAAGAACTTCTCTATGAATTCAGAGATTTCTTCGCCTGGATATATGCTGAGATATCTGGCTTATCCCCTGAAGTAGAAGTTCACAAATTAGCTATCAAATCGGATGTAGCACCCGTAAAGCAAGCTCCAAGGAGAATGAGATTGGAGATCGAAGAATAGGTGATTACTGAAACAAAGAAGCTTATAGAGGCGGGCTTCATCCGAGAAGGAAAATATGCCAATTTGATTGCTAATATTGTCCCTGTAAAGAAGAAGAATGGCCAGATTCGTATTTGCATTAACTTTAGGGACCTTAATAAGGCATGCCCGAAAGATGACTTCCCGCTCCTTATATCAAAACTTTTAGTGGACAATACATCCAACTATGACATGTTCTCCTTTATGAACGGATCATTGGACTACAACCAAATCAAGATGGCACCTAAAGACAAAAATCACACATCATTCAGAATGTCCATCGGTATCTTCTATTACACAGTTATGCCCTTCGGCCTGAAAAACACTGGTGCCACCTATAAACGGGAAATAACTCATATCTTTGATGAGCTAATACATCAAAAGGTTGAGTGTTATGTGGTTGAACTTGTTGTTAAGAGCATGGATCAAAAAGATCGCCTATGTGAACTAACAATAGTATTTGAGAGAATAAAAAATTTTGATCTGAAGATGAACCCTCTCAAATGTGCTTTCGGGGTCTCTTCCGGCAAATTTTTGGGGTACGTCATCGAGGAATTAAAGTCGACCCCAATAAGATTAAGGCAATTATAGAGATGCCACCTCCAAAGAACCTTCAATAACTTCGCTCCTTATAAGGATAATTCGCTTTCATTCGACGATTCATATCGAATCTATCGGGAAGGTGCTAGCAATTTTCAAAGTTAATGAAAAAGGATGTTCGTTTCAAGTGGGACGAAAAGTTCCATGAAGCATTTGAAAGTATCAAAAGATACTTGTTAAATCCACCCATTCTCGTAACGCCAATTCTGGGGAAGCCTCTTATACTATACACGGTAGCACTAGAAGAGTCCCTTGAAGCATTGTTGGCCCAACATAATAAAGAAGGGAAAGAGAATGTGCTCTACTACATCAGTTGAAGGTTAATAGGAGCAAAAATCTACTATTCCCCAATTGAGAAGCATTGTCTGGCATTAAATTTTGTAGTTCAGAAACTCCGCCACTATAGTTATCTCACAAAATCACGTTGATATCAAAGATCGATCTGTTGAACTTTTTGATGACAAGACCAGCATTAACAGGTCGCCTAGCCAGGTGGGCAGTACTATTACTGCAGTTTGATATCATATATATGCCATAAAAGGTGGTGAAAGGTCAAGCCTTGGCAGATTTTTTTATTGCACATTCGATCCCAACAGACTCTCAACTCAACGATGATTTGCCCGATGAGCAAATCATGCAGGTTGAAGAAGATTAAAAGCTACTATTTTGGGAGATGTACTTTGATGGTACATCTTCGATTAAACCTTCCCGACCTTTAAATATTGCAAGGACTCGAGCTGGTATCGATCTCATTTTCGTAGCACCTGAGGAAAGCATATAATAAGGTTTTCATTCAGTTTGACTGAATCTCAGACCAACAACGAAGCTGAGTATGAAGCTCTAATAAAAGGACTGGAGATTGTGATCGATGTTAGAATTCAAAATCTCCAACTTTTTGGTGATTCTCAACTCGTGATAAATCAAGTCTTTGGCACTTATAAGGTTGGCAAAGTCGAACTCGCCCACTATCATCGATGAGCTCTTGAGCTTCTAAAGTAATTGTTGAATGTCAAAATAGCTCGAGTTCCTTGAAGATAGAATGCTAAAGCAGATTGCCTAGCCAAATTGGCCAAGGAAATGGTGAACACCAATGAGGAAAATCCTATATTCATTAGAGATTAGACCCATAGGGTCTTGGAGCCTACTCTGTTACAATTTTTTAGGGTAGAAGAAATACCAGATTCAAGCTAATGGGATATAATTCCAATTGATCCCCAATCTCTCCATCAAATCATTATGGAAAATTATCCAGAAGAATATCATGTGGCTAAGAGATGTAAAGCTAGTCAAGCTTCAGAATCGTGGTGGCATTGTTTAAATATTGAAGACGAAAATGATTGGAGGCAGCTATTCATTGACTACTTCAAAGAAAACAAACTCCCAAGAGAAGAATCAATGGCAGTACAAATCCAAAAAAGGGCGTTGCAATACGCATTTGTTAATGACACATTGTATATGCGAGCTTTTGATTAAATGTGGTTAAGGTGCCTAGAGACCAAGAAAGCTGATAAAGTGGTAACAAAAGTTTATGAAGGACTTTGTGGTGCACATCAGTTAGGTCCCAAAATGGCTGCTAAAATCAAGAATATGGGTTATTATTTGTCGACCATGGTGAGAGATTGTATTGACCACGCTAAGAGGTGCCATGAATGCTAAATCTATGGTGATGTTATACATCAACCACCAAATCCTCTACACCTAACAGTGGCATCCTGGCCATTTGAATGTTGGGGCATAGACATAATTGGGCTGATAGATATGCCATCATCAGCGGGACACCGTTCATTCTGATAGCAACGGACTACTTTTCAAAGTGGGCGGAAGTGGCTCCATTCAGAGAGGTCACATCCGAGCATGTGTTAAATTTCTTTACCCACAACATTATTTATAGAAGGTGTGCCACGCCACATAATCTCATATAATAGTACGGTATTCAAAAGTATAAAAATTTATAAGTTCGTTGATCGGCATAAAATCGATTGGCGATATTTATCCATATACAATCCAAGGCAAATGGTCTGGCAGAAGCCTTCAACAAAATGCAGGTGAAGCTATTGAAGAAGATCCTCACCAAGAACAAAAGAAAGTGGCATATGAAGATGGCAGAAGCGTTATGGGTATATCATAAAACATACAAGACGCCAATTAAAGCCACTCCTTATTCATTGGTGTTCATAGTTGAAGCTGTATTACCATTGGAGATTAAACTACCATCACCCCGGATAGCAATCCAGAATGACCTTATCCAAGAACAAAATACTCGTTTAAAAATGGAAGAGCTCGACGCACTTGATGAACTAAAGCTATAAGCTCAATAAAACCTTGAAATCTCCTGAGTAAGAATGACAAAATTCTTTGATCGGATGGTGTGTCCTCGGGCATTTCGAAAAGGGGAATTAGTCCTGGTGCTGAGAAGATCAATCATCCCACACCAAAAAATTAGTGGCAAATTCTTATCAAATTGGGAAGGCCCCTTCGTCATCGAGAAAGTGTACCAAGGAGGAGCATATCAATTGATCGATCTGAATGGTCAGAGGCTTATTCTGCCGATCAACGGCCGACATTTAAAGAAGTATCATGAATGAAAATTCCATTTCTAATGTACTTTATAATGACTAAAGTGCTATATGAATATTTATCAAAGTATGCATATATTTATATTTTGAAAGTTTCTTATATAGAAAGAATGCATTTCAAAATCCCCCATTAGACTGTGGGCATTTTAAATATTTCTTCAGGTCAACTTCACACTGTGTGCTGAGAACCCCAAATAAATATTTAAAATCTCAAAGATACAAGGTCCATCCAAAATGACCCTACAAGATAGGGGGCATTTTAAATATTTATTTGGATCGACATCGCGCTTCATACTGAGATCTTTGAATAAATATTTAAAAATATTAATTCAAATATTTTTTGTGCTAAAGAATTCAAATACTTGTTTTCCAAGGTATATGCAGGTAATCTTTTAAAAGTTTAAGACATCGCCTTCTCAAAGGTACAAAAACTCAAAAGTCAAGAAAGAGACTTTTATGGCAGCACACTCCTACAAATTGAGCTAGAAAAGCTTTAAGTCTTTTAACAGTCTGAAGCTTAAGGTTTGAATGGGTATAAGAGGCTGGATCCAACAAGCTCAAATATAGTCAGATCGCTGGCAGCTCTGTCTACTCAATAAACCACAAGAAAGGCCATAGTAGCGGAACCCCCACTTCGTTAACCCGTTAGTAGGGACTGTAAGAAGCACGAAGGCTAATTTGACTCGACAAGTTCAAGTGATCATAATATACCAAAATCTCCTAATCGATCAGAGAATCAAAGTTCTAGTGGAAGGAGGAGTCACGAATAACCATTGAATGCTCATAGACTTTAAGTCTTCAACCACTAAGAAGAACTCCAAACCTATCAACTTCAGTAAAATCAACATTGGGAAGCACAATTCCCATAGCTTAAGTTTGAAGCCTGAATGGGTATAAGAGGTCAGATCCAACAAGCCCAAATATGACCGGATCGCCGGCAGCTCTGTCTACTCAACAAGCCATAAGAAAGGTCATAGAAAGGAACCTCAATCTCAGCAACCAGAGGATGAAGGGCTGTCAAATCCTAGCTCTCCCGATCTGATGAACTCAAGTGATTCAGATTAAAGTCTTCTTAAGTGGTTAAAAATCAAGATAGTACCTACGTTAGATACTATCAACTGAATTCAAAAATTACAAATCCTTCAACAAATCTATAAAGCACAAAGTAAGGATCGAAGGAACTTTTCTTCAATAATTTCATTAAAGCACAAAGCAAAGGGTTGAAAAAAATATTATATAGTTCACACAAAGCCTAAGGCTAAACTAAAAGGATTCGTCATCAACAAGTCCACTATGCACAAAGCTCTGGACTGATGACTTTTCGCCACCGACCTAATATAAACCTAAAGGATTTGGGTCACTGGTGTCTACCCCTTCATTAAGCCTGTCAAAGCTAGAAGCAAAGGGCAGAAGGCATACAAATCTTCTAAAAAGTCACCAAAGATAAATCAGGTAACCTTTCACCATGTTCGCCACTCTGAAGCATAAGGAGGAAGATCAAAATCCCAGGACTCTAGCTAAAGTCACAGAATGTGCACCCCAAATGACATCTAGAAATGTCCCTAAAGACTAGGAGAATTTTAAATATTTATTTGGGTCAACATCATGCCGCATGCCGAGATCCCCATATAAATATTTAAAATTTTGCTAAGATACAACCAAATGATAGAAGAATGTCGAACATATACAGAAAGGCCATAAACTAAAGTGATCGTGGTGATTAAAGAAAACAAATGGCGGTGATATTATCCACCATTGTCAATCTACAAAGTCATGATCTAGGGACCCAAATACGAAGTTCCATATCACTATCCTGGGGACCCCTACTTAACTAAAGCTAATATGTCAACCATCTGTGGATACATCTAAAGAGTCATGAAGATAGAAGAATAGTGTGACATCCAAACAACTTTTTGGAGATCCACTAAATGAAATCCTCAGCGTGACATCCAAATGAGTTATTAGAGATCTTCTAAATCAAACCCTTGTGTGACATCTAGAATAAATATCTAGAGATCCATAGGATCAATCAGCATACAACAAATGTGGATCGCCTAGAAGTGTACCACATTTATTAGGGGGGCATTTATTGACCCATTAGCTAAAGCCAAAGGAAAAGAGACAGAGAAAATAAAAATTACATAAAAATGATTACCTCTGCCATACCTCTATGCAAAATCTTGCCAAAATCTTGCATATCTTGTTCAAATCCCGCCCCATGCTCTGCTAGCGGTGCCGAACTATCGTATCATCATGATCTCCTGCTCACCTCTATCGCATCTTTAAAACGAGACGGAATTCCTCTCATTTGAGCGCTTCCGTACGCTCAAGTCCCGCAAAGCTCCATCCTGTCGCTCTCCTCCTTCGTGAGCTTTAGCCAGCTTCTCCCTCTCGTCGAACTGAGATCCTACTCGGCATCAAGCTACTAATCTACCCTCAACATCTCCGCCTCCTTCAACCCTTTCGGCCAATGCAAAGAGAGAGAGAGAGAGAGAGAGAGAGAGAGAGAGAGAGAGAGAGAGAGAGAGAGAGAGATAGAGAGAGAGAGAGGAAGAAAGCTCCCTTCCTTACCAACCGAGCACTCTTGGATCCGACGACTGCAGCTCCTTCTCGCAAGCCTCTCTAACCCGCTCCTTCATAGTCGCCAGATGTCGCCCCTTCGGCAGCTCCCCCTTCTGGTCGAATCAAAAATTAGGACATTCTGATCGGAAGCCATGATCACGAGCTTGTCGTAGTGAAGGTAACTACCTCCCTTTTAGGTGCTTATTCAGCCGAATCCTATGAATATGCCGAACTAGAGAGGTAGAGAGGGAGAAAGGGTTTGGTGATTTGGTTAAGTTTAATTAGAGTTAATCTTAATTAGTTGTAATTAATTTTAATTATAATCATTTTAGTTAATTATATTTATTATAATTAACTAATGATTAGTTTTAATTAAATAATTATAATTAGTTTTAATTAATGTTAATTTTAATTAGTTATAGTTAATACTCCTTTTAATTATAGTCAATTAGTATTCATTAAGTATAATTATTTAAAGTTAATTGATATTAATTAAATATAATTAATTAAAAGTTAATTATAATTAATTATATCAGTTATTTATAATATTTATAGTTAATTATTTTAATTAATTATAATTAATTAAGAGTAATTATAATTAATTAATATTAACTATTGAATTAATCCGTAATAAGAATGCCTCCTCCTCTCTTGCCTCAGTTTTCATGTCCACCTCCAATCTGTCGGTCACCAAGGTATAATCCTTCTAAAAACTAAAGCTCCGAGAGCCCACCCTTGGCACTTATAGTGCGGCGAGTAACCACCCATGCGCACTTTTTTAACAGGATGGGAGGGAGCTCATCGCGGTACTTATGGCGATGCGGATAATCCCCCTTAAGTCCTTTTTCGATGTTCGTGATGCACCAAAGGACCGCCCATGCATGCTTTTCTTAGCGTGATGGGAGGGAACTTGGTGTGGTGCTTACAACAAAGTAGTCAATTCCTATGCGTGCTTTCTTAGCACGGCGGGATAAAAAAATTGCTTTTCAAGTAAAATACTTTTCTTTAAAAAAATAACCCATTCACGCCATTTTTGGCGTAGAGGATGACAAGCAAAAAATCACCACCGTGGTGTCTCATAAACCGTGCACGTCTTTCTTGACGTGGCGGGTAGGCGGCCTCTTGGTTTTTCCTCTAAATGGGGGAGACACCGGGAGGCTGCCAAATTTTTGTCTGAAATAAGACAAAGGACTTGAACAAATTTTGAACAAGTGAAAACATGCCTTCGACCTAAATGAACAAATAAAAGGAGCTTAACATGATTATAATCAAATGAGTGAATGACTTAAACTAAACTCAAACAAGAAGAGTTTGAACTTGCTACCTGAACAAATCATAAAAGACTTGGACTTGCAACAAGTGAACTCGATTTGAACTCATACTTGAACTCTACAAGGACTGCAGGGGACTTTGATTTGGACTTGAACAATAGAACAAAGAGCTTGAACTCAAATGAGTTGCATAAGAGATTTATGAACTTAAACTTGAATCAAGTGATGAAGACTTGTAAGCTTTTGAACATCAAAGGATTCACCAATTTGGACTTTAATTTGGTTCGAACCAAATATAAGAACTTGGACTACATTAAATATTGATTTGAGCATCAAGTGGACCAAATCTCAAGCTTGAAGAGATGAATAAAGATTTGATGTAAACTTGATTAAAATGAACATTAAATGATGAGTTTGCATCAAAACCTCTCCTAAAATTAAAACATAATAAAAAAAGGGGAATTTCATTTGAACATAGAATTTTGAGACTCATGAATCAATTGATTCATAAGATCTTATCCATTCATATGAATAGGAGATTTGTGTTGAACACAGTATCAAACAATTGATACAAAAGGTGTTCCACATATAAGTCCCTCGTAGACTAAAAGATATGTTCAAAGGCAATGAAGGTCGTGTTATCTCTAGTATCATCCGCTCAAGAATGATGGTAAATGTTCATGCAAATTGATTGACTTGAACAAATCTATAATAAGCATGCAACAAGTGTCGGGGTGTTCACACAGTTCATTATAACATAAGAAAGAACAAACGCTTCTACCACCTGCAAGAGATTACATTCACCAAAGTGGATGTAGTAATATCTTGAAACTCAAATGTAAGCAAGAATTATGAATCTATTACAAACAAATGCAATGAACTCAGCAAGTAAAGGAAAATGACTATAATAAATGCAAGTATCCATGGGCTACTGTAGAAGACTCGTAGCACACCAGTCTATTATCCACAAGCAAGATACAAAGTGACTATATCAAGTGCAAGTGTTTACAAGTTACAGTGGGAAACTCATCGTGCATACAACAAGTTATCTACGAGCATCTACAAATGCAAAACAGGATATTAGTTAGCACACTATAATCTACCTACATAAATCATGAAAGTAGTGTACGATAGTCTACCTGTATAAAGCAGCGAACAATCCAGTCTAGAAGCTGCTATAATATGTCATCGAATCTGCAACTTCTATGCAAGCAGTAGAAGGCGTCTACAAATACTTTCAAAGTACCCCCGCACATGCACCATAGTTTATATACACATATGTACACTAAAAGGGGTCAAAGCAATCATAAAACCCGCATGGGCCCCGACGAGCGTGTTATTGGTACACATGAGTCATCTAGGGATGCTGCGTGGGTCAATTTGAACCCGATCCTCTTAAGTGGATAAATAGGAGTCGACAAGGTTTAATAAATAATTATAAAATGCCCCCCAAAAACCTGCATGGGCCCCAACGAGTGTGTTATTTGTACACACGTGAAATCCATGGATGCTGCGCTGGTTAATAAGTGAATTCAAATTCGAACCCGATCCTTCTATACGGATCAATAGGAGTCGACAATGTTCGAACCAACAAAAACGTATATGATCGCGACGACCGATATATTTATTTTATTGCATTCATATTAGGCCATCAAGGCCTATAATCAAGAGAATTAACTAACAATTGCACAAAGCCTACGAAACCCGGTCCTCCTAAGTAGGTAAATAGGAGTAGACAGGGTTCGAACCATCTGATAAATATGTGGTCATGAAGTTGACCGAAATATTTATTTAATACATTCATATTAGGCCTTCAAGGCCTTTAACAAAGAAAATTCACAAACAAAGGCACAAAGCCTATGAAACCTGATCCCCTATCGGTAAGTTGATAGAGTCGACAAGGTTCAAGCTTTAAATAGAAATGACCCCTCACACTCCGATGATGGCCGTGTTGAACGAAGATCTCAACCGGAGGGATTAATTCACAAATATTTCAAATTCCATCTAATATATCCAAAAATCCAAAAAATCTCAAAATCCCAAAATTCCAAAATCCCAAAAATATTTAAAACTGAAATTCATCCATCAAATCACTTAAAATAAAATTCATCCACCCTCCACAATAGCTTGCCCGGGTGGACAAAATAAAAACTACCTTAGCTCACAAAGAGCCAAATGCCTAGCCGAAAATATCACTAGGATCCATTCTCAAATAATCTCCTGCCACTAAGGACGTGGTACGTGTCCTCTTACCGACAGTTTTGCCGCCAAATGGCACCGCAGGATAAACGGTTATGACCCGGGGCCCTCTGAACCAAATGATTTTTCCGCCAAATGGCACCATGAAATACTGGTTATAGCCAGAGCCAATACACTCCTTAGTGAAATCAAATCCTTGAGATATGAATCAATAGGATATAATCGATAGGGTACAAAGCCCTCTGTTAGCTAAGGTGGATTCAAGTTTGTCCTCTTAGATAAACATTCACCCCAGGTCTACAAGGTACCCTTGGACGAAGCAACCCATGGCTGCCGACAAGGATCCTTCTGTCAGGTTGGGTCGACTACCTCCTCTGACTAAGTAGACCAGGGACCATGATGATCCTGGATGACGGAACCATGAGATCTTGATTGGGTCCATCATCCATTCCCCCAACATCCGCTTTAAGTGTAAAGATGGTAAAAATTTTTATTTTAAATACAAAACCTTCAAATTTTTAAATCTTCCAACCCTTCAAACTTCCAATACCCAATCTCCAATATTCAACCCATTGCTACTACTATATGCCAAATGCATGTATCTCTATGTATCTGATTGACGACTAGCCTTAATCGAAAGTTCTCTCTCGTTATCGGGAGGGGTAATTAATTATAGGGGCTTGCGCCTATAGGAAACCAAAACTCATATCATAAAGTCCTCGCAAAATGAGGGTGAAATCTCTGCGTATTGTCTTATCTACAAACCCATCTGTCTTCCAAAATTTACCCCGAAACTTAATCCGTTAAAACTCCCTTGTCGAAAGAAAAAGCAATCAGCGGGCAAAGGCCGAGGCTAAATTTTTGGAGCTCACAACATGCATGAAATATTTATTTTTTTGCATTGTGGTGTCTTCTAATATTTCTGTTAGATGAAGGACTCAAATACAATACCTGAGATTTTTTTTATGAAAATGAACAAGTTGGGTGATCTGAAAATGCGGTGAAGAAGAATAACTTTGTTTGTTCGGGGTTACTTTGAGATGTTGCTTAGTCCGAAAGATGGTAAGCAAAAGAATAAACACAAGAAATGTGGCGTGACATATTTATGTAATAGCAAAAGTGGCACTGGTAATCTAAGATGTCACTTGGAAAATTGTAAGAAAATAAATATGCTTGATATTGGACAACTCATTTTACAAACAAACTCTGAATCATCCATTTTTTGTGACTGATAGTAAGTTTGATCTATCAGAATTTTGTGACTTGTTTACTGCATGTATCATTATGCATGACTTGCCCTTCCAGTGTGTTGAGTGGGTCGGAGTTCAAGCTCTTTTGATGTATCTTCATCGGGACTTGCAGTTATTTTCTAGGAAAACTACACGAATTGATTATAAGAAATTATTTAATAAAGAGAAGTATTGTATATGTCATAGTTAGCTAAATCCACAAGCAGGGTGTTCTTAACATCAGACATTTGGAATTTTATTAATATATATGGATTTATTTGTTTAATAGTGCATTTTATAGATAATGATTAGCATTTGCAAAAAAGATAATAAGCTTTGGTTTCATGCCTCCCCCTCATGATGGCATTGCATTGTTTGAAAAGCTACAGTCTCTTATGATGGAGTAGAAAATTGATTCTAAACTTTTTAGCATTACTTTAGATAATGCATTAGCAAACAATGTCTCCATTGAATATCTAAGAAATCAGTTATGTTTACGTGGTACTTTGCTTTGTGATGGTGAGTTCTTTCATATTCGTTCTATAGCCCATATTATTATTCTCATAGTTCAAGAGGGTTTAAAGAAGATCGATGGTTCAATAATAAAAATCAGGGAGAGTATTAAGTATGTAAAAGGCTCTCAAGTGAGGAAGCAAAAGTTTCTTGATTGTATCAAACAGAGTTGTCTAGATGGAGCCTGAAACCTGTTGTCATTTACTCATATATTATATGTGGTTTTATGAAACAATGATGATTAACCTTTTAAAATGAAAGTGAGAATCGTATCAGTGTAACTGCTATTACAATTTACAACCATGTAACATTTGTATTCTCTTAGAATGAGCATATAGTATCTTATTGAAAGAACATATATTAAGTTAATAAAAATTGTCACCTTGGATGGTAATATGTTAATATTTATTAAACTTACACCTCAATGACCTCATTGTATGATTAATGATTTGGAGGGTTCAATCTGATCAAATAGCAATATATAAAAGTTTGCAACCTATATAACTGATTTTGTTGCAATTAAATCTATAGGTACAAGTCATTGAAGGCTTGAAGCAATTATTTCGAGTGTTTCATCAAATCATCGTAAATTCATAATATAATTTATTGTTTCCAAATTTAGATATGTTGTAAACTATTTTGTAGCTTATAATTGAGTTGAGTTTGTAATTGGAATGAGCAATTGAATTGTACATGATTTGTAAATGAGTTGATTTTGTAATTAAAATGTCAAATGAGCAATTAGGTTGTAAGTGATTTGTAAATTATAAATAAACTCATATGTGATAAATTTAATTTTATTGTAGATAACTAAATAAGTAGTTTAAATTTGCTGAAAAAATTGTTCATATTTTTTTATTAGACTATTTGAGCATTGGGATTGGCGAGTTGATGTATTGCTGAAAGCCATGGTGAAACCTGCTATCATTTACTCATAAGTCATAATCTGTGTTTTTATCAGGTCTGGTCGGGTTGACCCAGATCAGTTGCAGGTCAGGTTCAATCTAAGAAATCAACCCGTTTGCAAAAATGGGTCAGGTTGGGGCCAAGTCAAATAGTACCAAGTTGGACCCGACCCATGACCTGCTTTTGACAGCTCTACTTGAAATGTACTTATTTAACTTATTTGTTGAAGAATCAATAAAACCCTAAATTCTTAGATGTCAATTTATCAAACTTTTTTTGTAAAAGTCTCATAGAACCTTTTTGTTTGATTATTGTATAAAATATTATGTTAATTTGTTGTCAACCTTTTAGAGACAAGAAAATACCATGACTGAGCTTCAAGTTTATGTTGTTTTTTTAGCTATGTAATTGACACCAATGGTATAATTTCTAGAAATCTCAATTTCCATCAACCCATGATTAATATGCATATAATATTTTTTTCTTCCTAAGATTAGGGGTTAGCTCAGGTCAATGTAACAAGAACACTGAATTTTCCTGATTGAAGCCATACTAGCTACATGACTGATGGCAAAATGTGAAAGTATCCCAAGTCCATTAGTTGAAAGAGAGAGCTGTTTCTCTAAAATCACAAATTTGAGTACTAATTTTATGATTTAACGCCTCCATTACGAAAATGATGGCAATGTCCATGCAGAACTACTCATCGCATTACTCTCTATACCATCTTTTGTTCCATGAAGCTCTTGCAGCCACCAAGATTAGTAAAAAGACCAGCTTTAAACATATGGAATCTTCATTTCCTTCAATCACAATTGATATATAATAAGGCCAAGATTAACTCAGCAGAAACATTAATAAGTTTTACACAACAAACATATCTTCTAAATTCATTCCAAACTACAACTATTTATTTAGATTTTCTAAGAAGCATTAGACCGCATATTACTATATATATATATATATTACTATATATATGATTCTCTTCACAATGCTTCAAACTAAATCTTGAAAAAATTGATTCAGAATATGTAACAATATTCTCCATCTTGATGCCAATCATCTACACACCTGCTCTTTTGCCCAGCCTTTTCCTCAGTATCTTCACTCCCATGTATCTGCCCATCAAAAAAGAAGAATATATCAGGATTTCAAATTATTAGAACTAAAATACTAGACTTCAGCTATACCTTCCCATCATCATAACAGTTGCTTGAGGATTGGTTCCGGGAGAACTATCATAAGTTGAGCCATCGACTACCCGCAGCCTATCGACCCCAAGGACCTTATATTCCTTATCAACAACCTGCCCAATGTGGCAACCACCATGATAATGCCAAATAGTTATCACTGTATCTCTACAAAACTGCTCAAGAGAAGCAGTGTCATTTGTGTGTTTGGGAATTAGGTTCACATTTGCCTTTACACTCATATTGAGCAACATTTCAATGGAGTATGAATCATCCTCAGTCAATTTCGCAAATTGCTTCGTGTGCACAATTCGTTCAATGGTTCGAATGCCATAGACACATCGTTGAAGGTCATATGGGTGGTTGAAGTAATTGAATGTCACGTTGGGGTTGTTGTCAACATTAGTGTCAACAAGGTTAAGGTGGCCTCTTGATAAGGGGCCATCAATCTTTTCTAAGATGAAGCCACCTTGGAAAGCCTCTCTTGGTAGATCATTCTTGGTCTTTGAATACTTCCGTGCAGCTTCAATGGTTCTCAACTTAGGTGGTGTTGTAGAGAGCTGCCCAATCTGATTGCCAATCATCATCAAACAAAATTTTGAACTTTTCAGTCATGATCATTGTAAAAAATGTGTAAGTTTAAGCTTTTAGGTAGGTTTTTTGCCAATGTTTAATAAGGTTATACAACCAGAGATTTTAATTTCAAGTTCTTCATCTATGATACAAATGAAACACTAAATCTGTAGGTTGTGTTTAGAGCCGTGGTAAACTGGTTGTTGAAAGATTTTCCACTATTAGTTTGAATTCAAGCGCGCTAACTTATACTAAACTTATATTTTCCCACGTCAGTGCTTACTATCGCCATAAGAAAAGGCCTATGGCAAGTAGGATTTATTAAATCTTGTAATTTAGCAATTCCCAGAGGCATTAACTGTTTGGCATGATAGATCTTGAATTTAGTTAAATCCAAGTAAATTATTTCACTGATATTTTCAAAATCGAGTATTTAACTGAAGGAGAAGAATAGGAAAAATAAGGAGAAGCAATGTAAATCTCTTAAATCCTACTTCTCTCAATATTTACTAAATCAAAATTTAGCCTAAAACGGCTGGAAAATGGAATTTATATTTGGCTCAAAAAACAGTTTTTGCAATATTTAGTCCAAACCTTGCTAAATCTTGCAAATAAACAACCCCTTAAATTTTGCACAAGGGAAAACTGGCTATAAAGTTAAATTCAGATCCGTAACCTGCAAGATGCTTAATATTGAGTAAGTTGGTTGGCTATTTGTGTTGAATAAATCATAGAACAAGTGGAAGATAAAGGTGATAGGCAAGGACCTCAGCAGACATGATGCCATGATGGCAATGGATGCTATCAGAAGACTGGCCAAAGCCACTGCTGGCCTCAATGAAAGATCCCATCTTAGTAATGCCAACACTCTGGATTAGGGACTGCTCAACAGGCTTCTTAGTCGGAATGAAGATAGAGTTCATTGGGTTGTCAGACATTCCCTTTCCAACATGCCAATTGTTAAGAATAACTGGTATGCCCAGCTTGTCAAGATCTTGTTTGGGACCAATTCCACTCAGGAGCAGTAGCTGGGGACTTCCCAGAGCTCCAGACGACAAGATTACCTCACTTTGCCTTCTGCCATTTAGAATAGCTCGGTGTTGTTTTCCATTCTCGTCCTTGAAGAGTACTCCAACAGCACGAGGCTTTGAACCTGTTCGTTAGCCATTGTGATGAAAATATATCCAAATTGAATAAACTAACTGGAAAGGAAACTAAGTAGAAGAAGTTAGAGCCAAGCACCTCTGACATTGAAAAGAATTCTTAGAACTGTTGCATGAAGCAAAACATTGAGATTCTTTGGACTCCCAGAGGCAAGCAGGTCGGCAGCAGTGTGCCGAAAGCCATTCTTGTTGAAGATGGTGCCACCGACCTTAGTGCCATAGAGGTGATCATAAGTGTATCCATTGAAAGGAGATACACCAGCCTCAAGCAATCCATCCTTTAGAGCAACTTGCCATGGTGCTAGTTTGGGCCAGTGGACAATCTGCCTCTCAATCCAGGGGTATGATTCATTTACCAATTCTATATTCCAACCAGCCTCCTTCACAAAGCTACAAAAACAGAGAACTTTAGACTCACATCAAAGGCAAATGAAGAAGAAACTCTCCACTTAAAGTAAAATTAAATTGTGTGATCAGAAGAGTAGTTGACTGGGACCAGCCATTGTTTAATGAACCATGTGAGTAGGAGGAAAGCATGATGCCTCCATTAATGAAATTCAACAGATCCAAGTACTAGGAGGCATCTAAATTTCCTCAAAACTAGTTGGTAGGTGAGGAGACTGCTTTCATTTTCTTCATGAGAATTATGGAATTTTAAAACAATGGTGATGACGGGAACAGTGTTAGAATATAATGCAGAGGCATAAGATCACATGTTCTGATGAGTACAGTACTATACAATGGTCATGGTTTCATATGGTTCTTTAAATTTCATTTTTGCAGCAATAAATTGGTGAGCATTGGAAAACAAGTAATTTAGTTAGAAATGTACTAAAAATAATTAGGAATAAAATGATTAAGGCACCCACTGAGAGTCAGCTCTCTTAAAACACAATACAAAGGTTAGATGAAGCTGATTAATTAGGGGAAAAGGTAGTTGAGACAGAATAGTACCATTCTAATTTTAGATATGTTCATTTTTACAAGTCCAGCTAATTTGAGATGAACCAATATTCAAACATACCAACAAGTTTGACTTTAGTTAATAATGAAGGCTTAGTCATGAATAACTTTCCATTTATATGAACATACACAATTCAATTATTTACTAGTGAAAGAATTTAAAAAGGGTAAACTAGATTCTTATAGGTGAAAACACAAACACCTCGAGCTTGCCCTTGTGTAGAACCCAGCATTAATGCAAGTTCCACCTCCCAAAACCCTAGCTCTGGCATTGATAACCCCATCAGTTGAAATGAATGCCTGAGAAGGAGACTGGGGAGAAGTATCAGCGAGAGAAATATGGAAGTTTTGGAGATAAGACACATTGACATTGCCATAAGGAGAGCCCCCCCTCTCCAGAAGAAGCACACTGTATTTCTGTGAAAGGGTGGCTGCCAAAGGGCAACCTGCCGTGCCACCGCCGACTATAATGTAGTCATAGCCTCGCGGCGGCGATAATGAGAAGCTGCTTGCCATCTTCAGATATGGATAGTTCTTCCTTGAAAACTCCCTCCCTGCAAGTTCTCAACATTTGCTTAAAAACATCAGTTCAGTTAACTTCAAATCATGAGGAATATGTAGAGAAGAAGGAGATGAAGAGCGCACAATGTAGAAGAAAAAGTCTTTCAGAATTTTCAAAAGCAAATACTTTTGAAGCACTATTTATCTACTACTTCATTCCTAACAGAATTGGAACATCCAAGGCTTAATTTCCTTGAAAAAGAGAAAATGCAGATGAGAACAGTGGAGATCAAACCTTGAGAAGATTTGATAATAGAAAGGATGAGTAAAATCTTGAGAAAAAGCTCTCCAAACTTTGGAGCCATTGAAGGAGGAGTTCAAGTTGGCACAAATCTCTTTCTCTCCCACAGCCTCCTACTTAACCACCAGAAAGATGCAAACTTGAGAGTAGCAAAGATCGAGATTGGGAGAGACGCGACCTTAGTTCCATATATTTATTGCCTGCTGAGCAATAACGATGGCGTCATTTAATGAAGACATGAATGCGATGTTGGCTTACAGAAAACTAATGAAGAGTAGACCTCCTATTATGCCTTAATCTTGATTGTTTTTTTTTTTTTCTTTTTTTTTTTTTTTGCCAACTTTAAATTCCTTTATATAATAATATTCAAGGACTTCAATTATTATTTTAAATAGTTAATATAAAAAATAACATAGAATTAATGACATTGATATTATTAAAAATTGCTTAGCCAATTATGATGTTTATAGAAATTTTGTTCATTCAAGTGTTCAGTACTTTTTGAAAAGGATTTTTCCAGCTTTCTTTTCTTCGTTTTCAGCTACTTAAAATTTTAATTTATTGACTAACATATTCATTGTTATTAAACTATGCTCATAATTAAATGCTATCAACCTACCTCCCAAAACCACTTCCGAACGGGACTGTTGCTATTAATTTTCAAATAAATTCATGCAAAAGTTAATGTCATAAATGCTATAAAAAGCATTTTTTAGTCGAATAAAGCTGGCTAATTTTCCCCAAAAAAAAATAAAGCTGGCTATTACTATCATCCTCTTATTTAGGTTCATGTTTTCATTTAAAGGAAAAATGATATTTTACTTTAAAATATATAATTTAATTAAAATTAAAATAATGTATATAGAAATAACAAATTTCTATTGGAAATAAAATGTGTTGATCAAATTGAGTAATATTTTATTTTTGACGAATTATAAAATTCTTAAATTTTGTTTTTCTCATATAAAGAAAATAATTTTGAAATTCATTGGTTATTTTGGCATAAAATTTTTATATTGTATATAATTATCTTATGTCTTTTTTTTTTTAGAAAAATTAAGATAAAACATTAGCATAATAAGCATGTTATTTTTTTTAGCATCTTTACAATAGGATCCTCTCAGTGCTACACCTCAACCTCCAAAACCTCAAATCAATTATTAAGGCTAAAACTTGGGTCAATTCTAACTCTATTATAGAAATTATTTCAAATGTTTAGAAACAACAGCAACACTGACTCTATTAGTTAGAATATATTCCTCTCAATGCTACTTTATGTTGCAAATGTGTTTTCATGGATTATATTTTGATGATTAGCAAACATTCTTATTTCTCTACGACTGTCTTTCTACTGACATTTTAGGGCCACAAGATCAGACGGCAATCGGAACCAGCTCAAGATTGGGTAGACTAGGTCTAAGTCAGTCTGTAATTTTCTTTTTCTCTTTCTTGAGTCAATTGTAACCTTTGAAGTGTTCTGATGCTAAGTAACCCTACACACACACACACTTGAGTGATTTTTCTATCTGACTTAGAATTTTTGTTTTTACTCACATCGTCCCGGACGATCGAATTCAAAACAAAAATCCTAATTAGGACATCTTGTTAAGGCAGCCGTCATTATCCGATCGTCCTGGACGATAGCCTCAAAACAGAAAGAATCAGCCGCCATAATCTATTTAGGCATTCTTTATTTATGGAAATCGGCCAGGATGATATTGTATCGGCCTGGACGATATGATACAATTGGCATTTAAGGCAAGCAATTAAGGATGATGGATACGATCGCAACGTTCTAGACAATCGCAAGATCAGCCAGGACGATCAGTTCAAAAAACCTTAGTTGCTCTTAGACGATCAACATCGGCCAGCTCAAATTTCGGGCGATGGTCTGGACGATAAGGATCAGCCAGCTTAAATTCCGGGCGATGCTCTGGATGATTTTTCTCTGATTTGAACTAATCATTTGGAACTATCGTGATATCAACCTGGACGATCAAGCTATTTTGGAATCATCCAGAACTCTTTTCAGAGCGATTGTCTGGACGATGGTCTGTTATTTGAACTAATTGTACATGACGATTTATTATCGTCCTGGAGGATAGGAACACCTTTCGTCTATTCATCCCAGATCGTCCCGACTGAGTAGGCTTAAATTGCACTGATCGTACAGGACGATATACCTATCGTCCTAGACGATAATGTCGGCAACTTGCAATTAATGAGCTATTTTGAAGCTCTTCTATTTTAGAGCTATTGTTCAACTTTTTGAATAATCTTTTGCTGTTGTCTTGACCTGAGAAAGTCTAGAGGAGAGAGAGGGGGGGAGAGAGAGAGGATCTTGCGAGGGGGAGCTTGTGAGGGAGATTCACACGGGTGGCTCCAAGCATTGTTCCACTTCTTCTTCCACTAGAGTCTCTTGTCCTTGGAAGGGTTGGGAGAGGTAAGCTTCAGCGATCGATCAAGGTTCTCTGCCTGCTTCAGGAGGAAGCAAAAGGAGTTGGGTTCTCTACCTTGCTGGGGGTGGCAAAAAGGAGGTTTTTGTAAGGGCTTCTCCACTTTGTTGTGGGAGCAAAAAGAGAGTCACCTTAGTAGTGCAATACTTAGAGGGCAACTCCGGGGAGTGGACGTAGGTCGAGTTGACCGAACCACTATAAATCCTTGTGTTCTTTTATTGCTTCCGCATTTAATTTTTCCACACTTATTTTCCATGGTGATTTTGGTTTGAGCTTTGTTGTGCTTTGGTTAAAAGATTTTTTAAATACCAATTCCCCCCCCCCCCCTCTTGGTTAGCCTTGGGCTAGCTCATAAGAGCTTAACATCCCTAATGAACTTTCAAGTGGTATTAGAGCTGGATTCATAAAAATTGAGTTTGAAAACTTTTTGAATTTTGATACATGGCTAACTTTGGAAATCGTAATACAACGGAAGGATATTTTATTACTCGACCTCCTTTGTTTGACAATCTACCTTTTAATTTTTGGAAAACTCGCATGTCTACTTTTTTACAATCAACTGATTATCGCATGTAGATGCTTATTAAAGAAGGATATTCTCCACATTCTCGTGAACTTAATTGAATTAAAACTGAAGTGCCTTTTATTGAATGGACTTTTGATGAAAGAGATTTAGCTCAACTTAATGTGAAGTATTTAAACTATTTTTTCTGTGTTTTAAAGTCTAAATACCTGTGTGTTTCTACTTGTTCTACTGGTAAAGAGATTTGGGATAGGTTGTGCATAACTTATGAAGGAACCAATAAAGTTAAGCAATCTCGTTTGAATATTCTCTTGCATGATTACGAACTTTTCGTATGAAATCTTCTGAATCAATTTCTGATATGTATATAAGGTTTACTCAAATTGTAACTTTTTTGCATGCCTTAGGAAGTGAACTTTCAAATTATGAAAAAGTGAACAAAATATTGATATGCTTGGCTTCCTCTTTTGATGCTAAAATCACCGCCATTACTGAATCTAAAGATTTGAATACCTATTTGGTTGCTAACTTACTTGGCTCACTCATTGCTTACGAGCAAGGAGTGAATCAAAGAAATTTGGATGCAAGTGAGAAAAGAAAGAAAAAAATTGTGGCATTGAAGGCCAACGACACGAACTCTAACTCTTCCGGGTCTAAAAGTGATGAATTTGCCTAAATCACAAGGCAATTCAAAATCTTTTTAAGGAAGAAACAAAAGTATCATCAAAAGTGGAGTAAAGGTAAGGGAAACAAAAATTTTAAGAGATCTAATGATATGGTTTGTTATGCATGCAGGTAGCCTGGACATGTGAAAGTTGATTGCCCTACACTTAAGACTCACACATGAAAGGAAAAGAGTGAGGAGAAACCTAAGTTTAGGAAGAACAAAAAGAGATTTCAAAAGGCATTTTAGGCAGATTCTGCATCTGATTCATCGATGATTGAAACTGAAGATGAGACAACAAACTTGTGCTTAATGGCAGACGATCATCTTGATCAAGAAGAGGTATGTGAACTATCCTATGACCAACTCCTTAAAGTTTCTGAAAAATTCATGCATCATATAAAAACTTAAGAAAACTCATGCTAGCTTGTAATTGAAATTTTTGAATTTACAAAAATAGCATGGAATTTTGACTAAAGATCACTCAACAATTTATTCAAATTATATGGCTCTACTTGATAAATTTGATGAGTTAAATAAAAAAGCACTTTGAATTAATTGAAGAGCATGATTCATTAAAAGCTTCACACACCTCACTTGAATCTGATTTTAAGAAATCTAAAGAGATAGAGCAAAATTTGAGGGTTGATAATGATGCCTTAAAAAGTACTAACTTGAGGATTAAAAATGAATTGCATACACTTAAGAAAAATCAGATGACACCCACACTTGATCAAAAGTCAAAACCTAGGAAAAGGCATTATAACCCAAACCATTTAAGAAATCCATTTCCCGGAGTTAGATACTTTTCATGTGGCTTGCTAGGACACATCCCACACACTTGCAATATTCACCATAATACACATTAGGTGTGGAGACCTAAGTTGCATGATTCATAGCATACCACACATACATTGTATTCTACTTTTTATAAGAAGGGACCCAAACCTATTTGGGTTCCTATATCTGATATTTGATGATTTTGTAAGTTGGCTCTCACAAAAGGCCTCGTGAGAGTATGTGGTATCTGGACAGCGGATATTCTCGACATATGACTGGTGATGCCAATCAATTTGTTTTGCTGGAATCTAGGACATGAGGTAAGGTTACTCTTGAAGACAACACCACCAGGAAGGTGGTAGGTGTAGGTATAATTGGTAATTCCAAGAATCTTATGATTTAAAATATTTTGCTTGTAGATGGATTAAAACATAACTTGCTCAGCATCAGTCAGCTTTGCGACAAGGGCTTCATCATACAATTCTTTGCAAATTCATGCATTATAAGTTTAAATAACAATACTATTTTGCAGGGAAAACGGATCAATAACGTATACATGCTTGATTTAAATAACATTGAATGTGCTGTATCTTTTTGCTTAAAAACTATTATTGATGATTCATGGTTGTGGTACAGAAGATTATGTCATACTAGTATGAAAACCCTTAGGAGAGTGACCCAAAAAGACCTAGTTAGAGGTGTCCCCAAACTGAAATTTTTTAAAGACCACCTTTGTGATGCCTACCATTTAAGAAAGCAAATCCACTCCACTTTTCACCCCATTAAGGACATTAGCACCTCTAGACCTTTAGAAGTCCTTCACATGGATTTGTTTGGACCCATTAGCACTGCCAGCTTGGGAGAGAAAGTCTATGATTTTGTAATTGTTGATGACTACTCGAGGTTCACTTAGACTAGATTTATATCACACAAAAATGAGTATTTTGAGGAGTTTAGAACCTTTTTTACTTGAATTCATAAAAAGCTAGGTTGTGAGATCTTAACCATTCATAGTGACCATGGGGGAGAGTTTGAAAATGAAAGATTTGGAGATTTTTGTGAGGACAAGAGGATTAGCCACAACTTCTCAGCTCCTAGGACCCCTTATCAGAACGGGGTAGTTAAAAGATAGAACCAGACCTTAGTGGAAGCCGCTAGAGCCATGATTGCTGAGTATTCACTTCCAAAATACTTTTGGGATGAAGCGGTTAACACAGCTTCTTATGTGTTGAATAGGATAAATGTTAGAGCCAAATTAGATAAGACACCCTATGAGATCCTTAAGGGTAGGACACCCAATCTTTTCCACCTTCATGTATTTGGTTGTAAGATTTTTATTCATAATAATGAGAAGTCTCACTTAGAAAAATTTGATCTAAAATCTAATGAAGGAGTGTTCTTGGGATATTCCAGTGTTGGGAAGTCTTTTAAGGTGTTTAATAAGAGAACTTTGATGGTGGAAGAGACTACACATGTAGTATTTGATGAGTCTGATCCTAGAAAGCCTGGAGTTGAGGATGATGAAAATGTTTGAGAGATTACCACTGGAGTAGAAAATTTGGAGAAGGGAGTAGAACACCAAAACACTGAAGGAGTATGAGATGTTATCCAAGGAGTAAAAAATGTAGATCTGGAGGAAAGGGTTGGACCTTCACACACCTTGCCTAGAGATTGGAGATACTCTACAAGTCACCCTAAAGATTTGATCTTAGAAGACTCCTCTAATGGAGTTAGGACTAGACATGGACTTAGGAAGGAAGTGAACCACTCTGCCTTTATCTCAATGACTGAACCCACCAACATAAACCAAGCCCTTTCTAATGAGTTTTGGATTTTAGCCATGCATGAGGAATTAAACCAATTTGTTAGGAATGATGTTTGGGAGCTTGTAGAAAGACCTAAGGGATAAAGTGTAGTTGGAACCAGGTGGGTCTTTAAGAACAAGGTGAATGCTTCTGGAGTGGTGGTAAGGAATAAAGTAAGATTAGTGGCTAAGGGATATAACCAAATTGAAGTGATAGATTTTGAGGAGACCTTTGCCCCTGTAGCTAGATTGGAAGCCATTAGAGTGCTATTAGCCTTTGCCTGTTATAAAGGATTTAAGCTTTTTCAAATGGACGTTAAGAGTGCATTTTTAAATGGGAAAATAAAAGAAAATGTGTTTGTAGAACAACCCCCAGGTTTTGAGAGTTCCCAATTTTCAAATTATGTTTTTAAATTAAAAAGGGTCTTATATGGTCTAAAGTATGCACCCAGAGCTTGGTATGAGAGGCTTAGCACATTCTTACTAGAAAGGGAGTTTGTTAAGGGGAGCGTGGACACCACCCTTTTTCTTAGGAAAGTTGGAGATGATTTGCTCATTGTTCAGATTTATGTGGATGACATACTTTTTGGATCTTCTGATAAGAAACTTTGTGATGAATTTTCTAAAACAATGAGTAGAGAGTTTGAGAAGAATATGATGGGAGAGTTATCCTACTTATTGGGGTTTAGCATAAAACAATTAGATGATGGAACCTTTCTAAATCAATCAAAATACATAAAGGATATTTTGAAGAAGTATGAGATGGATAAAGTCAAGCCAATGAATATTCCCATGACTTCTAGTGTTCCGTTGGATAAGGACCCAAGTGGTAAGTCTGTTGATCAGAAGAAGTATAGAGGCATGATTGGATCTTTATTTTACTTGATTGCTAGTGGACCTGATATAATGTTTAGCATTTGTCTTTGTGCTAGATTTCAAGCTGACCCTAAGAAATCCCACCTGACTGCAGTTAAGAGAATTCTTAGATACCTTTAGGGACCAAAAACTTAGGAATTGGTACCCTAGGCACAACACTTCTTTTGAGATTATTGGATTTTCTGACTCTGGTTTTGTAGGATGTAAGGTGGATAGAAAAAGCACTTCTGAAACTTGTCAATTCATAGGACAATCTTTGGTCTCATGGTCGAGTAGAAAGCAAAACTCTGTTGCACTTTCCACTACTGAAGTTGAGTACATTACTTTAAGAAGTTGCGTGGCCAAGTCCTTTTGTTGAAACAACAAGTATTGGATTTAGGATTACCTGTAGGCACCATCTTAATCTTTTATGACAACACTAGTGTCATATGCATTTCTAAGAATCCTATCTAACATTCAAGGACTAAGCACATTGACATTAGGCATCACTTTATTAGAGATCATGTGACTAAGGGAGATATTGAGTTACACCATGTGACAACTGAGAATCAACTGGCTGACATCTTTACTAAACCACTGGCCTTCGACACTTTCAGCTCTTTAAGGACCAGATTGGGTGTGATTGATATAAATGCATGAACTTGATTTTTTACTTACTTTTCTTTTTGTTCTTTTCATTTTCTTCTTTTATTGCTTTATGTTCTGTTATTAGTTTTTTTGTTTGTTGTTTTGTTTTATTTTTTGCTTTCTTCTAAATCATCGTTGAAGTGATATTGTATGTCTTGTTCTTATTTTTAAAAATTTGTAGTCAATAGTTTACATCTCTTAATTTATTAAAGGGTAAAAATATTCCGTTGATTGTGTCTCTTTCTCTAACATATTTTAGTGGCACAATTTTCTTTTCTAATCAAAGTCTATCTCAAATTAACAAATAGAGTATGCAATTAAGATCTTTTCTAACCTTGCTATAGTAAATCTATCTTGTAATTATAATGATCAAAGTCTTTTTTTTCACATCAAGATTCCTCGTTACCCTTGTCATTGGATTTCTTCATACGATTATTGATTCTATTTTGTGTATTATTCTTCCCTATATTAGTGAGTGAGTTTTTTCTTCTCTAATATCTAGAAGATATACTCACAACTAAGATTATTTAAAAGTTTTTGAAAGAGAATGTAGCTTGCAAAAAAGAAAAAAAAATGGCCAATGATGCCAAAAACAAAAGATGCACAATGACGCCAAATTGAAAAAAAAAAATATACACAAAGTGTATCAAAAATCAAAAGATACGCAAAGCGCAATTCAAATTGACAAGAGGCATAAAATGAGCCCACCAAAAGTAAGCTCTCCTCTCTTTTCAAATCTTTTAAAACCTAAAAGATTTCATGTATCACTTGATAAAGTCAAAGGCTTGAATTTGATTGTTTTGTGATTGTAACAAATTTACTTTGATACATTATTTTATAAGATATTTTTTCTAAAACCAAGTGGTGAACGGATCCTTTTTCATATCCAATTGAATTTTTTAGTTAGGTCGTTGATTTCAAAAGACGATTTTACCCTAAAAGAAAATCCGAGCTAAGGGTAACCATGATCGGGTATTCTACCATTTTTTGGATGTTTGATATTGTTAACTCATTAACTTACAAATTTTTAAAATCAATCACATGGAATACAACATCATGTTCATGCCTTGGTTTAAAAAAAAAGGGGTTTTGTTTACTTTGCTTCTTCGTTTCCTCCTCTTTGAGATGTCAAAAGAGGGAGTAGGATGTTTGAGTGTTTTTTCACTGTGTTATGTATTCTGAATTTTGGAAGCTTTCTATTTTTGCACTGCTATTTCAGAATTAATCGTCAGAGCATTTTGCCATCATCAAAAAGGGGGAGATTGTTGCAAATGTGTTTTCATGAATTATGTTTTGATGATTAGGAAACACTCTTATTTCTCTACGACGACCTTTTCTACTGGCATTTCAGGGCTACAAGATCAGATGGCAATCGGAACCAGCTCAAGTTAGGTAGACTAGGTCTAAGTCAGTCTATAATTTTCTTTTTCCCTTTCTTGAGTCAATTGTAACCTTTAAAGTATTTTGATGCTAAGTAACCCTACACACACACACACACTTAAGTTATTTTTCTGTCTGACTTAGAATTTCTGTTTTTACTCACATCATCCCGGACGATATTATTATCGTCCTGGACGATCGGGTTCAAAACAGAAACCCTAATCAAGACATCTTGTTAAGGAAACTATCATTAGCCGATCGTCCTGGACGATACTTATATCGGCCAGGACGATAGCCTCAAAATAGAAAGAATTAGCTACCATGATCTATTTAGGCATTCTTTATTTATAGAAATCGGCCAGGACGATATTATATCGGCCTAGACGATATGATACAATCATGCCTAAATTAATCTAGCATTTAAGGCAAGTAATTAAGGATGATTGATATGATCACATCATCTTGGATGATCACAAGATTGGCCGGGACGATCAGTTCAAAAAACCTTAGTTGCTCCTAGACGATCAACATCGGCCAGCTCAAATTTCGGGCGATGGTCTGGACGATAAGGATCGGCCAGCTTAAATTCCGGGCGATGCTCTGGATGATTTTCCTCTGATTTGAACTAATCATCTAGGACGATTATGATATCGGCCTGGATGATCAAACTATTTTGGAATCGTCCAAAACTCTTTTCAAAGCGATTGTCTGGCCGATGGTCTGTGATTTGAACTAATCGTACAGGACAATTTATTATTATCCTGGACGATAGGAACACCTTTTGTCTATTCGTCCCAGATCATCCTAGCTTATTAGGCTTAAATTATACTGATCGTATACTTATCGTCCTGGACGATAATGTCAGCAACTTGCAATTAATGAGCTATTTTGAAACTCTTCTATTTAAGAGCAATTGTTCAATGTTTTGAACAATCTTTTGCTACTGTCTTGACCTGAGAAAGCCTAGAAGAAAGAGACAGAGAGGGAGAGAGAGAGAGGATCTTGTGAGGGGGAGCTTGTGAGAGAGATTCACACGGGTTGCTCCAAGCATTGTTCCACTTCTTCTTCCACTAGAGTCTCTTGTCCTTGGAAGGGTTGGGAGAGGTAAGATTCAGCGATCGATCAAGGTTCTCTGCATGCTTCAGGAGGAAGCAAAAATAGTTGGATTCTCTACTTGCCAGGGGTGGCAAAAAGGAGGTTTTTGTAAGGGCTTCTCTACCTTGTTGTGGGAGCAAAAAGAGAGTCACTTTGGTAGTGCAATACTCGGAGGGCGCCTCCAGGGAGTTGACGTAGGTCGAGTTGACCGAACCACTATAAACCCTTGTGTTCTTTTTACTGCTTCCGCATTTAATTTTTTCGTGGTGATTTTGATTTGAGCTTTGTTGTGCTTTGGTTAAAAGATTTTTTAAAATACAAATTCACCCCCCCCCCCCCCCCCCCCCCTCTTGGTTAGCCTTGGGCTAATTCATAAGGGCCTAACATCCCTAACGAACTTTTACTTTAAATAGCTCTCTCAAAATGATAAATTATAGAATTACTTATTGTAATATTTCCTGAGCTATATGCATTTCTCATAGAGCTAAGATCAAATGGATGATTCATGGAGAAGATGACCTCAAATTTCTCTATGCTAAAATTAGTACCATGCATAATTATAATAGAACTTTTATTGTCGCTACCTGGGATGGTTCTTCCACTTACTATCAAGAGGTCATCTCCTCCACCATTCAGCATTTTTAGCGTCTTAACAATGCCCCTCCTTCCTCTCAAACTAACCTTAATTGTATATTGTCTGGTTCCACCATTCCCCCCAACCTTGTTGCTTCCCTAACTACCCTTATAACTGAGGATGAAATAAAAAAGGTGGTATTTGTCAGCCCCTCTTGTTCTGCTCTCAGCCCAAATGGTTTCAGCTTTTATTTCTATAAAAGATCATGGTCTGTTGTTGGCCTCTCTATTGTAAAGCTGTTAAGTCCTTTTTCTTCAAGTGTTATCTCCCTAGGAAAGTTAAAGCTACAACTCTAGCCTTAATTCCTAAATTTAATCAAGTTAGTAGTTTATCTGAGTTCAAGATCATCTCCTTATGTAATACCTTCTACAAAATTATTTTCAAAACTTTGGCTGCTATGCACAAACCCATTATACCTTGCATTAAAAATCAAAACCAAGATGGTTCTATTCATTGTAGAATTTCCATTGAAAATGTTCTTCGAGCTGCTAAGCTCCTAGGGAATTTCAAAATAAAAGAACATAAGAGGTTGTTTTGACTAAATATGACATCCGTAGGGTGTTTGATTTGATCTATAAGAATTTCTGGCCAGAATGACTCAAAAAGAAATTACTGCTATCTTTATTAAGGCATGTATTACTTATGTGTACTTTTCTATTTGCATTTATGGTGGTCTTAAAGGGTTTTTCTCTTCATCATCTGGATTAAGGTAGGGTTTCCCTCTTATCCCCTACTTGTTTTATATTATCAAGGATGCTTTCTCTTGACTTATTAACCTTGATGTGGCTGATAGGAAATTTGTGGGAATTAAAAATGATGCCTTATATTTCTCACATCCTTTATACAAAAATGATTTGCAAGTTTTTGGTTAAGCCTCTATCCAAAAATGTTATTATCTAAACTCCATCCTCTCCCAATTTGCTTCCTACACTAGGCTCCATTTAAACCTTAACAATAGCTCTCTCATCATTTTCCCATTAACCCAGACCCTTCTTATTTCTGCACTTATCAGACATTCATACTTCTTGCCATAAACTCACATACCTTGGCCTTGCCATTTCTTTTCAAAGAGTTCAGATCTCTGGCTTCCACCCCATTATGCAAACTATTTCTAACCATCTTGTTGGGTGAAAAGTAAGGCTTCTCGCTTTTACAAGTAGGTTATAATTCATTATATACACAATCTATAACACTACTACATATTGGATCTGTGGCTCTATTTTACCAAAGTCTTGTTGTAAATTTATTGAAAAAATATGTACCAAATTCCTCTATTTTGGTGCTATTCATGTAAGGAAACTCCTTCTTATCTCTTTACATAACACTTGCAAACCCAAAGGCAATGGTTCTTTCAGCTTGACCTCAATTCAAGCTCTATACCATGCACATTAATGTTCCCCTTATTAGCAAATTTTACAATCATACAACTCCCTTTACTTGTTGGCTTAGGGCTATATAATATTCCCCCTAGAAACCATCTTCTCTAAGGCCTCCATCATATAGAAAATTATCTATCACACGGCTATTAGAGTTAAAAATAGGTTCTGTTTTGTTGTTACTTCTAACTCCACCATCTTCTTGTTCTTGGATCATCGGTGGAGTAATGTTAAAACTATTGACCCTCATATTCATGTCTATAATTCACTTGCTCATATTTTTTCCCTTTAATGCTACTTTTTATAATCTCATGAGGAATTATACTTGGTGTTTACCTAGTGTTCAAGTGATCAGTTTGTGGCTTGTATCTTTAATGTTCCCATACGTGAATCACCTCATAACTGCATATTATGGGACAACTCTGGCTCTGCTACTTTTGGTTCCTACATCATGATTTTTATGGTGATGAAACTCAATACACTAGGTCCAAATTTGCTTGTCACAATCATCATGCTTCAATAATCTCAATTTTTTTCTTGGATTGTTATCATTAAACTATTGAAGCTCTCTCTAAAAGGAATATTCAAGTGGACTCACTTTATTCTCATTATCGGTATAGCCCTAAAAATATCGCTCACCTATTCTTTGAATGTGATTACTCAGTTGTTGTAATCAATGACATCATCCTTGGGCTAGACAGTTTTTTTCTCAGGCCAACCATGCTCCAAGTATTCAAATATATGTTGCTCTATTCGAATATATCCACATACCAAAAAAAAATTCTTTCCATAGATATATGATGCTCTATTTATTTTATTAGGAAAGAAAGAAATGATATAAAATATTATTTCAATTATGTAATCTCTTCTACCACTCAATCTTAAATTAAAAAAGTTGCCCTGCTTTAAACATGATAAATGGAAGAAATGGGGATATTATCAAAGCTCTTATTAAATTTTGAACTTTTGAGCTCAGAAGTGACAGTCTGGTACTGCTTTTTTGCTTGGTTGAGATGGTTAATGCTTCTATTGCTTATTGATGTTCGGGAGGTGCAAATTTTATATTAGAAGTGTGTTGGTTTTTCTACTCATTTCATTATTGCTACTATTAGTCCATTTATTGGTTATTATGGTCTAGTGGGATTTTAATTGGTTTTGGCTTGGATGATGATGAATTCCCTGTATCTCCAACCCCCTCCCCTTGGATAACCCCTACGAAACCAGAGGATATGTGTATTACTCTGGTCATCCTCTGATCCTATCTTATTTATATTCTGAGTCTAGGTGTTGCTTTAAATTTTTTCGCTTCGGCCAGGAACTTTCTATGATTTTGACTCTTGGGTCCTCCATCCCTCTCCTACCGCATTGAGCTCATTTTTGGTGAAATCTTCAAGTTTTTCTCACTATTCTTTTATGGGTATTATTAGGTTTTGGTACAACTTATGTTAGTTTCATTTTGAGTTTTTTTTTTTTAATTTTTCTCCTTGGTTATGTTTGTGTTTTAGCTTTGTTGTAGTTTGAGCATTGTTAAGTTTTGGTGAAGCTCAAATTTGTCATGTGCTTAGTCCTTCAAGCTATATTTTATGATTTACTTTTGAGGTACCCATTTTTAACATATGAAATAAAATTTGGGTCATGGCCCCTAATTTCCCCCCCCCCCCCCCCAAAAAAAAAAATAAATACTAATAATAAATAAATAACCCCAACTCCTAACAATATATATTTATTAAGGCCTCTAGCCATGGCCTTGGTTACAAGAGTGCACATTGATTATACTATTTTGACTTAAATAAATCATATTTGTTTTTATAATTATGAACAAATTATTGTATAAGTGATGACACAATCATAAACTATGGAGAAGTTTCATATATTTATAGTATTTATCATCATATATCAAGCAATCTAAAATAAAATTTCAATACTAATTAAGCTTCAAATTATTAAAATCAAAGCTCTATTTTATTTTTTATTCTCTAAGAATATTAAATTATTCATTAATTTCAATTGATTATTATTTTCAAGTTCAATTATTTAGACATCTAAATTTCTCCAACAAAACTTTCAAGTCATATTCATCAGACGTGCAAGATTTAGGGGTGTCAATATTTGACTCGTCGCAAAACCCAACTTAGACTCGACTCTAAAAATTTTGGTTCGAGTAAACTTGTTTGACAAACGGGTCTGGTCCGAGTATGAATTTTTGACCTATTTATAAAATCGAGTTAGGTTCAAGTTGAACTATAAACCTGAAGTTAACCTAGATGACCCGAATCCGACCCGCACTACGTCACTCCCTCATCATGCACCTGCGCAATAGCAGTCTGCCTCGCCCATGCTCGACCCCGTGTCCTGCACTCACGGCCTACCTCACAGGAGCCCGCACTGCCTGCCCCACACCCGGGCACTAGTGGCCCGCGCTCGACCCAAAGGTTAGCTTGTCAGGTTTGGACGGCCCGTGTTTGGGTCCAGTCGGGTCCGGGTTTAAATTTTTGACCCATTTTTAGAATCAAGTTAGGTTCGAGATTGTTCAAATAATGAAGATCCATTTTCAAGTTGGACTCGACTCAACCCGAAAACTCATTTTGACACCCCTACATGAAATTATAAATTATCTTTTTAAAGACATGCCAATGATTCAAATTTTTTTTGGTATACATTAAATTGTTAGTTTTTTTATATAAAATATAATTAGAAAATGAAAATAAGTTATGAATATTCTTACAGAATAGATCAAGATGTTGGCATCTAAATTCTAGGAGATAATGAATCATAGAAAATATATGATAATACCTTCTAAATTTATTTTTCATTTTTTTTTTATTCAAAGAAAAATCACTTTGGGTGATATTATAAAAGTTGAAGAATTGAGAAGCTAACGAAAAAATAAACTAAAATTTAGAAACCTTTCTTTAAAAATTAATATGTGGTAGCCTTCTGGTCCAAGCACACTCTCTCCACCACCAAAAAATTATTGCTGCCCAATGGTCAGAGCCTTAAATTATTTTTGTGGCCATATTATCTCCAATAAATTATTATTATTATTATTATTATTATTATTATTATTATTATTATTATTATAATAATAATAATAATGAAAGAACTTTTCAAATCTTTTATGTTAAGAAAATAAATACTAAAAAATAATATGGGCTAGAAGACAGTTTTTTCAACATCAGTTTAAAATTTAGCTTTAAAAAAATTATTTTTGAAATTGTGAATGAGTTGGAGCTTCTAAAGCAAAAATTAGAAATATTTGAACTACCTCAAATAAAATTTTAGGGTCCATTTGAGATTATTGTAACTTTTTTAAAAACAGCTATAAAGATATTGTATGAAAAATAAATTTTTTAAAACTGTTGTAAAAAATAGTTTCCTTCCTTGCACAAAAAAATTGTGAAAATAGAGAAAAAGTAAGCGGCAAATAGAAATATGATTGTGATCTAACAAGCAAAGAAATTAAAAGTTGTTCCAAAAGAAGCATAATATCAGATTGCTTCAAATTTTCGTATTAAAATCTGATCAAATCAATTCATTTCATTTTAAATATAAAGAAAAACAGATTGAAATTAATCTGAATGAAATTAAAATGATTTTTTTGAAAATTTTATAAAAGTTTTAGATCGAACAGCTGCGCTCAGAGTTGGGCCCCGAGGAGACGAACAGACCTTTCTCAGGATCTCTGTTGAGCTTGAAGGCACCCGACCCATTTCTAGCAAGGCATTGAATATTGAGAGGATTTTAATGCAGCCCACATGCTAGAACAAAACGGTAGTGTGGACGGGCACCCACACAATTCTCATAAAAGAGTTACTCTTTAGGCAATAATACTTACAAGAGTTCTAAAAATTACTATAAATAAAAAGATTGTGACTGCTGGAAGATATGATTGTATTATTATGTAGTTGTAAATATAGAGACATTTATAATCTATGTTATTTTAAGCTGTTATAAACATGGGCGGATTTAAGGTGGAGAGAGGGTTCCCTTCTAAAATTTTATTATCCTTCTTTAATTATTTTATTTTATTTTATCCTCACATTATTATTAATATTTATTTTTATAAAAAGTGAAGTATAATTAATAATCTTTATGCTCTCAATCATATTTCATTATACCTTTTGTTGCGTTCTGGAGTATTCGCGGCGGTAGAAAAATATAAAATTTAACGTCTTAACATTGTACGAAAATCTGGCACGCAATCAGATAAGAGAGAGGGTCTAGCATTTATGAGACACCAAGATTTTTATGCAAAAACCCCTGAAAAGGTGGAAAAATCATGGGGCCTAGCCAAGTTTGAATAAATCCACTAGCATTGCAGTTGATTACAAATGAGGCCCTTCTCTGGGGGAAGGCCTTGGCTTGATGTACATCATATGGAGTACATTATATGGTAGGAATACAAAGAAACACTATTGACGTGTTCGTTTGGTTAGAAGGACCGTAGTCGGCGGGCGACAGAGTTCAAAAAGACCGTTGTCTGGCGACGGAGGTCGGAAGGACTGTAGTCGGTGGGCGATGTAAGTCAGGAGGACCGTAGTCGGCGGGCGATGGAGATTGGAAGGACTGTAGAGGATGGGCGACGTAAGTCAGGAGGACCGTGGTCGGCGGGCGACGGAGGTCTGAAGGACTGTAGTTTGTGAGCGACGTAAATCAGGAGGACCATAGTCAGTGGGCAACGGAGATCAGAAGGAGTGTAGTAGGTGGGCGACGTAAGTCAGGAGGATCGTAGTCGGTAGACGACGGAGGTGGGAAGGACTATAGTCGATGGGCGACGTAAGTCAGGAGGAACGTAGTCGACGGACGACGGAGGTCGGAAGGACTGTAGTCTGCTAGAAATCTAGTAATGGAAAGAAATCCAACATTGGATAGATGTTCAGCGAAAGTCCAACAATAGGCAAAAGTTCAGCGTCGGGTAGAAACTTGGCAATGAGCGGAGGTCCAACGTCGGGTAGAAGTCCGACGTCAGATGGCGATCGAAGAGAACTCCGGCATTAGTTGGTATTCGGGGAGAAACTCTGGTGTTAGATGGTATTCGGGGAGAAACTCCGCGTCACTTGGAGATCGGGCAGAATTCGGCATCACTTGGAGGTTGGGCGGAATGACGTCACTTGGAGGTCGAGTGGAATTCTGACGTCTCTTGGAAGTCGGGTGGAATTCCGATGTCACTTGGAGTTTGAGTAGAACTCCGACGTCACTTAGAGTTCAGGTGGAACTTTAGCACACTTGAAGGTTGGACAGAAATCTAGCATCACTTTGAGTTCAGGTGAAACTCCAGCTTCACTTGAAGGTCAGATGGAATTCCGACGTCACTTTGGAAGTCGGGCGGAATTTCGGAGGTGGTCGAGGAGGAGTTTCTTCCCTCCTATTCTTCTCTTCTCCTCTTCTTCCTTCCTTTCTTTGGTCCCCCCTCTCAAGAGAAATGAGGGGCTATTTATAGTTTTTTTAGGATTGCATGATCCATTAATAAGACGAGGATCAAGGGCAAAGGTGGAGCAGTTGGATGGACAACCGATATTGAATCCCTTAATTATGGATCGTTCGTTAGATATTTAAAGATCATAGTGGTGTCAGAATTTAGTGATCTTGGGCTCATTGGATTCGTCTCGTCGGGCCGCTCGACTTGACTATAAATACATCATGTTTGGACACCGTTTAGTAATCTGAATTGTGGTTCAAACATTCCAACAGTGCTTTGGGTCCTTGATTTGACACATTTGGGCTCGGATTGTGTCAAATTTGGTGTCGTTGGGTTTGTATTTCCGAGACGTTTAGTTCGACTGTAAGTTTCCAGAAATCGAAGTTCAGATGATCCCAAATTTAATTTTTTAAGTTTCCAACTTGATTTTTCCCTTGAGATTTGTGCCCGATCAAGATAATTTTTTGATAATATGTTAGTTGTCTCCATATTTTGGATGTCAAAGCTCTAGGAGTCCAAATATATATGTAGCAGTATTTTACATTGGTCGAATTGCAAAAATTTGTGTTCCAAAAATTACAATCTTACTCAAACTTGATCGTAGAGGCATCATTGAGTTTCAAAAGTATCAAAATTGAGTCTGGAATGTCAAAAAACATGTCTAGGACCCCAAAAATGTCCAATTTGGACCGTCCGGGCCAAAAATCAGGCCCGGACAAGCATAGCAGGCCGAACCAACCGGCCAATCGCACCTCCCCCCCCCCCCCCGCGCGGGCGTTGGCGGCATGCCTGCCACCAGCGAAACAATGAGTCCCGCATGTGACTGCGCGGTTATGACTTTTTTTGGGTGGGCCCCACGCAAATTTTTTAATCAAAAAATTTTGAAAAAAATCCTAAAAATTTCCAAAAAAAAATCGAGAGAATTCAAATAAAATTTAGAAAGCTCAAGAAAAATTCATAAAATTCTAGAAAATTTTGGAATGTTCTTTTCTTCCCAAAAAAATGTTATAAATACCCCCCTAAGGTCAGGGGGAACTTGCACCTTCTTCTTTTCTCCTTCTGACTTTCTTATGGTGGAGGCATTCCGCTGTTTTTCGTAGATGACTTTCCCTACTTAAATCGGCGCCCCTCCTCTTGTACAAAAGTTAGAATTTTCTATTCTTTCTCTCCTTCTAGCTTTCTTACAATGGAGGCATTCTGTTACTTTTCATAGGTGACTTTCCCTACTTAAATCGGCACCCCTAATCTTATACAGAGGTTAGAATTTTCTCTTCTTTCTCTCCTTCTAGCTTTCTTACAGTGGAGGCATTCCACTATTTTTCGTAGGTGAATTTCCCTACTTAAATAGGCACCCCTCCTCTTGAATCAAAGTTAGAATTTTCTCTTCTTTCTCTTCTGTTTTTCTACTTGCTCTAAAGGTCTTCTGTTGTTTTTTATAGGTGACTTTCCCTACTTAAATCGGTGCCCCTCTTAAATGTAAAAGAAATTTTTTTCTCCTTCCACTATCTTCCTCTTTGTCAATTTTCTTACAGTCAAGGCATTCCATTATTTTTTTGTAGGTGACTTTCCCTACTAAAATCGGCACCCCTCCTCTTATACAGAAATTAAACTTTTTCTAACAAATTCTTTTCTTTTTCTTCCCTCATTCTAATTTTCTTACAGTTGAGGCATTCTCCTATTTCTTGTAGGCTGCATCCCCTACTAAAATTAAGGGCTTCTATCCATGTGTAGAAGTTAGAATTTTCACAACAGTTCAATTTCTTCTCCTCTAGTCTTCTTCTTACCTTGGAGGCATTCCACTATCGGAGATAGGCGACATTCCCCTATCAAACTTCAGTGCCCCTCTATTATTTAGAAGGAGATTAATTGCTACTTGTATGCGAGGATGAGTTGAAAAGATTTGACGGTAATAGTATCCAGGAGAAGAACCAGAAGTGATGAGTAGACTTGGAGAATTTTAACATTATTTGAAAAGAAGTTTGTCAGCAATAGATGATCGAGTTGAAGTTCATTGGCAGTCAACGATCGAGTGGAGAGCTGAAGGAGAAAATTTAAAGGTGTGCTGCAAGTAGCAGTTAAGCGATAATTCGATGATAGTTGATATGAAGTACAGGACCGTTGGCAGATATCAGATGAAGGTCATATGATGGAGGGTGTCAAGTGGTTTTTTACAAAGATAATAAGCATCCATACAAAAGTTTGCCGACATCAAATATCCCTGACTCAAGGAGCCAAAGTTGTGTTCTATGTTAGTAGTCTGATGATACTTATAGTGTCAACTAAGTTGAGGCCTCATGAAGATCAAATTATAATTTTTCTTTGAAGAAGAAGTTGTAGGGGATGCTTAATATATAGTAGAGAAGAAGTCACTAATTCCACTAAGGATATTTGACTGTTTTGAAGTTGCTTGTTGTTTGATGATTGTAACTTATACAAATGATATTCATGTACTTTTTTACTTTTAGATTCTTGTAAAAATGAGCTTGATGTACAATCTTGTAAAGTAACTCCAATGATATCATATATGAATTGGAGATTTTTGTACAAGTTTGATGCTTATTTTTCATTTGAAATAAACTTATTCTCTAAAGAAAACTAAGTTGTTTATACCTAGTTGAGATATGCTTTGATATATGTGCCTTCCATGTTCTTTTAATTTTTTTAGCCTGCTAAGATTTTGTATTCATGTGTGGAAGAAGCCGAGAGAATCCACTAAGGATATATAACTTATCGAATGTTGTATGTCAGAGTATTACTTGATGGCGTTAACTAGTGTGGAAGAGACCAAGAGAATTCACTAAGGATGTGAGACCTATCCGAGGTTATATGTCAGAGCCCTACTCGATGACGTTAACCTGTGTGAAAGAGGCTGAGAGAATCCACCAAGGATGTGAGACCTATCCGAGGTTGTATGTCAGAGCCCTGCTCAATGACGTTAATATATGTGGAAGAGGTCGAGATAATCCACCAAGGATGTGAGACCTATCCAAGGTTGTATGTCAGAGCACTGCTTGATGACGTTAACCTGTATGGAAGAGGTCAAGAGAATTCACCAAGGATGTCTGACCTATCCGAGGTTGTATGTCAGAGCACTACTCGATGACATTAACATGTGTGGAATAGGTCAAGAGAATCCACCAAGGATGTAAGACCTATCCGAGGTTGTATGTCAAATCCTTTGCTCGACGACATTAACTTGTATAGAATATGTCATAAGAATCCACCAAGAATATATGACCTATCTGAGGTTGGATGTTGGAGCCCTGCTCGATGACTTTAACCTATATGGAAGAGGTCGAGAGAATCCATCAAGGATGTGAGACATATCCAATGTTGTATGTCAGAGCATTACTCGATGATATTAACCTGTGTTGAAGAGGTTGAGGGAATCCACCCAGGATGTAAGACCTATCCGAGGTTATATGTTAGAGCCTTTGCTCGACGACGTTAACCTGTATGGAAGAGGTCGAGAGAATTCATCAAGGATGTAAGACCTATCCGAGGTTTTATGTCAAAGCCCTCATCGATGATGTTAACATATGTGGAAGAGGTCGAGAGAATCCACCAAGGATATGAGACCTACCTGAGGTAATATGTCAGAGCCTTTGCTCGATGACGTTAACTTGTATGGAAGAGGTCAAGAGAATCCACCAAGGATGTGTGATCTATCCGAGATTGTATGTCAAAGCCTCTACTCGATGACATTAACCTGTGTGGAAGAGGTTGAATGGAATCCCCTTGGGATTGATTTGGCTTTGATTGGGAGGGGGCGAACACCGCGTGTATCCCGAATCAAAAGTGAAGAATAACCGATCTTTAGATCATTACTATTTTTTTCAGCTTGAGATTAAGATATTGCCTAATGAGCAGAAGTCCAATAAGGGACTGTATGTTGCTTTCTAAAGCATCCTTGCATTTATCAGAAATTTCCTTATATGTTATCTTTGTTTTGAATGTCTTGGAGGGATTTTCTTGACTAAAATTATAGTAAAGGTTGCCCCCCTAGTCCGAATCTAATTTTCATGAAATTGATGCATCAATAATAGTTGAATAACCTTTTGAGATTGGAGCCAAAATTGCCCCCTAGTCAGGAACCACGTTCCCACATACAGTGCCAAACTATTGCATCCAGGAGTATTCACGGCGGTAGACAAATAAAAAATTTTGCATCTTAGTATTGTATGAAAATTCGGCATGCAATTAGATAAGAGAGAGAGTATAGCATTTATGAGATACCAAGATTTTTATGTGAAAAACCCCTGAAAAGGGGGAAAAACCACATGGCCTAGCCTAATTTGAATGAATCCACTAATATTGTAGTTGATTACAAATGAGACCCTTCCTTTGGGGGAAGGCCTTAGTTTGACGTACATCTTATAGAGAACATTCTATAATGTGTATACAAAGAATCAGTATTGGTGTGTTTGTCTAGTCGAAAAGACCGTAGTTGATGGGCGACATAAGTTAGAAGGACCATAGTCGGCGGGTGATGGAGGTTGGAAGGACTATAGTCGGTGAGCGACATAAGTCAGAAGGATTATAGTCGGCAAGCGACGGAGGTCAAAAGTACTATAGTCGATGGGCCACATAAGTCAGAAGGACAGTTGTTAGCAGGCGACAGAGGTCGGAGGGACAATAGTCGGTAGGTGACGTAAGTCATAAGTATCATAGTCGGTAGGAGATGAAGGTCAAACGGACTATAGTCAGGTAGAAATCGAGTAATGGATATAAATCCAACATCGGATAGATGTCAGGTGAAAGTTCCATAACATGCAGAAGTTCTGTATTGGGTAGAAACTTGGCGATGAGCGGTGGTTCGACGTTGGGTAGAAGTCCGACGTCTGTTGGCAGCCAAAGAGAACTCCGGTGTTTGATGTTATTCGGGGAGAAAATCTGGCGTCACTTGTAGTTTGAGTGAAACTCTGGCGTCACTTGGAGATTGGGAAAAATTCCAGCATCACTTGGAGGTTAGGCGGAATTCTGTCGACACTTGGAGGTCGGGTGGAATTTCAACGTCACTTGGAGTTCGGGTAGAACTCCGATAACATTTGGAGTTCGGGTGGAACTTAAGTGTCACTTGAAGGTTGGATAGAAATCTAGCATCACTTGGAGTTTGTGTGAAACTCTAACGTCACTTGAAGGTCGGAAGGAATTCCGGCATCACTTTGGAAGTCGGATGGAATTCCAGCGGTGGTCAAGGAGGAGTTTCTTCCCTCCTATTCTTTTCTTCTCCTCTTCTTCTTTCCTTCTTCTTCCTTTCTTTGGTCCACCCTCTCAAGAGAAATGAGGGCAATTTATAGTTTTTTTAGGATGGCATGACCCGTAAATAGGAGAAGGATCAAGAGCAAAGGTGGAGTGGTTGGATGGACGGCAGATATTGAATCCCTTGATCATGAACCATTCGTAAGACATTTGAAGGTCTTAGTGGTGTTGGAATTTCATGATCTTGGGATCGTTAGATTCATCTCGTTGAACTGCTCAATTCGACTATAAGCACATCATGTTTGGAAATTATTTGGTAATCCTAATTTTGGTTTGAACCTTCCAACAGTGTTTTGGGTCCTTGATTTGGACTCATTTAGGCTCGGATTGAGTCGAATATGGTGTCATTGGGTTTGTATTTCTGAGACATTCACTTCGGCTGTAAAGTTTGCTGAAATCGGAGTTCAGATGATCCAGATTTAATTTTTGAAGTTTCCAACTTGATTTTTGCCTCGAGATTCATGCCCGATCAAGATAATTTTTTCATGATATATCAGTTTCCCCCTATTTTTGGATGTTGAAGCTCTAGGAGTTCGAAAATATATGTAGAGTATTTTACATTGGCCGAATTGTAAAAATTTGTGTTCAAAAAAATATAATATTGCTCAAAATTGATCGTAGAGGCCTCGTTGAGCTCCGAAAGTATCAAAATTGAGTTCGGAACGTCAAAAAAATGTGTCTAGGGACCCCAAAAACATCCAATTTGGACCGTCTGGGCAAAAAATCAGGCCCAGACAAGCGTAGGTGGCCGAACCGGCAGGCTGGCCACCTCCCGCTGGTGACGGCGGCACGCCTACTGCGCGCGAAACAACGCGTCCCACATGGTTAGGACTTTTATTTTTTTGTGGGCCCCATGCAAAATTTTTAATCCAAAAAATTCTAGAAAAATCCCAAAAATTTCCAAAAAAATTTAGAAAAATAAGGAAACTTTCATAAAATTCTAGAAAATTTTAGAATGTTCTTTTCTTCCAAAAAAATGTTATAAATACCCCCTAGGGTCTGGGGGAACTTGCATATTCTTCTTTTCTCTTTTTGGCATTCTTACGGTGGAGACATTCCACTTTTTTTGTTGGTGACTTTCCCTACTTAAATCGGCGCCCGTCCTCTTATACAGAAGTTAGAATTTTCTATTCTTTCTCTTCTTCTGACTTTGTTACGGTGGAGGCATTCCGCTTTTTCGTAGGTGACTTTCTATACTTAAATCGGAGCCCCTCCTCTTATACAGAAGTTAGAATTTTCTCTTCTTTCTCTCCTTCTGGCTTTCTTACAGTGGAGACATTCCGCTACTTTTTATAGATGACTTTCCCTACTTAAATTGGCGCCCCTCCTCTTGTACAGAAGTTAGAATTTTCTCTTCTTTCTCTCTTATTTTTCTTCTTGCTCTAGAGGCCTTCCGCTATTTTTCGTAGGTGACTTTCCCTACTTAAATCGACGCCCCTCTTCAGTGTAGAAGAAATTTTTTTCTTCTTCCACTTTCTTCTTCTCTATCAATCTTTTTATAGTTGAGGCATTCCATTATTTTTCATAGGTGTTTCCCTACCAAAATTGATGCCCCTTCTCTTATACAGAAGTTCAACTTTTTATAGCCATTTTTTTCTTTCTCTTCCCTCATTCTAACTCTCTTACAGTTGAGGCATTCTCCTATTTTTATAGGCAGTATACCCTACTAAAATTTTTGGCCCCTCTTCGTGTGTAGAAGTTAGAATTTTTGCAACCGTTCATTTTCTTCTCCCCTAGTCTTCTTCTTACCTTGGAGGCATTCCACTGTCAGAGATAGGCGACATTCCCCTATCAAGCTTCAATTCCCCTCTCTTATGTAAAAGAAGATCAATTGCTGCTTATATGTGAGGATGATTTGAGAAGATTTGATTGTAATTATATTCGTGAGGAGAACCATAAGTGATGAGTAGACTGGGGGAATTTCGACGCTGTTTGAGAAGAAGTTCGTTGGCAGTCAACGATCGAGTAGAGAGCTTAAGGAGAAAATTAGAAGGTGCGTTGCAAGTAGAAATCTAACGATAATACGATAATGGCTGATATAAAGTAAAGGGCTGCTAGCAGATATTAGATGAAGGTCAGATGATGGTGGGTGTCTAGTGGTATTTTGCAAAGATAATAAGCATCCATATGAAAGTTTGCCGACATTAGATATCTCTAACTCAAGGAGTCAAAGCAGTGTGCTATGGTAGTACTCTGGTGACACTTATAGTGTCAAATGAGTTGAGGTCTGATGAAGATAAAATTATAATTTATCTTTGAAGAAGAAGTTGTAGGGGATGCTTGATATACAGTAGAGAAGAAGTCACTAAATCTATTAAGAATATTTAACTATTTTGAAGTTACTTGTTGTTTGATGATTGTAACTTGTATAGATGATGTTCATATATTGTTAACTTTTAGATTCTTGTAAAAAAGAACTTGATGTACAATCTTCCAATATAACTCCAATGATATCGTATATGAAGTCGAGATTATTGTATGAGTTCAATGCTTATTTCTCATTTGAAATGAACTTGTCCTCCAAAGAAAACTAAGTTGCTTATGCCTCGTTAAGATATGCTTTTATATATGTGCCCTCCTTACTTTTTGAGGTTTTTAGCATGCTAAGATTTTGTATTCATATGTGGAAGAAGCTGAGAGAATCTACCAAGGATGTATAACCTATCCAAGATTGTATGTTAGAGTATACTCGAAGATGTTAACCTGTGTGGAAGAGGTTGAGAGAATCCATCAAGGATGTGAGACCTATCCTAGGTTATATGTCAGAGCCCTGCTCGATGATGTTAATATGTATAGAAGAGGCTGAGAGAATCCACTAATGATGTGAGACCTATCTGAGGTTGTATGTCAGAGCCCTACTTGATGACATTAACCTATGTGGAAGAGGTTAAGAAAATTCACCAATGATGTGAGACCTATCCAAGGTTGTATGTCAGAGCACTGCTCGATGATGTTAACCTGTGTGAAAAAGGTCAAGAGAATCCACCAAAGATTTGAGACCTATCGGAGGTTGTGTGTCTGAGCACTGCTCGATGATGTTAACCTATGTGGAAGAGGTCGAGAGAATCCACCAAGGATGTAAGACCTATCTGAGGTTGTATGTCGGAGCCTTTACTTGACGACGTTAACATATATGGAAAAGGTCGAGAGAATCCATCAAGAATATAAGACCTATCTGAGGTTATATGTTAGAGCCCTACTCAATGATATTAATCTGTGTGGAAGAGGTTGAGAGAATCCATCAGGGATGTGAGACCTATTCGAGGTTATATATTAGAACATTGCTCGATGACATTAACCTGTGTAGAAGAGGTTGAGAGAATCCACCAATGATGTAAGACCTATTCGAGGTTGTATGTCAGAGCCTTTGCTAGACTACGTTAACCTGTATGAAAGAGGTCAAAAGAATCCACCAAGATATAAGATCTATCTGAGTATGTCGGAGCCTTTGCTCGATGACGTTAACCTATATTGAAAAGGTCAAGAGAATCCATCAAGGATATAAGACCTATTCGAGGTTGTATGTCAAAGCCCTGCTCGATGAAGATAACCTATGTGGAAGAGGTCAAGAGAATCGACCAAAGATGTGAGAACTATCCGAAGTTATATGTCGGAGCCTTTGCTCGACAACGTTAACCTGTATGGAAGAGATTGAGAGAATCCACCAAGGATGTGTGACCTATCCGAGGTTGTATGTCAGTATAGTAAAAGTTACCCCCCCCCCCCCCAGTCCGAATCTAATTTCCATGAAATTATTGCATCAATAGCAGTTGAATAACCTTTTGAGGTTGGAACCAAAATTGACCCCCTAGTTGAGAATCACGTTCCCATAGACGATGTGAAACTATTGCATCCAAGAGTATCGCGGCAGTAAAGAAAAATAAACGTTTGCATCTTAGCATTATATGAAAATTTGACACGCAATCAGATAAGAGAGAGAGTGTAACATTTATGAGGCACCAAGATTTTTACGTGGAAAACCCCCCTGAAAAAGGGGAAAAAACCACGTGGACTAGCCCAGTTTGAATGAATCCACTAGTATTGCAATTGATTACAAATAAGGACCTTCCTTGGGGGGAAGGCCTTAGTTTGATGTACATCTTGAAGAGTACATTATATAATGTGAATACAAAGAATCGCTATTGGCGTATTCATTTGGTCGTAAGGACCGTTGTTGATTGGCGACGTAAGTCAAAAGTGAAAGTTTGTTAGGGATGTTAAGCCCTATAGAACTAGCCCAAGCTAACCAAGAGGGGGGTGACCTATCCGAGGTTGTATGTCAGTATAGTAAAAGTTACCCCCCCCCCCCCCAGTCCGAATCTAATTTCCATGAAATTATTGCATCAATAGCAGTTGAATAACCTTTTGAGGTTGGAACCAAAATTGACCCCCTAGTTGAGAATCACGTTCCCATAGACGATGTGAAACTATTGCATCCAAGAGTATCGCGGCAGAAGAAAAATAAACGTTTGCATCTTAGCATTATATGAAAATTTGACACGCAATCAGATAAGAGAGAGAGTGTAACATTTATGAGGCACCAAGATTTTTACGTGGAAAACCCCCCTGAAAAAGGGGAAAAAACCACGTGGACTAGCCCAGTTTGAATGAATCCACTAGTATTGCAATTGATTACAAATAAGGACCTTCCTTGGGGGGAAGGCCTTAGTTTGATGTACATCTTGAAGAGTACATTATATAATGTGAATACAAAGAATCGCTATTGGCGTATTCATTTGGTCGTAAGGACCGTTGTTGATTGGCGACGTAAGTCAAAAGTGAAAGTTTGTTAGGGATGTTAAGCCCTATAGAACTAGCCCAAGCTAACCAAGAGGGGGGTGAATTGGTATTTAAAAAAAAATTTTCTCAAAGACCAAAAATCACATAAACCAAATCACACCACGAGAAAACTAAATGCGGAAATTTAAAGTGCGGAAGCAGGAAACAAGAACATAGAAATTTATAGTGGTTCTGTCAACTCGACCTACGTCCACTCCCAGGAGGCGCCCTCCGAGTATTGCACTACAAATGTGACTCTCCTTTAGCCCCCACAGCTAGGCGGAGAAGCCTTTACAACGAACCTCTTTTTGCCACCCCGGCAAGGAAGAGAACTTATCTCCTTTTGCTTCCTCCTGAAGCTGGCAGAGAACTACAACCAGACGCTAACTCCTTACCTCTACCGACCCTTCCAAGGACGAGAAACTCTAGACGAAGAAGAAGCAGAGCGATCCTTGAAGCAACCCTTGTGAATCCCCTCACAAGCTCCCCCTCACAAGATCCTCTCTTTCTCCCTCTCTCACTTTCTCTCCTCAAGGCCTTCTCAGGTCAAGGCAGCAACACACAAGTTATATAAAAATGTTGAGCAAGAGCTCTTAAATAGAAGAGCTTCAAAGGAGCTCATTAATTGCAAGTTGCCGACTATATCTTCCAGGCCGATATTGACATCATCCTGGCCGATCAGTACAAAACTCTGAAGATCGGCCTAGGCACCGCCCTATTTTGGGTGCTGAGAAAGTTCTCAGATGACACTAGAAAGTGCTTTGATACCACTTGAAAGTTTGTTAGGGATGTTAGGTCCTATATGAACTAGTCCCAAAGCTAATCAAGAGAGGTGAATTGGAAAAACTTTAAAATCAAAGTTAAAACTCAAACCAAAATCACCACAATCAATAACCAAATGCGGAAATTAAAGTGCGGAAATAATAAGGAAAGAACACACCATATTTATAGTGGTTCGGTCAACCTTGACCTACGTCCACTCCTTGGAGGCACCCCCGCACTAACTAAGTGTCTCTCCTTTAGCCCCCACAGCTAGGCGGAGAAGCCCTTACAAAATCACTTCCACCTTCCCCGGTGCGGCGGAGTCGCCGGGTCCTTTGACACCAAAGAGATCTTCTTCTTTGGTGAGCTTCCCTCGAGACGAGCCTTGAATCCGACGGTATTAAGGTGCAAGCCTGTCGGAGCAACCGTGTGGAATCCCCTCCACACTCCCTTGAGCCCCCACTCACAGGATCTTCTCCCTCTCAAACTTCACCCGTTCCTCACTCCCTTTTAAGCTCTCTCTTCTAGTCTCCCCCATAAGAATGAAGCTCCAATGGCTGCCAAAGACACTTACAAAAGTTGTCATGCCATAGCTTAAATAGAAGCTCTCAAAACGAGCTTATTAATGCAAGTTGCCAATATTATCGTCCTGGACGATAGATATATCATCCTATACGATCAGTACAAATTAAGCTCATTAGCCCGGGACGATATGGGATGATCAGAAGAAACTTGGTTACATCGTCTTGGCCGATCTCACGATTGTCCTGGATGATTAGTTTAAAACCAGTTCAATCGTCCTGATCATCGCCCTGAAAAGATTCTGGCCGATGTAAATCGTCCAGGCTATCGTCCCGGCCGATCTAACGATCGTCCTGGCCGATCTAATCGTATCAATCAGCCATTAATTCTTTCCAAAGATACCAGATCATTTTAGGCATAATTGAGTTAGATCATCCTGGACGATGCGTATATCATCATGGACGATTTCCTAAAAGATATAATGCCTAATCTGTTCATGGCCGCTGATTCTTTCTTAATTGAACATATCGTCCTAGCCGATCAGTTTATAACGGCTGCCCTAATTAGGGTTTCTAATTTTGGATAGATCGTCCAGGCCGATATTACTATCGTCCCGGACGATGTTACAAAAAAAAAATCATATAGGAAAAAAGAGAATTTCTACCAAGTTACAAAACATCAGGAGCCACACCAAAAATAATAGACTCAAGAAAGGAAAAAAGGTACAAACTGACTCAATCCTAGTCTACCCAATCTTGAGCTGGATCCAAGTTGTAGTCTGATCGTGTGGACCTGAAACGTTAGTACAAAAAGGCAATCGTAGAGAAATAAGAAATGTTTGCTATCATCAAAATCATAAAACATAGATCCGTAACAATCTCCCCCTTTTTTATGATGGAAAAAACATTTCAATTTTGAATTTTCAAAAAATAATATTTTCTCCTAAGCTCCCCCTCACTTGAATAACACTTTAAAAAATAGGGGAGATAAAAATATTTTTGTTGTTTAAAATTTTTTGAAAAGAAAACAAAGGATATAGGTACGTTCTTCCCCTTTGACATTATCAAAAAGAGAGAAGGCACAGAGAACAAAACGAAAAAAAATGTTCCCTGATCTAGTGAAATAAAAGTATTCTTAAAATAAAAAAGTTACCTCTTGGTTTTAATCAAAATTTTAGTAAAAATGGATTGACAACGCATAGTCCAGTAAAGGTAAGAAAATCATTATTTGATAATCCAAACTCAAGTTCTTTAAAAAAGCTCAAAAAACTTTTTAATTCAATATCTAAATCAAGAAATAAATTAGAGAAAGAAATAATCATTTTTCAAAAACTCCTTTTATAAAATATATCTAGTAGAAGATCAATGCATGAATTGTTGAATAAAAAATCAAGATTTTCAAAGTCAAGTATCGAAAATATCAAGGGTTTTCTTAAGCTTTTAAGAAGTACAAGAATGGTAAGCATTTAAACATTGTGGGCTCATTTTATGCCTCTTGACAATTGGTTGGCGCACTGTGCATCTTTTGATACACTTTGTGTATTCTATATTTTCAATTTGGCGTCTTTGCGCATCTTTTATTTTTGGCATCATTGGCAAATTTTTTTGAATATGCTTACTTTCTTAAATCTTAAAAAAATAAAGGAAAACCCATCTTAGTGACAAAGCAAATTTCTTGATTAAGAAAATTATGAGTTAGATTCAACGACTTGCAAAAGATTCTTATGCGATAAATAAAACGTAGGGAGATAAAAAATTTTGTTTCAAAAATCAATTTAAAAGATGAAAGAGATTTTAAATCAAAAGTAGGATAACCTCTTTTAGGAAATAGAGATTGAGAGGAAAAAAAATTATGAGTTTCCTTCCTTCGACTGTTTTAGAGAAGTCAAACAAAATTTATCAAAGATTTAAAAAAAAATATGAAGTAGATTTTTCATTTTTAGAAAAGTGAGTGTGTGTGTTGGATCAAAGAAAAAATACGAATAATAGAAAAGAAAAAAAATAAAAGAAAAAAGAAAAACAAAAGAAAAACAAAAACTAACAAAAAGAAAAAAAACACAAATAGCCCTTTTTAACCATTATCTCTTTCCTGGTCCGATTCTTCAGAAACCATGTCTGCCCATGAGATTTTGTATTTTATATTATTTTCCCAATTAAGCTTTAGCTTTGCCTTGCCCTTTTCTTTTATAGGAAGAATTCTTACATTAGGGCACTCATTCTTCATATGTTCAGGTTTCCTACATCGAAAGCAAACAATGTTAGAAGAAATATGGACATCCTTATCACTTTTACCTTTCTTCCATTTTTGCTTATGCTTTGGTGAGCTTTGTGATTTGCTTGATAATTTATTGCTATCGTCACCAACTAAGCTTCCTCTTTCCGTATCTTCAGCTTTTAGAACGATCGTTTCACCTGCATCCAAAAGTCTTTGACTCAACCCTTGCTCGTAGGCAATGAGTGAGCCAATCAAATTATCAATAAAATAATCATTCAAATCTTTTGATTTACAAATAACAACTACCTTAGCATCAAAATTTTCAAGTAAACAATGAAGAATTTTATTAACTTTTTCAAAATTTGAAAAATCTTTTCCTAGGGCATGCAATGATGTAGTAATTTGAGTAAACCTTGTATACATGTCTAAAATTATTTCAAAAGGTTTCATAGAAAACATTTCAAAATCATGCATTAAAATATTCAACTTTGATTGCTTGATTTCATTAGAGCCTTCGTATATGGTATGCAATTTATCCCAAACTTCCTTACCAGTAGTGCACGTGGAAACTAACATAAAGTCATCAGAATTTAAAGCACAGAAAAAATAATTTAATGATTTTGCATTCAATTGAGCATTGAGTTGTTCTTATATGTTCCATTGACTAAAAGGAATATCAATTTTAACTCCATTAACAATTCGTGACGGTAATGAATAACCAGTTAAAATCATATGCCACATATGATAATCAATCGATTGCAAGAAAATAGACATGCGAGTTTTTCAAAAATCAAATGACATATTTTCAAATAAAGGAGGTCTGGTGATTGAATAACCTTCCACAATATTATGATTAGCCATGGATCGAAAATTCAAAAGCTTTTAAAAACTTATTTTATGAAAACCGCTCTGATACCACTTGAAAGTTCTCAGGTGACACTAGAAAGTGCTCTGATACCACTTGAAAGTTCGTTAGGGATGTTAGGCCCTATATGAACTAGTCCCAAAGCTAATCAAGAGAGGTGAATTGGAAAAACTTTAAAATAAAAGTTAAAACTCAAACCAAAATCACCACAATCAATAACCAAATGCGGAAATTAAAGTGCGAAAATAATAAGGAAAGAACACACCAGATTTATAGTAGTTCGGTCAAACCTTGACCTACGTCCACTCCTTGGAGGAACCCCCCAAGTATTGCACTAACTAAGTGTCTCTCCTTTAGCCCCCACAGCTAGACGGAGAAGCCCTTACAAAATCACTTCCACCTTCCCCGGTGTGGCGGAGTCGCCGGGTCCTTTGACACCAAAGAGATTTTCTTCTTTGGTGAGCTTCCCTCGAGAGACGAGCCTTGAATCCGATGGTATTAAGGTGCAAGCCTGTCGGAGCAACCGTGTGGAATCCCCTCCACACTCCCTTGAGCCCCCACTCACAGGATCTTCTCCCTCTCAAACTTCACCCGTTCCTCACTCCCTTTCTAGCTCTCTCTTCTAGTCTCCCCCACAAGAACGAAGCTCCAATAGCTGCCAAAGATACTTACAAAAGTTTCTATGCCATAGCTTAAATAGAAGCTCTCAAAATGAGCTCATTAATGCAAGTTGCCAATATTATTATCTAGGATGATAGATATATCATCCTGTACGATCAGTACAAATTAAGCTCATTAGCCCGGGACGAAATGGGACGATCAGAAGAAACTTGGTTACATCGTCCTGGCCGATCTCACGATCGTCCTGGATGATTAGTTTAAAACCAGTTCAATCATCCTAATCATCGCTCTGAAAAGAGTCTGGCCGATGTAAATCATCCAGGCTATCGTCCCGGCCGATCTAACGATCGTCTCGGCCGATCTAACGATTGTCCTGGCCGATCTGATCGTATCAATTAGCCATTAATTCTTTCCAAAGATACCAGATCATTTTAGGCATAATTGAGTTAGATCGTCCTGGACGATGGGTATATCGTCCTGGCCAATTTCCTAAAAGATATAATGCCTAATCTGTTCATGGCGGCTGATTCTTTCTTAATTGAATATATAGTCCTGGACGATACAAGTATCATCCAGGCCGATCAGTTTATAATGGTTGCCTTAATGAGGATGCCCTAATTAGGGTTTCTGATTTTGGACAGATCGTCCAGGCCGATATTACTATCGTCCCGGACGATGTAACCCAAAACAAAAATCATATAGAGAAAAAGAGAATTTCTACCAAGTTACAAAACATCAGGAGCCACACCAAAAATAATGAGAAAGGAAAAAAGGTACAAACTGACTCAATCCTAGTGTACCCAATCTTGAGCTGGTTCCAAGTTGTAGTCTGATCGTGTGGACCTGAAATGTTAATACAAAAAGGCAATCATAGAGAAATAAGAAATATTTACTATCATCAAAATCATAAACTATAGATCCGTAACATGCTGGACGATTAAAAATTGGCTTGATCGTCCTGGCCGATCTCACGATCGTCCAAGTCGATTAGTTCAAATCAGATAAAAATCATCCTGAGCACCTCCCTGTTTTTAGGCTGGCCGATCCCAATCGTCTAGGAGTAACTAAGGTTTTTGAATATATCGTCCTGGCCGATCCTGCGATCGTCCAGGACGATGTGATCGTATCAATCATCCTTAATTACTTCCCTGATTTGTCTGATTAATTAAGGCATAATTGTGAATATCGTCCAGGCCGATCAATGATCGTCCTGGCTGATACACGTATCGTCCAGGACGATCTGTTAATGACAGCTACCTTAATTAAGAATCCTTATTTAGACTTTCTGTTTTAAGCCTGATCGTCTAGGCCGATGTAAATATCGTCCTGGCCGATATGAGTAAAAACAGAAATTCTAAGTCTCTCAAGTGTGTGTGTGTAGGGTTACTTAGCATCAGTCTCTTTGACCATTACAAATAGACTCAAGAAGAAAAAAAACAAAGTATAGACTGACTCAACCCTAGACCTATGCAATCTTGAACTAGCTTCGCTTGTTCGTCCGATCTTCGATTCCTGAAAAGTTAGAAGCAACATGCAGTCCAAGATAATCAGTAGGGTTTGCCAATCATTAAAACATAAGCTATGAAACAAGATTTGCAACAAAAAGGACTGTTGTCCGCATCTGATGGAGGTCAGAAAGACTATAGTCGATGGGCGACGTAAGTCAGAAGGACCGTAGTCGGTGGGCGACGGAGGTCGGAAGGACTATAGTTGGTGGGCGACATAAGTTAGAAGGACCATAGTCAGCGAGCAAGGGAGGTTAGAAGGATTGTAGTTGGGTAGAAATCTAGTAATAGATAGAAAAACAACATCGAGTAGATGTCCGGTGAAAGTCTGATAACAGGCAAAAGTTCGGCGTCGGGTAGATACTTGGCGATGAGCAGAGGTTCGGCGTTGGGTAGAAGTCCGACGTCAGTTGGGGGCCGAAGAGAACTCTGGCGTTAGATGGTATTCAGGGAGAAACTTCGACGTCACTTGGAGTTCGAGTGAAACTCAGGTGTCACTTGGAGGTAGGGTGGAATTCTGGCGTCACTTGGAGGTTAGGCGAAATTCCAACGTCACTTGGAGGTCCGGTGGAATTCTGACGTCACTTGGAGTTTGGGTAGAACTCCGACGTCACTTGGAGTTCAGGTGGAACTTTAGCATCACTTGAAGGTTGAACAGAAATCCAGCGTCACTTGGAGTTTGGGTGAAACTCTAGCTTCACTTGAAGGTCGGACGGAATTTCGACATCACATTGGAAGTCGGGTAGAATTCCGGCGATGGTCGAGGAGGAGTTTCTTCCCTCCCATTTTTCTCTTCTCCTCTGCTTCCTTCCTTCTTCTTCCTTTCTTCGGTCCTTCCTCTCAAGAGAAATGAGAGGCTATTTATAGTTTTTTTTAGGATGGCATAACCTGTAACTAGGAGGAGGATCAAGGGCAAAGGTGGAGTGGTTGGATTGACGACCGATATTAAATCCCTTGATCATGGACTGTTCGTCATACATTTGAAGGTCTTAGTGGTGTCGGAATTCGACAATTTTAGGCTCGTTGGATTCGTATCGTCGAGCTGCTTGATTTGAATTTAAGTACATCATGTTTAGAAACTGTTTAGTAATCTGAATTGTGGTTTGAACTTTCCATCAATGCTATGGCTCCTTGTTTTGGACTCATTTGGGCTCGGATTGAGTCGAATTTGGTGTCGTTGGGTTTGTATTTCCGAGACGTTCAATTCGACTATAAGTTTGTTGAAATCGGAGTTCAGATGATCCCAGATTTTATTTTTTAAGTTTCCAAGTTGATTTTTGCCTCGAGATTCGTGCCCGATCAAGATACTTTTTTTATGATATATCACCTTTGATTTTTATATGAATATAAATTACATTCAAATATTATAATTAAAAATTTATCATAATAAATTAAATTTTAGAATTTATTTTAAGATAAATGAAATATAATTTATAAGAACTTTTTATGTTATAAATATTATAAAAAAATCAACTTTGAATTAGAATTAGAGATGAGCAAATGAATGATACTTTAATCATTTATATTGAGAAATAAATATTTGATCGTATAAATAATGAAATAATCATTTAATTTTTTTTAGAATATAAAGAATGTGCATTATATATAAAATATAAATTTTTTATTGTCTTATATTTTATCTTTTTTAAGTAACAAATTCAAACAATTTTTTTTTTGTAAAATTGTTAATGCAAGTCTCATATGAAAATGTTAAAAGAAAATTTGAAAACTCTAATTTGTTTCCCTCTTAGAAAAAGATTCTAGCTCTGTCACTAGTTACAGATGTTGCATAGTATATATAAGTTAAAAAATACAGATGTCGGCATTGCCTCTCTGTAGGGTTTGTGGAGAGGAGGAGGTAGCAGTATATATTATATATTACATTAAAACTTTGCCACTCAAATTTAAATGCATCCTTATATTTTCATATTAGTCGTGTTTTAAAACTAATTATCAATCATATATTAATTTCTTTATATATATTAAGAAATTCACGCTTCCCTCGTGCTGGCCATTTCCTCCTTGATCTATACCTGGTATAATCATTATTGTAAATTCTGTCCCATAACTTTAATGCTTAAATTCATTAATTTTTATACGATTTCAAAAATATAGCTTCTTTGGTTGCGTAAATTAGTTGATTTGTATTCATTAATATCACCAAAAAAATTCTATCTCATCAAGTATGAATCTTATGCAATATTCAAATTAAATAGTCAGGGGGGGGAAGGCATCATTCGAAGATGTCCAAGGGGGAAGGGGGAGGGGGGAGAGAAAGAGATAAAGAGATTTCTTGAATTTTAAGAATTTTAGAACTTAGCTCGTTGATAAATGTCGAATATCGACGACCATTGTCGACTAACATTGACAACCACCATCCTCTATCATCTGATTATAATCATTTGCCCGTCAACAAATGCCAATATTTGAAGTCGTCTAACTACTTCCATTGTCCTTTGACTGGCGTAGCAAAATAATGAGTCAAGTAATTATTTTCATGTGATTTTAATTGTCTAGAGGCATGAGAAATCACCTTACACTACCAAAAATTTATCTAATTCTCATAGAATTTTCGAGCAAAAAAATTTAACATTTCTGTCAAAAATTTATTTTTTCGGTTGATGCTATTCTATATCAAAAAAGCCTATAGGAAATGTGTTTCCAGTGGGAAAATATATGTCGATAATTTTTTTTTAGTCGATTTATGATGCATTTCAAGCAAAAGTTCCACCGGTAAGTCGTTTGTGAGAACCGATGGGACAAAATCCACTAAAACTTCTGACAAAATTTAGCTAAAAAATGTGGATGATTTTTCCAAGCTAGAATGCCCGCCAGTTTCCCCGTATTGATGAATTCTAGTGAAAAATCCACCCAAAAATTGTAGGAATTTTTTTAAATACCCTTTCAAAATATTTCTTTTACAATAATCATCAACTAAGAAATATATATAATAATAAAGTAGTATATCATGATAATACAAATCTTAATAAAATTATTAAAATAATAATTTTAATATAAATTACCTAGAAAACAATGATAAGATAAAAACTTTTCATTTCAATTGCCTATTATTATGTTATTTTGTATTGTAATCCTTATCATTTATGCAGGAACATAATAAAAAAGTATGAAAATTAGATCAGTGTCGCAGCACTATAAAGTAGAGCCAGAACTCATTTCAATGCCACAGTGCCACAACTTCAACACCGCAATGAAGAGCTTACCAAAACTCTACTAGAGAGGTTAGCACCAAAGCTCTATCCAGTCAATGCTGCATTATAATATCAAAATACCGCAACCCCAAATCACCCAACATTACCGCCACCAAGTCAGTGTCGTAGTGCTCATTCAATTAAATTTAGAAACTATAAATAGTAACCTTAGTGTTTGTGAGAGGTGGGTGGCATATTATGGAGTAATTTGTGTGAGTGTGAGGCTATCTTGGTGAGATTTTAGCTTTTGTTATTGTATATGGAGTCTTATATTGGAGTGAAGTAAAGAAAGGATGTGCACAAGGGATTGTAATTTTATTTTTGGGTCACTTCTAAAATTTATTTTATATTGTTTACATTGTTATCATATATTTATAGCTTGTACTTGTTAATCATTCAGTGTAATGAAATATTTGTTATATTTATTATATTTGTTACGTGTAATAATTCCTCCATATGTAGCTAAATAGTTTCTCTAAATCTATGATGACTTCAAATGCATTTATTGCTAAATAGTTTCTCTAAATATTTTAGGTGTGATCGGTATAAATACATAATGATGGATTGCATGCATAGAGGATATGAAGAGAGATCTGGATCCAAAATAGATCAGTCTAAACAAGCATATGGATAGAGACTTGCAGGATCTAGAATGTCTAGTCATGGATTTGTGATTGGTATAAATGGAAGAAATGTGAGTGGGAGTCGAAGGTAGCCCACACCATCAATGATGATAGCACCCAAAGTACAGCCAATAGCATATAATTTGAGTCGGCAGAAAGTGAGAGATCCATTGATATAGTTCTATATTATGAATGTATTTTTAATTGAATGAAAAGTATTACACAACATGTTATATAATTAACTTATTAACATGCAAACTAACTGATATGTATGGATGTGCATGTTTGCTTTAATGACTGATTTGATTAATTGATGATTTATGTGAAAAGTGATTAGTGGTTATGTTCTTTCTATTAATGGTTTGTAGTGGAAAATATCGAGGATGACATTTTTTCAAAGGTAGGTAAAATATAATAACCAAAAATTTATAATTGAATTAATATGAAAAAAAATTGACTAAGTGGCATTATGGTGCTTGGCTGAGTGGTGCCGAGTCATTAATCTCTAAGGCTTTTCAAAAATTAATTGAGCGTAGTGGCACTATTATGTTATGTCTAAAAGTATTAGTTTTTAATAAAAATATCTAAAACATTTACTTAAACTCGTCATTCCATCCATCCCTTCCCCATTTCTTCTTTCCTTGGTCGGGAGAGAGAGAGTGAGAAAATAAGAGAGAGGAGGAAAGATGAGAGAAAAAACATGGTTTGGGCTAGTATTTTCTATCACTCCAGTTGAAAAAATTGTTCTAATCATGATAGGAAACCTTAACCCTACCTCTATTTTAAATGGTTTTATGTTTTGCTTATTTTCTTCATTTTAAAATTGATAAAAAAATAATATCTCTAATTGTAGTAATTTTTTTATCATGCAACTTTTGATATGTGGGAGTATTATCACCATGAGCATTTTGACTCATTTATATTAAAATTTCAGTGGGTAGTTTCTCATCGGGTAGTTTTTCTTGTATGTAATTTTAATTGAAATGAGTAGTATAATATTAAATATAAAATGATTAGGAGTCCATACATTGATTTTGAAAATGAAATTCATGATATAGATAGGCAATATTATTTATTTAGTCAAACTTGTATTTTTGGCATCTTGATGAGAATAATGATAATTGCATTGAGAGTAAAAGATATTTATTATTTTTCTCTACATAATATGAAATATGTGTAAAAGCAAGAAAAGGAGGCAGGAAATGATTAATTAATTCTGGTTGGCTAGATATATGTTATCCTATGCAGGTGAGTGGGCCAACATGCTTTCCTTTAAATAAGGTTTTATGGTGTAATACTAAGTAATATAAAAGGGTGGCATAAGGAGTTGATTAATATGAAATGATATGCCGACCAGTAGGAGGTGATGACTTCTTACATGAAAGTCACCTGACATGTGATATATTATATGAGACCTATTCAAAAAAATAAGATTGATATGATTAAGACTAATTGTTAAAAAATCACAAGTAGCAAGATGCTATATATATATATATATATATATATATATATATATATATATATATATATATATATATATATATATATATATATATATATATATATATATATATATATATATATATATATATATATATATATATATATATACATATAACTGATACAAGTATATAATATGATTTCTAAGATTCATAAAAGGGAATATGATATACATGAAATACACAATATATATGTTGCATTATGTATGATAGAAATACATGATATACATATATTAGTTCTTGGTATTATATGACATGAATATAACACAAGTTCATTGACATAATGTAATAGGTATATTAATATACATGGAATGGCATATAAACTAAATTAAGTCAAAATTATTAGGCATGTATAGAATCATGGCAAACCTATTATATTTTACTTGATATAAGTATATGAGTGATATAATGTAGTACAATGATCTTGGATACAACCCCTGATCATTGTTTATAAATTATATTATTTATAATAGTTTTTATTACTCATATAAAATGATATATATTCTTATTAACTGTTTCTAGATTTTATAGTATATGTTTGCATTGATATGGACTGAGTGATTACATGCATACTATTTATATTTCCTTGCATTAAATTTAGTCGTAGGTTTTGATGATCTACTAAGATGTTAGCTCACTTCGTGGTTTTCACATGTTTTTAGAAAGGGGTTAGGATTCAATGGAGTGAGATAGATCAAGATTTGTTACGTTTTTTCATTTTATGTATTTTTGTTTTATTTTTTTTGCAGTTAGGAGTGGAAGAATAGAAGGATGTACTAATTGAACTCTTGACTATTATATATAATTTTTTTTAAATGAATAGAATCATATATCAAAGAAAAATGTATAGTTGCTTCCACAATATGTTTTTATATTAATAGATTATTAGAAGCTATAGTAGATTAATTAAGAGACAAAAATTGATAATTCTTTCAATTTTAGGTTGTGGGCCATCACAATCTAACTGTTTGATCATTCAAACATTTTATAATGGATTGGTAGGTTCACTAAAATCTATTATTGATGCTAGTACTAGAGGTTCATTAATATCCAAATCCTTTGATGTAGCATATGCTTTGATAAAAGAAATGGCCCCTCATAACTTCCAATGGCACTCTAATAGAATTCACCCTAAGAAGGTTTCTAATGTGCATATTATCTATACTAACATCTAAAACTGCTTCAATTTTAAGTAATTTAGACAATTTAGGAATTACTTCACTTGAGGGAGCACTTGTGGTTGTAAATAAAATTTTGCATGGACAACTTAGTGACTTTAAAGCCTATGTAGTAAAGACTTTGAATTTGGTAAATAATATAAAAAATAGCCCCTACTTTCATTCCTATAACCTTGATAGGAAGAATCATCCCAATTTTAATTAGAATAATATTAAAAAATATTAGAATTAATAATTAGAATATTCACCAACTAAATCTTATATTCAATTGGAACCTCTTCCACAACAAATTATGCCAACCCTAGGCCCAATTATCCTTAAGGTTTTAATGTTAATAATCAATATAATGATACGAACCCATCCTTAGAATACCTAATGATGTAGATGGGGACCAAACTTCAAATCCATACTAATTCCATTAGAAATATAGAAAATTATTTAGGTCATATAGTTAATAAACTAAAATGTTGGCCCCAAGGTTCCCTTCCTAACAATACTAAGGTTAACCCTAAGGACAAGGTTAAAGAGCAGTGTAAGGCCATTTAGTTGAGGAGTAGTAAGGGGTCAGAGGAGATAGTTAGGCAGGAATATAAGCTTGAGGAAACACCAGTAGAGTCTAATAAATCTTTAGAATAACCCAAGAAAAATTTGGAGGTAGAAAAACTAATAAGGAAGGTTGTAGAAAAGCCACCACCACCATTTCCCAAGAGACCTCAGAAGCAAAACTTTAATAGGTGATTTTTAAGATGTTTATATTGTTTAAGATATTAATCATTATTATTTCCTTGGTTGAAGCTTTAGATAAAATGCTTAGTTATGCCAAAATTATGAAAGACATTCTTAGCAAAAAAAAAAGAAGTTAGAAAATTTTGAGACTGCTATTCTTACTACGTAGTGTAATGTCATTTTATAGAGAAAAACTCTCTCAAAATGACTGTGATAGCATTACAATTCCTTGGGTTATAAAGGAAAATTTTTGTTAAAAGCACTATGTGATTTAAGAACAAGCATAAATCTTAAGCCCCTTTCAATTTTTAGGAGGCTTGACATAGGAGAGGTATATAACCCACAACAATTACCCTATAATTTAGCTAATGGATCCTTAAGGATTTATCCATAAAGGTTTATAAATTCATCTTTCTTGTTGTCTTTATTATATTGGACATGGAAAAATATAGAGAGATACCAATCATCATGTATAGAACTTTTCTATCCACTAGGAGGTTAATGACATATGCTTAGAAGGGGAACTTGATAATGAGTGTATAGGAGCAAGAAGTAACTTTTAATATTCTAAAATCTATTTATTTCCCCAGAGATACTAATGAAGATTGTGTTTTAGAATTGAGGTGGATAGTTGTGTGGAGGATATAGTGGAAGAGATATTGAAGTTAGATTCTTTGGAGAAATTTTTTAATGAGAAGGAGATAAGGGAGTTTAGGAAATATATTGCTTTCTTTTTAAATGACACCCCTAAAATTTATAGCAATAGGTTTGAGATACTAAACACTTCTTCCATAGGAAAATCGCTAAGACCTTCCATCATAGAAACACCTACATTAGAGTTGAAAGCCCAGTTTATCCATTTGAAGTATGCCTTTTTAGGTGATGAATCAATCTTATCAATCATAATCTCCATTGATTTGGAAGAATTTTAAGAGGGTAAGTTAATAAGGGTTCTTAAGAATTTTAAAAAACCATTAGGTTAGATCATAACTAATATAAATGGAATTAGTCTATTATTGTGCATACACAAAATTTTGATGGAAGAAGATTCCCAACCAAAGGTTGATCCTCAAAGAAGATTGAACCCAACCATAAAGGAATTAGTTAAAAAAGAGATACTCAAATGTCTTGATGCAGGTATCATCTACCCTATTTTTTATAGTGCTTTGATTACTCTCATTCACTACGTGCTTAAGAAGGTCGTTTAACTATTGTGAACAAAGAAAATAATGCTTTGATACCCATTAGAGCAGTCATAGGTTAGAGGATTTGCATTAACTATAAGAAACTAAACAAAGCCACTAGAAAATAACATTTCCCATTGTCATTCATGGACCTAATGCTAGATAGATTGGTTGGGAAACCATTTTATTATTTCTTAGATGGCTACTTAGGGGTTTCATCATATTCTTATAGCACTTAAGAACTTGGACAAAATCACATTTACTAACCCTTATAGTACTTTTACCTTTTATGGAATTCCATTTGGACTATGCAATGCCCCTGCAATATTTTAGAGATGTATGATGTCTATTTTTTAGACTTGATTGAGTAGGGCATTGAGATATCTCTGGATAACTTTTCCTATTTGGTACTATATTTGACTCTTGCCTTGAACATTTGGAAATTATTTTAAAAAGAAGTAAGAAGTTAAATCTAGTTTTACATTAGACAAAAAATATCAATTTATGGTCTTAGAAGGCATTATCTTAGTCCATAAGATATTTGAGAAAGGTTTAGAGGTGGATAATGAAAAAAATTAGGTGATAGAAAATTTCTCACATCCTACTTTTGTTTTTTTTTTGAAGAGAAAATTTGGGAATCTCCTCATCACTAGGATCATTCCAAATAAAAGACCTTTTTAAAGACAAATTAGCACAAACATCCTCTAATTTGTTACAAGCTCTATTGTAAAAAGAAAACATAACTTGGCTGAAATCTTGTAAAAAGGCCAAATTTTCTTCAATTCGTCTATTATTCTTCTAGCTCTTCAACGCCAATTGAAGAATTTTGATGATATTGAAGTTATCTCCTTCAATAATCACACCTTGAGCTTCAAACATCCAATCCCACGTGATGTTTTTCAAATAATAAACCGCCAACAATTCCACTTGAGCAATGTCCCAATGCAAATATTGAGCTCCAAATGATAACAAAAATCTTCCTCTATCATCCCACACCACGCCTCCAATCCCATCCATGTTATTACTTTTAAGTGAAACATCCACATTTATCTTTATCCACTCGGGTGGAGGATGCCAAGAAGTAGACAGCTTGCGCTGGTTGACATCCCATTTGTCCGAAGAGAGATTGATAAAATTGCTCACCGTAGCCAAAGACACTGAATTTGCAGCAATTGCATTGGCCGAATCTTCTAAACCTCCACAAACCAGTTTACATCTACTTTTCCAAACGAGAAATGCAGTTGTACAATAGATATTTGCAATGATAGAGTTCTTACCAGCATACCACTGTAGCCCTTCCAAGCAAGATGAAAGACTTTCAAACACAGGTACCTGAAATCCCCAACTGTTAAGTAGATAAATCACATTCCAAAATTTAGTACATCTCCCAACAATATGGTATCTATCCTCTTCTTCTTCACAACCTCTCGAGCAACCAGAAAAGTTGCTCAATCTCCTCCTCAATAGAAAAGCATTAGATGGAATTGCTTCATTGCATAACCTCCACCAAAAGAGCTCAATTCTCGGTCTTAGCTTTAATTTCTTCATCCAAGTCTAGTGCGCAATCTCTCCATTGTGATCCATTAACACTTCAAATGACAGTGCGGCTAAAGATTTACTTGACTACTTTGATTTCAGCTCCATATGATCTAATTCCCTTCCAGCATCAATAGGAATTTGAGTAATAAGATCCACCAGCTGCTCCCCAAAGAAGATTTTGAGCTGATCCACATTCTATTCTCCCTCCAAAATGAATGAGCTAAGATTGTAATTTGATGTTTCTAGATTATTTACAAAAGTCGACCATCTTGATAAGCACTTGTCTAATATCCACGAATCATTCATCCAATTGATTGAATTACCATTAGAAACATTCCATATAACAATGTTTCAAATAATTAGCACCCATAGTAATAATCTTCCATGTAGGAAAACATTCTTTTTTCACTGGATTGTCCAAACATCACCTCCATATTTGGCTCTCAGAATTTGGTTCAGCAACGAGTTAGGCTTCATGCAGAAATCCCACACAAACTTTGCCCGAAGAGGTCCAACCTTGGAAACCACCGAGAACAATCCATGACCACCTTCATTCTTTGGCTTACAAAGTAGCTCCCAAGAAGCATAATGTAGCCCTTCACTTCCATTATTTTTATTCCACAAAAAGCCTCTACACATCTTGTCAAACTCTTTAAGTATACCCAATGGTACTAACGAAAGAGAAGATAAAAACATAGGTAGAGAGAAGAAAGCAGATTTTACTAAAAGCAACTTCCCTTCCAATGAAATGCAATTTTTCCCCCAAGTGTTTAATTTATTAGAAGCTACCTCAAAAAGCTTTAGAAATTATGCAGCCACCAATCTTCTCAAGGTTATCTTCACACCAAGATAACTCATCTCCTTCACCATCTTGAACCTGAGAAGTTTTATAATTTTCTTCTTTATCCTTCGGTTAATATGCTTCCCAAATAGAATCATAGACTTGGATTGATTAACCTTTTGACCCGACCATTTGCAATTACTGATAATAATATTCTTCAACTTCTTAATCTCCTTCACCTTTTCTTCTGAGAAGATTAAGATATCATTAGCATAGAGTAAATGAGATACTCTAGGAGCCTTAGGAGTAATAGAGATTCCCAATCCACCTCTCCTTTGGTTTAGTGCATCAGATAAAATTTGAGAACATAAAATAAATAAATAGGTGATAAAGGGCACTCTTGCCTAAATCCACTTTTTCCTTCAATCCAATCAGTTTTCCTCCCATTAATCAAAATACAATATTTAGGATCAAAGACACATTGCAATAATAGGTCCATAAACTACTAGGAAAGTTAAAGTGAATAAGAGCTTGCCACCCCATACTATCATATGCTTGCTCCATGTCAAGTTTGATTACCAAAAGACCTTTTTTTCGCTTTAGAGTACCATAATTTGTTGAAGAATTCTTGAGCTAACAGCACATGTTCTGACATGGATCGGCCTCTAATGAAAGCTGCTTGATCCACCGATATGATTTTATGAATTACCATCTCCAATCTATTCAATAGCATCTTTGCAATGATTTTATAAATATTCATGCAGAGACTAATAGGTCAGAAGTTAAAAACCACCTGAGGATTTTGGATCTTTGGAATTATGACATCAGTGGCTCCTTCCATGACTGATGCATTACCCCTGTAGAAAGAAATCGGTTCACAGCTAGCCATACATCATTATTAATCCACTTCCAAAAATCTTTAATGAATGAGAAGGAAACCACGTCCAAACTGGGAGAGATATTCCTCCCAGCCTTGTCTACGACTACTTGTAGCTCCTCCCAAGTGAAATCAGCATCTAGACTACCTTGATCATCTTCATTAATAACTGCAGAAGGCATCGGCCAACCATCCAGTAAGCAGTCCTTATGCTGCCATTTAAGTTTGAAAAACTCAGAAAACATTTTCTGTATTTCAGCACCATCCTCCATCATATTGCCTGCATTGGTTTTTATATGACTAATCCAGTTATAATTCCTTCTGGCATTTGCAAATGCATGAAAAAATGAAGAGTTACAGTCCCCTTCTTCCATCCATTTTCCTTTTGCTCTTTGCTTCCACCAAGAATTGAGTCGGGCAAGGGTAGTATTGAGCTCATGGATTTTATATCTTAGAACCTGCAGCCTTTCAAACGATATCCAACCTTCTGCCTCCTCCAATTAGATTTCCAGAATATCTTCCTTCAGCTTGTCCCATAATAAGTTCATATTTTTAAACTTAGCTCTACTCCAAAAAATAGAGCTCTTAAAGTTCTCTTGAACTTCAAATTTAAAGACGAGGTCGGGTCACTTCCACAGTTTTTCTTCCAAGTTTTCTCCACTATAGCAGCTGCTCCATGGTAAGAAGCCCAAACTTATTCATAACGTATCTCTCTGTTATAAAACTCCATTGGTTTGAAAATCTCCAGAAGAATAGGACAATGGTCCGAAGCTATCCAAGATAAGTGTTTCACCAAGGCAAGATGAATGGAGTTCAATGTTGTAGAGTTAATAAGACACCTGTCCAATTTCTCTAATATCCGAGCACCTCTGGATTTATAATTGCACCAAGTGAATTTGGGACCCATCGACCCAACCTCATATAGATCATTATTGATCATGAAATTCTTCAAATACTTTGAGCCTTGAGACATGATGAATTTTTTCCCACCTCTTTTCTCATCTTGGGAAATAACACAATTAAAATCTCTTCCCACCACCATTGGCCAATCAACAGAGCAATATCTCTCTAAGCAGTCCCATAAAAGCTTCCTTTCTTGAGCATTTGTACTCCCATACACGGTAGCCACCATCCAGCATCCCTTGTTAAGAACCTCCAGTTTCCCCACAATCACTTGAGTTGAGACTTCAATCACCGAGAAAGATGCTAAGTCCTTTCTCCATATAAGATTCCCAATTGTTTCCTAGAAACTTCAAATTTTGAAAATTATCCAAAGAGCTAATCTTTGTTTCCATCACTCCCACAAAAAAAAACCTTGTTATCTTTTATCACCTCCTTCAGATATAAAGTAGCCTCCACTTTCTTGGCTCCTCTATAATTTCAGAATACCAAGGAAGTCATTGCTTAAAGATGGGGGAAGGACCCCCATTCTTCTTAGCTTTTTCGCCATCCATCTTTCTATTATGAGCAATTATGTGCCCCAAACCAAGAGATTTAAGCTCTTTAAGAAGTTTAACTTTTTTTACTAGAGGATAAATTTCCCACCACAGCAATATTTGAATTAGAAAGCCGCTTACCCGTCTCCTGGCTATGTACTGGCTCCCCATTACAAATAACATCCAAGCCTTCCATAATACCCTTATCATTGCCTACTATTTCTCCTTCTTCAAAACAGCCATCCTCATGAATCCCCACTTCCTCAGTAGATCTTGTTTCACCCAAATAAGATAATATATCAAATTTATTGAGTACATTAATAGTAGATTCAACTTTTGTTACCTCCTCATGATGTTCTTCTAGGATTACAGTCAGATGATCCTCACCAGCACCTTCCTTGGTAACTTCTCCCAACTCTTCAAGATTGCCTATGATAGCATCCGGCTTAGCTCCCATACTATCACCTTCTAATTCACCTCCTCTCCTTGTCGTAGATGGACCAAGCTTGGGAACAAAGATCTTCTTCATTGGAACATAACTTCTATTGACAAATCCCCTCTTTACTGCCATATTGTTATGCCTTCTTTTGCCATAATTCTCCTGAATCCAAGGACCATAATCAGCTTTCCCACCATCAGCAAATGTTCTCTCATAATCCACCTGTTCGACCCGTGCTTCAGAAGACCTGGCTGCATCTACAACCCCTGTATCAACTCCTTTCTTCGTTTTAGAATCAGCACAATCTCTTAAGGTATGGCCAATCTTGCCACACTCAAAACAAATTTTAGAAACTCCTTCATACTCAATTATTTGATAGAATTTTCTAGCCAAGCCTTCAGCCCAAATACCAGATGGTAACTTCATATCTAAGGGAACATGCACACATACCCTTGCATACTCCCTTCTGCTCCAATGAAACATATTCCCATCAAGGAGGTAAGGCTTACCAACTAGAGAAGCAATTCTACAAATATTCATCTTGTTCTAGCACTGAAGAGGTAAATTAGGCAACCTTATCCACAAAGGAGCTGAAATACCACTAAGTGAAGTTAGATTGAATGAAGCCGACCATTTGTCCAAACCCACAACCTGTCCTCTAACCCTCCAAGGACCACCAGATAAAATATTCTCCAAGGCATTTGGATCTTCAAACGAATAGAGCTTCCAACCAAGCCCCAATCCTGTAATGTGGAAGTTCCCAAACCTACTCCACTGTCTCCTTAAATCTGAGCTCACCAAATGAAATGGAATGCTATCGCCAAAAATCTTCACTACTATAGCTTTCTCTAGTATTTTAGCATTTTCTATCTCCTTCTCAATGTGTAACTTCACAACCTTTCCATCTTCAGATAAAAATGAACCCAGCTCCAGGTTATCAACTTTTATGTTCTATTTTTTATTCCAGACAGACTGGATCACCACATTGTTCCCTTGTTCACAGATTGAGATGCCTTATGCATATTGGAAATGTTCTCCTCTAGAACACTCCTTGAATTGTCTCCTTCCTTCTTTTGCAACAATATCTCATCCACCTTATCTCCATTCAGGATATCGCCTTTCAACTATGGGGATACTATTAAATCACTCCGGACTGGTGAAGTTGGCAATGAAGCTGAATTAAAACATTTGTTTGAGTAGATCCTCTTCCCGGCTGAAGATGAAGCTTCCAAATTAAGATTTTCGAACACCTTCTTATCTCCTACATGAATTTTAAAAGCTTTCGAACTTGAAAATCTATCCTCCAAGATCACCTCCTTCCCTTTTCCAAGAGCAAGAATGGGAGTCTCCTTCTTTAATAATAACCCACCCTCATTGATGATCAAAGGTTTCTCTTTAAAACCTTTGATATTCATGTTGAACACATCCAGAGCTTTAGAACCTCCATTAAATACGTCTGAAGCTTGCCGCACCGGAACAGAAAGCCCCTTCCTGTAATTCGCCCAAGCTTCCGAAGATGAAAACCGTTTGCCTTCCATCAGCGCCACCTGAGGCCGCCGGAGTGCCGGCTGATCGCCGGCCAAACCAGCCGCGAAAAAGGAGGTCCGCCGAATTCCAAACAAACTAACAAATTTTTTTTTTTAAATCCTAGACTCTCTCTCTAACTTCCTCTCTTTTTTATTGTAATTTCAATAATCCTACTTTTGTTAAAGGAAAAGAAAATGTCATAAGACATATTGGATCTTATATAAGATTCATTTGAAATTTTACTAAAACCATTAAGCATTTATACAGTTTATTAGAAAAGAATGTCCTATTTGATTTTAATCAAGATTACCTAGAAGCATTTGAAACTTTAAAAAGGCTCTTGATTACTACACCCATTATCATTACACATGATTGGTCATTGAATTTTGAATTATTGTATGAAGATAGTAACTTTGTATTAGGAGCTGTGTTGGGGAAAGATTAGATAGAAAATTTCATGCCATTTATTATGCTAGTTGGATATTAAATTAAGCACAAATCAATTACGCTACAGTTAAAAAAATTACTACCCATAGTATTTTCCTTTGATAAGTTCATATAATATATGATTTTGCATCTTATAAATAAAAAAGATGCAAAATTTAGACTAATTAGGTGGATTTTATTGTTACAAGAATTTAATTTACAAATATTGGATAGAAAAGGAACTTAAAACCATATTGTCAATCATTTATCTAAAATTTGATTTGAAAAACTTGTATATGATATGTCATTCCCATAAGAGAAAAACAATGTCATTTTTCATTATGTTAATAGGGATTGTAATAAAGTGGCTCATTGTTGTGCCTCTTTTGCTATGATAGAAATTTTTTTTGGGACAATGTCTTTGATAATGACATTCCTTCTCATATTTTACTTTTAATAAAGAAGGAATGTTACAGAGTTTCTATCTAGTAATAGTTTTTAATAGCTTTTAATTTCTATGCAAATTGCAAAGTTTCAAAAATAATAATAAGAGAAAAGGGTGTGCCTTGATATGTTGATATAATAAATTACATTGTGAGTAGCATGATATCATTTGACATGATATATACCTAAAAGCAAAAATTTATGCATGATGTTAAGTTATACTTTTTGGAAGGAGCCATGTCTTTTTAGGAAATGAAATGATCAAATTATTTGGAGATGTATCCCTATAGAGGAGAATGATGGCATCATCAGTCAATGTCATGACTCAGATTATGGCAGACATTTTTTACAGCATAGTACTACTTCTAACATTTTACAATTTAAATTTTATTGGCCTACCTTATTTAAGGATGTTAAATGAGTATATTAAAAAAATCTGATGGGTGTCCGATAATAGGTAGTATAATAAAGAAAAATGAAATGCCCTTAAATTACATGTTAGAAGTTAAAAAAAAAAATTATGTTTGAGGGCTACATTTCATGAGAACATTTATTCAATCTATTAGAAATCAATATATCCTTATAGTAGTTGATTATGTTTCCAAGTGGATTAAAGGACTGGTAGTACCCAAGAATGATGCTTAGGTTGTTATAAAATTCTTAAAGAAAAGTAGTTTTTCTAGATTTGGAAGAACTAGACTACTCATTAGTGAGGGGGAGTCACTTTTCTAATAAAAGAGTTGAAAATATGATTTTAAAATTTGGGATCCAACATAGGATATCAACTTCTTCTCACCCTCAAAGTAATGGACAAGCAGATATTTTTAATAGGGAAATCAAGAGAATCATGGAGAAAAGTGTAAATCCTAATAGGAAAGATTGGCTTTTAAGATTAGATTATATAATATAGGCTGCTAGAACTACTTCTAAAATTCTAATAAGAATGTTTACCTATAGGCTTATGTATGGAAAAGTTTATCATTTGTTGGTGGAATTAGAGCATAAATCTTTTTAGGCTATTTAATAAGTAAATTATAATTTGAAGGATATATAGGACAATAGATTATTATAGTTGAATGCGCAAGAGGAGATTAGATAGGAGGCTTATGAGAATGTAAAGATTTATAAGGACAAAACTAAAAGATGGAATGATCATAAGCTAATTAAGAAAGAATTTGCACCTGGATAATAATTGCTTTTATATATTTTATGATTGAAATTATTTCATGGGAACTTAAAGTCTAGCTGGTCTAATCCATTCACTTTAGTAAAGGTATATCCCTATGGAGCTGTAGAGATTCAGGATAGGAAGAATGACCAAACTTTTAAAGTTAATGGTCAAAGATTGTAGCCTTACCTTAGAGGGGACAAAGATATTAGTAGAGTGATTGTTGACTTAGATCATTCTTAGTAGAATGTAGCATAGTCTAGTGGATGACTAAAACATTAGTGCTTCTTGGGAGGAAAACCAAAATTTTCAATTGTGTTACATGTTGTTTTGTTATTTTGTAGTGATCTTGAGTGTGATTTAATTTATTTTGTTTAAATGTTGAGCCTATATTTAGTATAATTATGTCTATAGCATTGTAGGGCTAATCATTAGAGCACCATAGCACTCCCTCCTTGTATTAATCTGAGTTGTTATAACGCCATAGTTCTTGTACCCTTGAGCGCCACAACTCTACAACACTCAAAGCGTCATAGCACTCAAAAAACAAAGAGTCATGGAATTTTGCTCACAGATTTTCATGAGATTAGGTGAACTTTATGTAGCTATCATAAGCAATGCAACGCCCACTTAAACCTCAAAATAATGAACGGGTCAGTGCCATGATAGTGGTCTTCCTTAGAGTTGCAACACCGACACATTTTGAGCGTCATGGTGCTGACCAGTCAAATAGTTTGGCATTATTTCATATTTGCTATGATTATACCAAGTAGAAATATTATAAAAGTTCATAAGGATGGGCCTTCCTAAATTATGTTTTTCAAAAGGGTATGACCATAGTTGTAGGTAAAATAATTTATCAAACTATTTTGTATATGATTAGAGCTAATACATCTATAGGATTTGGAAATCCATCCCTTATTTATAGCCTTTTCACATATTTAGGAGCCTTAAGAAACCCTTGGGAAAAGAAGAAATTCCCAAGTGTTTCTCTTTCCAAAATTAAAATACAATCATTTAAAATTTATTCATAGGAGCAGGGTGAGAGTTCTAATCACTTAGTCAGCCACCTTATTCGAGTCAACCTAGGAGTAGGACCCTATGAGCTTAGGAGATTAGGTATGTGATCTTAGAGATCAAAGGCATCAAGAATTTAGGAGGATTAAGCATAGGATAGGAAGTCTAGAGGAAAGAGTGTATCACGGAATGGACAATCTTATGAATCAGTAGCTGAAACAGTATCGGTATATTGTTGACTTCAATGCAACACTAGTTGGCATGTTGAAGAACTACCTGATTAATGGTGATCTAGGATGTGGCTTGCTAAGTTAAAATATGCTTAGGTTTTTCTTGATATAAAATTAATGAAAGCACAGTAAAATACATAAGTATATGTGTTGAATCAAGTAATAATGTGATAGAGTACCATGTTAATCTCACGCTATACCTTTTACATCATCAACCCAAAACTAGAGAATTAGCTAGATATGAAAGATTCAACAAGCAAACTCCTTTTCATTTCATTCATTAATAGAGTGGATATAAGACAAGTAATAAAAATATTTTGACCAAAAATGCTCAAATGATCTTCTCTGTACTCCTTCCTCCAACTATAGAATTACTTACACAAATAGGATAAAATCTTCATTATGAAACAAGCTTGCACTTCTCTAGCATCCCTTAGACTTCACTCAAAAGGGGCTCTAAAAAATACTTAAATTTATATAATTTTGCTTGAGTAATAGAACTTTCCAAATAATAAATTTGAAAAACTATTTATAGTAAGTATGGGGATGGTTCAAGTACTACAATATTTAACAAAGTGGCATCGTGATGGTATAAAGTGAACTAACACCTTAGCACTATAATGTTGACTCCATAGTGGCACTACATGACTTAACATGATTATTGATTGAAAGGGTGCATCTTTTGGCTAAGTAAGCATGGCTCTTCATGTTGAAAACCCGTAGCATTTCAAAAGTTGAATATTATACCGCTTGAATGTAAATTTTGATGCTAAGGCATTGTATGGCTTGACACTCTAGTACTCATTTTCCTAAGAATTCAGTGTTGCGATGCTAAATTTGGGCATAATGGCATTATGTTTTATTGTGGTGCTAACCTTGGTGTCATTGTGGCACTATGTCTAGTGGCGTTGTTCAAAACTTATGGATTTTTTCCTTCTCATGAACATTTCTTACACAAAAAATACATTTTCACTAAATTTAAATACAATAAAAAATACATAATGTATACTTACCTAATATTAAAGTTTAATGGAGGTTGTTAAGCCTCGTTGAACTGTCCTAAGCACACTAATAAGGTGGTGAATTGGTTATTTTAAAAAATTTCTTTAACACAAAGAAAAATTCTTTTTGATATTTTAAAAACTTGAATTAAGTATTTTGATAACCCAATGCAAAAGCTAATAAAAATAATACCAATGACAATGATGATGCTAATTTGATCATAACAATCTAATATCAACAATAATATTTTCAACATGCATTTTTCAAAAAAATAAATTACAAAAAGTAAAGTGAAAAAAATAAAATACCAAAATAAAATTAGAATAAGTACACCAAAATTTTATAATAATTTGGTCAAATAATGATCTACGTACACTCCCAAAGTCCTCTCCTAATATTACACTTTGTTTCTCTCCTTTAGCCCCCATAGCAAGGCGGAGAAGCCCTTACAAAAATCAATTTCACTAACCTGATGATGTTGATAACTAGAATTCTTTTCACCCTTCTAGTGAGGCAGAGAACCTTTGAAATTCTTTTTACATTTTTGGTGAAGGAAACAAACCTGGAAGAATTTTCACCCTCCTTGTAAAGGCAAAGTTCCTTGCAATTCACCCTCCTGGTGAAGGCAGAGAACCTTGAACTTTGACCTTAAAGCTTTTCTTCCCCGAGCCCTATAGAGGAATCGAGGTGCAAGCTTGCTTAGAGATATCATGTGAAAACCCTCACATTGCTTCTCCCTATCACAAAACTCACTTCTCCTTTTCCACACTCCAAGATCTCTCACGACTCTCTTAGTGAATTCCTTCAACAACCAAAATTCTCTTTTAGAGATAATTAAGGAAAGCTTTTTATATAGGGTCTCCAAATCCTAAATTTTCAATTCAGTCAAAAATATTCATATAGTACGACCAAGGATTATACAATATGATTACTTCAAAAACCAGACAACATCTAATATGATGTAATAATCCCATATCAAACTATTTAAAAATTGTATGCCGATCATAAAGTATGATCAGTTAATTAAGTATGATTAGTTTAATTATATTGTGGTCACACAAGATAATTTATGGGATGACTGAAAATCATCTCTACCTATCAACCTATACAGTTGACATCTTACAGCATAATTAGTTCAAAAATTAAGGTTTCATCCAGGATGATTGTCGGGACGATTGATTTATGTCATTGTGTATCATACAGTATGATCAACATCATATTGTATGATTGAAAAAATTAATTAAAACTTTATTTGATTAACTAATCATATGGACTAAATTAAGTACATTTTTAAACATCATATTCTACAAACGTCATCATCATATAGTACGATCAGTTTAAAACTTGAAAATTAAAATACTTACTTAATTTTGATTATCTTCTTGGGTTTCTATTTTAAATTGATCGTATAGTATGTTTAGTTCAATGGCATTAATTAAAAAAATATCCATTTTAAATCATTTCAAAAATAATTAATCATACAGTATGAACTGAATTGTATAGCAGATGAAAAATTTTAAAAATTATTTTCTTACTCACCTGTGTATGTGCATGGTCACCAAAATAATATACACCTTTGACATGATATTGACTCAAGAAATCTAAAAATTATTAAGTAATTAACTCTTGTCAATCATATTCCTATTCTATCCAAACTTAAGCCCTGAATCTTCTTGCATGGTTTATGACATACCTGAAATGTTAGTACATAAAAGTATATATATGCAGTACAAAATGATAAGAGAAATGAAAGTACAATAAATAATATTTGTTATCATCAAATTTATAAGCTCGGGATCCCAAATTGCAACACAATATTTTTTGGTCCAAAAAGATCATTGTTACTATATCCCTAGCCTTTGATCCCTACAATGAGCCAGTCAATAGCGTCAATAGTAGCATAAGACTGTCACAATTATGCATCATTCAAATGTTGAGGCATTAGTTTATTTTGGAGCGCCCTAGGGCTACAAAACCCAATGTCACGACACTATAATCTATTTTTGGACTCTTTATATAAATTGTTGGCTAAATTTTTTAGGGAATGATTTTTTTTTTAATTATTCTCATTCATTTACTATAATGTAGGAGAGGGATAGTGAGAAAGAAGAGCACAAGGAGATTGGAAGCCATTTTGAATCATTCATTCAAGTTTTATCTTTCTTAACTCAAACTCTTGTAATTTTTTTTAGATTTGAATGAAGCATTTCCTGATTCTAGTTAATAATTCTTGGCTAGTTTCCTTCTTTAGGCTTATGATGTGATAGGAATGCATGTGTTACATAGAGTAAATCTAAGCACATAAATATTTTTATTGCTATTTTTTATTCCTTGAATCTAATTTATTTATGTATAGGCCATGCACAAAATTAAATCATAGTGTGATTTACATCCTAGAAGGAGGCAAAGTGGGACAAATATGGGAACTTGAACAAAGTGCTTGCAAATATAAACATATGTTTGCATAGAACTTTGGAATTTCTAAAGAGAAATTTAAAATGTGGTGATGTGAGTGACTTTGCTAGAACTCCAATGATCTTGACAAAGATAAGGTGTTAATTATGCTCTATTTCACAGTACATATTTGGTAAACCAATTTATGTGCACATAAAATCTTCATTATCATATGTTAAGAGTTTTTAGAACTTTAGAGCTCATTTTTAATGTATTTTAGTTTGATTACTTCCACAAGAAATAACCTTTTGACTTTGGTAATATAGATATAGCGATTAGTAAAATTAGCAATAAGCTGATTACTAAGAACATTTAATTTCCCATGGAAATCATCCTTAACTAACTTCTATATTACTTGACATAACATGTGCACTTGCATAAAATCATTTTATCAGTCTTGTCATTATGTCCTTCCATTTTCTTCCTCTACTAATTCGTAAGTTATTGAAGGACCACATTAAGAGTCAAAATGTGGCTCATACTCTCAAAATGAACTCCAAAACTAATAACCTAGAAAGAATCCACCATTATAAAAATTTAGTGTAACCTCATTAGGTGAAAGGTATACATAATTTTTATGCATTAAAAAAAAATGAATAAACCTACCATATTTTAAAAAGTAAGGTATTTAACATGTCATGTGAATGAAATGTCAACTCCTATGATGAATTCAGCAATTAGTACATTTCATCAAGATAACAATCTATTATATATCCAAAACCTTTGGCTTTGGATATCCATGTGTATTTTAATCTGAAGTGTAAGCATAAGAATTTGGTGGGTGAATATGTTGTTAACTAAATATAAATCAACACCAATCATATCAAATTTAACCAAAATTTTCAAATTTATTATATAAATTAGCTTATGAATCCTTCATGAACTAACCAATAGGTTTACCTAACCTTTTTTCATTGTATATATCGGCCATTTAGACAAATTTGACATATTTAGCTATAAAAGCTAATTTGAGATCAGTATATCAATGGAAATGATTTTAAAAAGTCAACTCTAAGTCTATAAATTAAAACTCATTACTATAATGTAATGTATATGTATGATGAATTCAAATATAATAAAATTTAAACAAAAAAACATTAACCTAAAGCCCTTAAAATTTATTTTGAATATCTAACTAAAACAAATCTTAAATTGATTAAAAATGAGAAAAGAGATGAAGTTTTACCTTTGCATCCTCAAAGAAATGGAGAAAATAAATCAAGAAATGACCTTAAATAGGTAAAAGCAAAGGAGAGATTGAGAGAGGCGTCAATAATGTTGTTTGCATGAAATAGAAAGGAGGAGGAGGTTAGGATGAAAATAAGGCCTTCTTTGGAAGAATTTTGATTGATTTTTTATAAAACAATAAATAGAATTTCCAACAAAAAATATACTAAAAATTGTAGTTTATTTATACAACGACTAATTTTCTATAAAAAATTTCACCATGATTTCTAATAGATGACATTCTGCAAAGAATATTTTTCCCTATAGTGCTACCATGATACATCATCACATTTCCTAAGCCCTTAGTGGTATAATCATGATAAGAGCTGACACCAAACATTTTTTTTCAATTTTAGAGAGCTACTTTCACAATCATTTTTCCACTTAAATGGTACTACCTTTTGTGTAAATCTAGTGAGAGGGATTATAATCTGATAAAAACCTTTTACAAACTTTTTATAGTACCTTACCATACCTAGAAAACTATGCACCTCAAACATAATCATTGTCCTAGGTTGATTTGTAACATCTTGCCCCATTTAGCGATCCACTAATGTCCCTTTATTATTCATAATATGAAAAAGAAATAAAATACGCTTCAATTAGAATTCACATTTTTAAAATTTTGCATACAATCGGTGTTACCTCAAAGTCTCCAATACAATTCTAAGATGAGTAGCATGATCTTCCTCTGCCTTTGAGTACCAGAATATCATCATTCAAAATAATTAAAAATGTATCCATGTATGCTTTAAATATTCTATTCATTAGATCCATAAAATGATAGGTGCATTAGTCAACCAATAAGGCATGACTATAAACTCATAGTGGTCGTACTGGGTATTGAAATCTCTCTTTCCTACATCTTCTTCTTTCAATTTCAACTGATGGTACCCAGATCTTCAGTTTATATTGGAGAACACGAATACAAATGCTAACTGATCAAATAAATCATCAATCCTAGGTAATGAATATTTATTCTTAATTATTATTATGTTCAACTTCCTCTAGTTAATGCACATTAATCATTGAAACATCCTTCTTCTTTACAAAAAGTATTGGAGCGCCCATTGAAGATATAATGGGTACCCAAATCCACCTATTCTTGCAATTGGATTGTCAATTATTATAACTCTATAGGTCTCATTCTATAAGGAGCCTTAACAATTAGAGCAGTGCCAAGGAATACCTTAATATAGAACTCTCTATCAGGTGATAAACATATCAAATTTTTAGGCAATACATTAGAGAAAGTTTTAACTACATGGATAATCTTGATAGCTTCAGAATTTATTCTTTTATCTTTCACATAAGTCAAATAAACTACACTTCCAAGTTTCTTCTATAACTTATCAATCTATATAATTATTATCAAAGAGGTTAACATTCCTCTAACTCATTAAAAGTAAAAGCTCTCACCATTTTGAAATAGGGTTACCTTCTTCTTTAAATAGTCAATCTGAGCACCATATTTACTTAACGATTTCCTTCCTAGAATAATATCAAATTTAGTTAGGGGTAACACTATCGGCTCATATTTTAATTTTTTATCAAAATGTTTTATTTGACATACACATACAAAATTTTCTACCATACGATCCTTAGTAACACACAAGATCTTGATGGAAAAAAACTCCCGACCAGAAGTTGATCCCTAAAGAAGATTAAACCTAACCATGAAATAGGTAGTAAAGAAGGAGATCTTAAGTGGCTAGATGAAGGAATTATATACCTAATTTCTAATAGTGTCTGGGTAAGTCCTATCATCTATGTCCCTTAGAAAAGAGGCCTAATAGTAGTGTTCAATGAGTATATATTGACTGTAGGAAACTACATAAGGAAACTAAGAAAGATTATTTTATGTTAACCACTATTGACCAGATGTTAAATAGATTGGAAATACATTCATTTTATTATTTTTTATATGGATATTTAGGTTATCATCAAATTCTTATAGCACCTAAGGATCAGGACAAGACCACCTTCACTAGTCCCTATGGGACATTTGCTTTTAGGAGAATGTTTATCAAGCTTTGCATAGCCCTTGATACTTTTAAGCATTGAATGATATCTATTTTATAATATCTAATTTAGTAGAGCATTGAAGAATCTGCTAATGTGCAAAAGGCAGTACAAATCATGTTCGAAATACACCAGTTAACTTCTCCCAACTAATCAGAGAGTTCAACCTCCCTTGAAACCTCTTCTACTATCCTAGCCACAAATGCTCAACCTTTTAGTTTTAATAAAAAAAATAGCAAGATGTACCTTTCTCTTAAGAGGACACTACATAACATCAAATATCTTCTCTAGCTTCCTCAATCAATCTTTTATAGCCTTGTGCTCAATAGGGCCCTCAAATTTTAGAGGCTTCAATCTTAAAAATATCTATAAGAGTCAGTCTACATTATTTGAACTGACAAAAGGAATCTTACTTTGTGTTTGGGCTATATAATTGGCAAACTATGAAACAATATTAAAACTAACTATAAGGGTGGTACTGCCATGCCCGAAAATGTAAATTGTAAGAAAAGCAAGAGATGTGAGGCGAGGGAGGAAGGTAAGGGGTGGTGAGTGGAGAAAATATCTATAAAAAGATCTTTAGTGGCCAGCATCATAACACCACAACATGGTACCGCAGCACTGCATGTTTAATCCAAAATTACTATAAAATAGAGGCTTCCATGTTGCATTGGAAATTTATGGCACCGTTGCAGTCAAGACCAATGCTGCAGTGCTCTAATTCAAAAATAAATTCAAATGAATCCTAAAATTATTTTCAAAAATTTCAAGTTGTTATAGGTACTCTATACGAGTGTTGTATGACTGCCACTCTACCCATCTATCATATCTGAGTCTTGTGGATTCATAACCACATAGAAGTCACAATTGAACACACATACACATGAATATAAGCAGAAATAAATGCCCATAAAAGTCCAAAACTACCTTACTTAACTTATTGATCAACTCATATATCTCTATTTTACCATCAATTTCTTAAAAACCATTGCATTGATACCAAAGGGTTGTCACAACCTAACATGGTAAGACTCATAGATAGAATAGGCCCTATCATGTTGACTTGTAATAAACAAGCCCAAGATCAAAGTTTTGAGTAACTTTTCAATTTTTTTTCATCCTCTTTAAATTATATTTAAAACAAAATGATATATTGTTGACCTCATTTCTATATGAGGTCACTTTGACCCAAGTGGGTTTTTTTTTAGTGACTTAGTGGTTGGAAGGTCTCTACCTGTCAATCATGAATGTCCCAGCCAAAGTATAAATCTAATCAAATGCAATTCCATTCCCATCTAAACTCTAATCTAAATCCCTAATCAAGCCTAGTCCAAAATCAAGTTCAATCCCCATTTCCAAGTCCTAGATCAATTTTCAATCACACTCCAATCATGTTCAATCACTCTAAAAAATTCATATGATTGAGATTGATAGGAGACATTCAATCCAATTAATTAAGTTTGAAATCCATATCAAATCCAAGACTCCTAAGTCTAAAACTAAGGCCAAAAGCCTAAGTCTTGAAGCCTATTCTAGGTGAATCTTCTATCACTTGAAAATCCAGTCAAATGATCTTTGATTCAAGATCAATCAAATTCATATTGATTAGATATGTCTCTAGAGTCAACACCAGAATTTAGTTCAATCTGAGCTCTCTAACCCCAGAAATTGAATTTATTTTCAAAGGTTATAAAACCATCAAATATTTACATTCTATTCCATTAGACCCTCCACCTTATGAAAATTGACCTTGGTACCCTCACCAGACCATAGAACCACCTCCAATATGTCCCTTAACTCATTTCAAATTTTTTGAGCTTAAACTGAGCCCTTGGGTCAACGTAGGTTGACCCAAAAGCCCCTTAAGGGTCAAAATTGTTAAGTTGACCAAAATGACCAATCTAACCACCTCTATCAAACTCTAAATATTATTTAAAACCTGTTGGGCCTGACCCTTATCCTTGGGTCAACCTTTTTGACCAATTCAATCGAGGTTGACCAAACCCAACATAAGCTATGTGCTCACTCAGTCCAACCTCAAGTCAATTCCAAACTCAATCAAAATCCTTTGAACACCTTCCCTAGGGGTTTAGACTTGACTGGACACGTTGACCCAATTAATAGTTGACTTGGTCAACTAAGTCAAAGTCTGGTCAAATTGGTTTTACTTAGGCTAATTCTCCCATTATTAAAATAAGACCTATCTAAACCTCACCAAGCCCTCAAACTTGTTTCATTCTATGGCTTATCAATGTCTTAATCATGGGTGACCTAAAACCCCTTGACTTTGACTAAGTCAACCTTAAGTTCTTGGTCAAATCCTATGTACTTTCATTCTCCCATTTACCCTAACCCTTTGACCCCTTCCAAACCTAATTCAAGTAACTCTTTACATCCTCTAAGTACTACACCATTACCCTTTACCTTGTTGACTAATCAAAGTAAGTCAATAATACATTTAAACCACTCTTTGAAGTGGTCAACCCTTCCTTTTTGACTTCAAATACATTAACTCTAAGCTTTGAGCTCCCCTTAACCAACAACCCATACCTCTCACCTGCCACCTAAGCATCCTTGAGAACTTTGACCACTCAAATAGCGAATAAGTGGTTCAAGTGAGCTCCCATGGTCCAACTCACTTGTTAACTCCTTTCTCCCTGATATAACTTGCTTAGCTCATTCCATTTGAGTTTAAAAGCTCTCTAAGTGCTCTCTAAACCAAACCCAGGTCCTAATATATCCATGAATGGCAAGAAGTGCCCCCCCCCCCCCCCCCCCCCCCCCCCCTTATCACTTGAAGAACCCAATGGGAATGAGGCCTCTCCAACCTTTTCCTTGCCACCCCAATAACCTGGGACACTTGTTCTCAATCAAGATAGAGGCCCTGATCAATCCAAGCCGTCGATTTTAAACCCTAGGACTTAAACTAAGAAAAAGGGGTCATTCTTGTAGAATCAATCTCTCACTCAATACTCACTCTCCAGAGCACCTCCAAGCTTTCTTTCATTTAATTTTGATCCTCCCAGTCCTCCTCTCCCTTTCAACTACAAATTCCAAGTGGATGCACATTACCGGTGGTAACTCCTTCGGCGAACCAACCATATGTTCCATCCCAGCCTCCTATACATCAATCCAGACATTTTCAGCCGTGGATTTCTTCTAGATTCTTATACAAGGATAATCTACAAGCTCAAAAAATAAAAAAAATTAATAGATCCATTGATTGGATTAGGTATAATACTAAAACTTAGCTTAAAATACTTAGATTTAAATGGCTTTCTATTAAGTGATTTTTAAGCTGTTAAGAATACTCCCCATGATTTCTGTTCAAGATCTTAGTGTGTGTTTAAAATTTCACCCATTTTGGTCTATGAGGTTGAGATAATTAACCATTTTCATCATTTAGGGCTTTTGTTTTAATCTTGCATGAGCTGTACATTTTTGGATTGTTGATGTCGCGATCAATGGTCCAGATCTTGCTCATCCGTGGTTTTATTTGATTACGAAGTTGATTTTACGGTTCCACTTTTGGTTTGGCTCGATCTGAGCTGTTAATCTCAAATCACACACAATCTGATGATTTTGAAGCCCCATTGACTCAAATAAGTGGTTATGACACTGCATCCCCCCCCCCCCCCCCACCCCCCCCCCCCCCCCCCCCCCCCGCACGTGCATCTCGGCATTAAATACATATAATCTTTGCCACACAATTATTGGTAATTAATACCAGCAAATTCAATTGAATGATCTGGAGGTTGCCACGTCACCCCTCATATCTGTGCTTTTTATTTAACGGACCATATTACTCCATGTCGCTCTCCCACCGCAGTTTTAATTAAATAATTTTATTTAAATTAATTTTAATTCATTTTAATTACTAGAAAAGCTAAAACAATTATTAAAAATTAATTTTAAATCAACGAAATGCATGCAATATATCAAAATTCTTAGAAAATTAAATACTTTATTTAAAAATTAATTTAAAATTAAAATATTTGATATATTTTAAATATTTTTAAATGAGATAATTTTAATAATTATTTAATAATTTAATTATATTTTAATTAATTGTTTTCAAATAATTCAAATATATTATTTTAAAATATTTAAAATGTTTAGAGATATTATTTGACAAATTTTATTTTAATATTTAATTAATTATAAACTATTTTTATTAAATATTTTTAATTACCTAATTTTTTTAATTATATAATTAATAATTAAATAAATATTAAACTAAATACTTTCAAAATTTAAATATCAATTCATTATATTAAATAAATTTTATTTTAATATATTTAAAAATTCCAAATAATTTGAATTATTCAAGTATATTTAATTTTCAATTAATATTTAAGTTAAATAAACTAAATAATTTCAAAAAAAATAAACCTAGTTTAAATAATTTAAATAATTATTAAATCATTTAAAAAAAAACTTTAATTTAAAATTAAAATTGACATAAAATAAATTTAATTAATTCTTAATTACTTAAATCCTTTAACAATTAATTGAATATTTAATTAAATTAAATAGTTTCAAAAATATTAAAGATTTAATATTATTTTGAATAAAAAAATTAGAAAATGATATTTAATTATTTAAAATTAAAAATTTTAATGAGTAATTTATATTATTTAAAAACTTAAATATCTACTTAATGTTCAGATTAATATGAAATTTTTATAATTATTCAAAAATCTAAGATCTTTACGTTAAATTATTCCTATATTATTGAATATTATCAAAACCTTCTTTAAAATTATTGTAAAAGTATTTTGAGATTTATTCAAAATTCTTTTGAAATATTTAAATTTTCTATAAAATTCTAAAATTAAGCTGTTTTCCTATATAAAAGTTAATTTTAAAATTATATAAGTTAGATTTTGAGAGTTTTAAGTGAGTCATGAAATTTTAAGGATAGATTAAGTTTAAATGAATTAAATTTATGGAAAGGGTAATTAATCAATGAGCAGTTACTTTGTTAATTGCTCATTGATTATTCTCCTAAATTAACTAAGTCTTGTATTGATTTGCATATATAGGGTGCACACACTTGCACTTAGCTTAGGCTCTCCTTAATCTAGGATTTGATTGGTGTGATTGCATATTATTTATGTTTGTCTAAGGGTTGGTTGAACTTTGATTTAAGCCCAATCAATCTAGTGATACATATAAGGTCAAAAACAAAAAAAATAGGCTTAGAGTATTTAGAAAATTCTAGGGATTATGGAAATTATCCAATAGGGGTAGAAGATATAATGCTCAAATATAATTATATTATAACATTTAGATTAGGAGTTTTCTGGTCTTAAAATCAATTAGGACCTAAGTGCGAATAACCTAAGTGAACTCTTGTAATAAGCCTAAAACTTCAAAAATTCACAATTAATTCAAATAAAATCCATAAATTACAAATAATATATAAAAGTGTTCATAATTAAATCCCAATCTAGAAATAATAAAAGCCCTATGATTAGATTGCAATTTAAAAATAATTTAATTTTTAAAGAAAATAGATAATTAATTAAAAATATTTAAAATTTTCAAAAAATTCCTAAATGCATGAAAACATTCCCCTATGTCATTTTTTACCTTTGGGGATGATTTGGATCAAAATATGAAAACCACCTTTATTAGGTAATTTTAAAAATTCCAAAAATACTCAAACTTTGAAAAATCATAATTAATTCCAAAAAAATCTAATTTAATCAAACTCAAAGTCATTCAACTCTAATTAAAATATAATATTTTATAAAAATATCAAACCTCCAAAAATAAGTCAAAGTAGAAAAATCAACTTTCGGGTCAACCATATTTCAAATCTAGGTCCAAATTTTGAAAATCAGAACTTTTTATAGAAAACTCCCAATTAAGAAAACTAATAGTGTAGATAATCATCATAAGGTCTAATATTTTTTAAAAATCTAAAAAATTCAAAATTAACTTTAATTAAAAAGTTAGCTTTTTGACCCTTAATTAATGATATTAAATAATTGCAATAATTTCAAAAATCCTATAATTTATTTAAAATTATAGAAAACTCTATTTTTGATTAATAAAACCCTTAACCAACATCCTAATATAACAATCACTATAAATATAAAGTTTTTAGGATGGACTACTTCGGGCTGCAAGGCTACGTGTCTTAAGAAGGTATGGTTCCTCGACCCTGGTGGCATAATGCAATGAATGAATTTTATGGAGTGTAAGACTTTAAATTAAATTATTCTTAATTATTTAACCAAGCTAAAATTCTTAATTCAATTACATCAACCAGGTTTTTATGATGGGGCTGCGGGGCCACATGTCCTACGAAGGCCTAGTTCATCGAGCCTGGTGGCGTAGCGTTACGAACCAGTTAATGGAAAATATAAATTGATTTAACCTTTAAAATTAGTAATTAGTCAAACTAATTAAAATTCATTAATCCTTTAATCTTTAACTAATTAAATCCACCTGTTTAATCAATCTTTAAAATACATTTTAAATTAAACTTCAATATGTTAACACTTAGACTCAAACATAAATATCTCCTTCAACCTTTAACAAACCTAAACATTAAATAGCCCTAACAAACCACCCAGCTTAGGAACTACCCCATCCACATGACTTTTTACACACACTTTAGATGTTTTGCTAAGACAACCAACTCTAGTCTAGGCTAGGCCGATGTTTACTTTTTTATTATATCACTATAGGAAAATTAATTATTTCCTGCAGCATTTTCCAATGGAAATGGTTTTTTTGGCAGTTTTGTAAATTTCCGGCGACTTTACGATGGAAAATTTTTTGCCGATAAAACAGACGTAGGAAAAATAATTCTGGCGGTATTTTTTGGCAGCAAATATTTCCGACAGTTTTTTGGCAGAAAAAAGCCATCGAAAAATATCTAAAATTTAATTAAAAAAGAACTAGCAATCCAAGAACCCCAGCCCTACCCGGCTGCCCAGCAAGCGAGCTGAGCTGCCCACTGCCGGCTCGATCTCCCACCCTGCCAGCCCGAGCTCCCGCCCTGCCCACTGCCCGCTATGTGACCTACCCGCACTGCCCTCCTGAGCTCCCGTCCTGCTCGCTGCTCGCAAGGCAGCCAGCCCGCACTACCCACCCAAGCTCCCGCTGCCCGCCTGGAGTGCTGCCTGTGCTGCCTGCCTGCCCGGCAGTGCAACCTACCCAGGATTTGAACCGAGTCCACTCCATTTTGCTAAGTCCCAACAATTATGCTGAGAAAGAAAATGTGATATATTTCATATTAGAATTTATTTAAACTATATAACATTAAAATTATGATAAAAATTAATGAAAAATAAAATATTAAAGTTAATAAATAATTAAATATGTTATTTTATTAATAATTAATTAGACTAAGTTATTAAAAAATAATTAATTAAAATAAATTAATAATTAATTAAATTAAATTAATAATTAATTAAAATAAACTAAAATTATAATTAATTAAATTAATTAAAAAAGCCACCAAAAAAGATGGAAAAGCCACCAGAAAAATCGTTGAAAATAAAACCACCAAAAAGCAGCCAAAAAACTGTCAGAATTGTTTTTAAAAAATTAGGCAGCCGAAAAGACGCAAAAAAATAGGTTGCCGGCAAGCTGCCAAAAAAATTCGCGGGTAATTGACGATTTTCCTGTACTGTATGCTGGGTTTTCTGAGATTTCATTGCATGTTATGATTGAAATTGCTTAATATGTTTACTTATTTTCTTTTTTGTATTCTATGAATTGATGTGATGGGAGATAGTTTACTCTTAGATTAGAATTATTCCTTTTGCTCACTGAGTTTTTTACAGATGGTCATTCTCATGAAAGGTAATAAAAGCGGGCTACAAATTTAATAATTATATAACTACTACATGTGATTTAGTTTGCTTAGCCCTCAAATAAATAAGAGCATGGGATTGAGTATTTAATTTTATTATATATAATTGCTTGAAATTGATTTGATATTTAAATGCTTAGGATAACCTTGCAGGAGAGTCTATATTTTTCTTTTTAGTATCAATGTAATTTATTTAAAATATTGATTTGTGATAAAGTCTTTGAGTTTGGGATACTTAGATCTAAAATTTAATTCTAAAGAGGAAAGGATACCCCTCAGAAAGATAGTCTTTCTTCCATTTGGAAGCTCAATTTTGGATCACTCCACTACCCAAAGTGGAAACAATAACCTTTCCTTCAGGGGTAAACTTTTCTTATCCATTTGGGTATCTAGGATTGATGAATCCAAGAAGCTTGAAGAGGAGAAGATCAAGGAACTGAAGATAGAAGAGTATCCCACTCAAAATCTACTTGTTTCTGTCTTAGGATTAGAATTTGGGTTTGTGGTTAGGGGTGCCCAGCCACTTTTAATTTCTATAATTCTAGGTTGTAATAAATGGGGCACTTACCTACGAACTTTACTTTCAGGAATTAATTATATTTATTAATGCATTTAATTTAATGTGATTATGTATAAGATTTTGCCTATTTTTCTTAGTTTTTTTGGCGTTTATTTATTGTTTTTGTTTTAGCCTAAATACACGGAGGCTCGTGAGGGCACGTTAAAACTTTTTCTACTTACAATCTAAATAAAATTTTTAGATAACATATAAACTTTAACAACCTAAGAAGTAAGCCCGAGACCGTCGAGAGATCTCATAAGCATATCATTACCTTCTCTTCCTTATTAGGCACCTCACTGCCTGTGGGTTCTGGTAAACCACATAGCCTTTGAGGGTGAAGATCTGTCAAGGGGATAATATGCAATCTCTAGGGAAAAATATTTTCAAGCCTTTAACTTTAAAATTGCTACATACCCAATATGCATTTAATCGAGTCGATCAGCATGCATTGCATTATAAATCAATTTAAAAGTGAGTCTAAAATTTTAATTGCATCCCTCTCTAGTATTTTCACCCCATATAAGTCAAGTGACCAATTAGGATTTATTCTAGACGTCAGTCTCAAATCTTAAAAACATTAATAACAATATCTTGCCATTCTCTCATAAAATGACTGGATTCATTGATTTAAAATTGACTAGGTGATTAGCTGGCTACCTAATCTAGCTCGAGCTAAGTCCAAACTTTTCACTGCAACAGTTAAGTTTAGGATAATACCATCTGATGCCCAATTTAGATTTAGGATCTGGGGTAGATTATGAATCATAATATCCAAACCTTCGAGAATATAATCATAAATTTCTAAAAACTCATTCAACTCAAATTAAAGCCTCTCTTAATCCGGGGCAGATTCTAAATCATAAGACCCCAACACTTAGATTAGGTTGGGAAACTTCTGGAATATTTTAGAATCCAAAAGTGTCTCCTACCTTTTTTTTTCTTTTGACTCCAAAATAAGTGATCAATCTTGCTCTAATCCCACTTGAAATTTTAGTCTCACCTCCTTTGATATCCACTCCTTAGAATCTATAAACAAAATTTATGTTGTTATTTTAATCGAGAGTTTTTATAGGAGACTTTGGTTTCCAATGATATAATTAACTACAAGGTCTTGCACTCGTAAGAGATTTAGAGCACACATTAATTTTTTTAAAATTCAATTAATATTTCTTTTGGAAAATTGAATTTATATTAATTATCATCATTATAATTGAACGATTAATAATATATGATATCTTCTTTCTTTGGGGAGATATCTTATGTATTAACATCGATTCAAATATTAAATTAACGATCATATCTCTTGATTATCATAGTCAGCTATTTGACTGAACTTCATTTTGACCCTTCGGGTCATATATGGTTCTCCCTTAAATCAATATATGATATTCAAGAGAAAATCTATCATTTCTATAAACCTATTATGAGATTTTACCTCCACCTTTTGAGATGATATATTATCCCTAATGGTCACTTTGACTCCATAATTAAAATTTAAATTTAATTCATGATTCCCCCAAAGAAATTTAATTTAGATTTATTTTGCACCTCGCAAGGCAAATCCTCTTTTCAAACACCAACACATACCACAGAGCTGCTAAAGGCTTTCAATATATAGAAAATAAATCTTTAAATAGTTTTTTTATTACACATCAATATTGATATATAATAATTATACTATAATACATGGCAATAGATTGAGCCATAAAAAAAATAATTTAAATAATTAGCCATGAATATATAAAAAAATTAGAAAGAAAAATACATAGACAACCTCAAACAGATCAAATCCTAACTCAGCTACTCAATAGAATATTTTCCTTTCTCAGACCCTAAAATAGAATACAAATAAAATACGAGCCAATATAACTTAGTAGGTCGCACTTGTCAATCTAAATTTTTAAAGAATCATTTATTATACATTTAACTGAATTTAAAAGTAGTTTATAAGAAATGTAATAGACTAAGTATAATATTACTTGTAGATATCTGAATTAAAATGAATATGCACTAAAAAGTAAATAAACGCACAATTCATATATCATAGCAAATAAAAATAAATTTCTCTCAAGCCCATACACCTCCTATCAAAATAGAATTCAAGGTTCTGACCCTTATGACTCCTGTGTTGGCATATTATAAGTAGACCCTTATGACTCACAATGCTTGGCACTAGGACATAACGTACATGTAGCACTATAGTAGAATATATATGTAGCACCAGAATAAAAAGCGCATGTATCACTAGAATAAAACTTCATCCACCCATATTAGATCTCCTTAAAATTACACATTTCAATCAAATAAGTATATAATTCATTTCATTGCAGTGAAGGGGATGTAAAAAGCTCATTTCAGAATTTAACAATATATTTTTACATTAGGCAGCAAAATATACTACTGAGCATAAATGCGTTGATTTGGAACATAACCAAATTATTAGAAATTATTCAAAGTATTATTTTGAAGTTTTAATTATACTACAGCATTATTTTTGGGAATCTGAATGATTTTCTAATTTGCCAAAAAACCTCACATTTTTTAATTTATCTAGTGAAAATTTCTAAGAAAAATGCCTAAATGTTCTAAATTATCATATCTATAATAAATAGAAAATTATGCACTGAAAGTTTTTCAGATATCAAGTTATACTTATTTTTTGCTAATAGAATTATAAATTAAATCAGAAAAATATTAAAAATTTCATTATTTTTTAAAACTTAGATTAGCAAAATATAACCTACCACAAGTTCGAAAATTTTTAGAACTTGATCGACAACTAAAAATGGATTGGATTCACCTAAAAATGACTTTCTTTCTCTAGGATTCCTCCTCTCACTCTCTAGCTAGCTGCCTTGAGGGAATGGAATGGCTTGATTTAGTTTAGTGGAAAATGATTTTTTTATTTTAAAATTTCGACTGAGCGTCGCAGGGTTTAATCGTGCACACCACAGCACTCCATCTAGGAGCCCACAATGCCGCAGCATGATTTAATTACCAAAACTCTATAGAGCTCTTTCGCCACCTACGCTAGCGCTGTAGTGTCCTATGAGAAAAAATTTAAATTTCACAAACATGCACATAAACCCTTAGGACCCGCTTCAATACATATGCAAACCTTCACATGCATACAAAATAATCTTAAACACATGCTAATGGGTTCAAATATAAAAGTTCAATGAATTACCTCTTCCAGATGTTCAAATTTTTATTGGGTTCGGTGTCCTAATGTAGCTCTACATCCGGACACCAGTCATCTGGCACCACGTAGAAACCCGATAACCCGACGTAACCCCATCTTATTTTGGAGATTATACATGTGTTTTAAACTATTTCGGGTCGGCCCGACATAGTTTATATGAATTGGGCGCGAAAAGTTAAAAACACGAGCCTTCTTTACATGTTTAACAACAATTTAGTGTATTATTCTAAAGACGTTATATAGTTTTTAGGGTTTATATACCATAGAGAAAGATTTCGTATTTGGTTCGAGAAGATAGAAGATACAAAAATGGATATCTTTGGAAGACTTCAAAGATTTCGAGGAAACTATAGGGATGTATAATGTTGATGAAGATTTTTCTGATTTATTCCAAGTAATTTTTTATATATGAAGAGATTTTAGAATTTAAAATTTAAAATTCTAGCTACATATGCACTTATTTTTTGCTACTTCATTATGATGAATATGACGTCTAATCAGAAGTTCAGTGTTCTAAGAACAGCAAAACTGAGCAATACCTCGATTATGTATTACCCTGTACCAAGCTTATTCACGAGTACCAATTTGAAAACTAAGATTAACGTTTCGACACAACTCGGTATAGATTGGTACTTATCGGTATTGCTTGGTATGAACTCATTTTATAGAAGTACCAAGCAAATTAAATATCTTTGTATGTAGTACCGATCTTAGTATAGAGAATATCAGACTTATCAACTTATTAGTACTGCTCAGTGCTGATAGATATCGCTCGGTATGAACTCATTATCCATTGGTATCAAATAAATCCAAGATCATACTTCCTAGTATTGATCATTGTACTGATACCAGAAGAGTATATCGGTATTAATTATATATATAATTTTTCTGTATTAAATCTAGGTATTTAAATGCAGTATAAACTCGGTATTTATTTGTACTTGTAATTATAAACTGATAGGATGAATTTATAAGAACGTGATTTTTTTTCTTAGGATGTTTACAACTTTGAAAAGGAAGCATATGATAAATATTTCCATTACATGTATTCTTATGGATTTAGTGTTTGGAAAGAGCACCATTCGTTCTGGCCAAATTTAAGGAAAATAAAATCAAAAGATTTTATGTGTTCTAAAGCTGGATTCAAGAAGGAGATTGACAAGAATACAAATGTTAAATTTCAAAAATCATGCACAAGAACTAGATGTCTAGCTATGGTTAGATTTGCGGTTAGTGAAGATGAGATTTGGATGATGAATAAATCCATAGAGAGTCATAATCACGAATTGGCTAGGCAAATGATCAACATTTGCTCAGGTCATCTAGGAACATTAGTGATGAGAATGCATATGTTCTAAAATCTATATCAGAAGCTGGAATAAGAACAGTTAAAGCATTTACATACCTATCCGATGAAGTGGGAGGTGTAGGTAATCTAGGGTTCACAAAAAGGGATGCATACAACTATATTTAAAAAGAAAGAAAAGCCAAGATTGAGAATGGGGACACCAATTCACTAATCCAATTGTTTAAAGAACGGGCAGCTCCTGACAACATGTTCGCATGGGATGTGCAAACTGATGAAGAGGATAGGTTATTGAATTTTTTTGGGTTGATGAGTTGGGGAGAATTGATTATGACTGCTTTGAGGATGTGATTATTTTTTATACAAGCTATCGTCTAAATAAATATAATTTAGCATGTGCCCCTATTATTTGATTGAATAATCACTAGAAAAATATTCTATTAGTTGTGGCTTTTTTATCTGAGGAGACTATTAGTCTTTTACCTGGCTATTTAGAATATTTATAAGAATTATAGATAACAAATATACCATAACTATATATACCGATTATGACCAAGCAATGGCCAGGGCAATAGAGATTACATTATCTAATAAATGACATAGGTTGTGCCAATGGCATATGTACAAGAAGGCTCCTTCCAAAGTCTAGTGCTTTAATAGTAACAACAAAGTGAAATGCCTATTTTATTATTGTTTCAGCAAGTGTGATTCTATGGACGAGTTTGAGAGAAAGTTGAATGAAATTATCACAGAAGGGAACCTCCAGAGCCATCAATGGTTGAAAGATCTATACAAAATTAAGGAAAAGTGGTCTACAACATTTAACAAAAATTATTTTAACCTTGGCATTTTATCTACACAACGTAGTGAGTCCACCAATCATGTATGCCACGAATTTTCAAAGCCAACAAGTTCTGTCACTGACTGTTTTCTGGGGTTGGAAAAGGTGATGAAGAGACTTGACGTAGGAATGAACAAGATGAAGATTTTAGATGTAGTCAAATGGATATATAATTTTATATGAAAAGTAGCTCAATATTAAAGCAAGCCGTCCAATTTTATTCTAGAAAATTGTACTTATTTTTTGAAGAGGAGTTCTTACATAGAGTAGGTGGACTGTGCATTAAACATTATTTGCCTGGTTCATCTACATTTTCCATCAAGAACATAGACAACTCATTTAAGCCACACAAGTAGATTGTTACTTTTAATTCTTCAGAAAGAACCATACAATACAGTTGTGCAAAGTTCGAGATGATGGGAATATTATGTTCTCATTACATGAGAGTTATGAGGCAGTTAGATATTATTAATGTTCCTGTAAAATATTTACTCCCAAGATGGTCAGCGCTTGGAAAGATTTATATTCTAGAGGGAAGATCCCATGTATAGGAAATAATGCGTGCCAACCAATTGATGGGTCCAATAACATGATGTATAGAAGTTATATTTGCCGATTTGTATATCAAATTAGCACGAAAGCACAGGATAATGAGGAGGCTAAAAAATGTATGATCGACGCAATGAGTACAATGGCTGGAAAAGTGCAATTTATCATGGAAGGCCAAAAAAATAAATGCATATCTGGGGGCGGACATAAAATTATAAAAGATCCTGTAAAATGCTAGCCAAATGATATCTCTAATACAAGAATGAAGGGTCACTCAGAGGAAAGGAAGAACAAAAAATTGAAACCCGCAGAGAGGAATCCTCCTACAAGCATACAGTTCATACCTGGAGAAACAAGGCGTTAATCGTCTTTTATGTAACTGCTCATGTTGCATGCAAATTTTATAATCATTGGTTCAATTTTAAGATATCTGTATTACTCGATATTGCATTTAATTACTCGGTATTACTAGGTTTTTTTTCTTTAACATTAAATATTTTCCTAAAAAGTTTAATCTAATGTTGGAATCATGATGGTGTATGCAAATTTTATAATTTTGATATTTTTGTATTACTCGGTATAACTAGGTATTGCACTATTTTGGTCGGTATTACTCAATTTTTTTTAATATGATATATTTTTCTATAAAGTTCGATTTAATGTTGGAGTCTTGATGGTGTATGTTTGGTTTTCTTAGGCTTATAAGCACCGATTAGTGTATTATACCGACCAGTACTGAGTTTATTTCTTATAGTTGGTAAAACTAGGTATTATAAGTAACTACTTGGTACTCATCTATATAAGTTGTTACTGCTCGGTAATACGCCTGTACAGAGCAGTACCGAGTTTGTTTCTTATAGTCGGTACAACTAGATATTATAAGTAACTACTCGGTACTCGTCCATATAAGTTGTTACTACTCGATACCAGGCCTACATAGAGCAGTACCAAGTTTGTTTCTTATAGTCAGTATAACTATATATTATAAGTTACTGCTCGGTACTCATCCACATAAGTTGTTACTACTTAGTACTAGTGCTGTATAGAGTTGTAATGAGTTATATTTATCGAAATTATTCGGTACAATAACCAAATAAATTATTTACAATGTACCGCCCCTGAATTATTCATATAATATTAAGTAGAACTGAAGAATACACATAAAAAATACAAAAATTATCTAAAAATACATTTTGCCATATATTCCAAAATTTAATGAATATTAGTACATAAAAGGGCATATGCAAATTCAGCCATAAATAGAGGCATACTAGATTGCCAATTTTGATAAATATCTCATTGAATTGGTTCATGCTGGATCACAGTTTCCATATATTTACAAACAAACATGCCACAGTCAACGATGTTATCTTGTATTAGTAAGTTTGAAATTGTTTCGATAGACCGCTTCCTTATGTTATCGTCATAAGCATTTTATGTTTCCTCATACAAATGAGATATCTAAAAAATATAATTATAGTTAACAATTAATATCGTTAATCCTAAGATAAAAGTCAAATATAAGCAGCACTTATAACATTTGGGAGTACGACCTTGTGAGTTGCTTTGGGTAATGAATTGAAAAACTCCCATAATTTCTTTCTTAGATTTCCAACTAAAAGTGTCCAATGTTTTTTCATTTATTATGGGAACAAGGATAAAATTGACACACATAATAGTTGTTCTAGTTATATGCGAGACGAAGGCAGTTGTGTTCGTCTCACTTGAGACCGAGCAGTAACCCTAGAATAAATAGAATTAGTGATAAGTTGCAATATGTTTAAAACGAAAAATAAAAATTAGTAATGGTTGCTAACCCAATGGAAACTAGGAATAAAGAGAAAAGGTTTATTGATGCCTGGGCAAAGTTCATTCTTCTGGGCTAATAAATGGCAAATACATCAACGTGATTATTATCAAGCTGATCTGACAGTAATAACTCATCCAATTGGCTTCTATAAATAATTATATTCCCAAACTCGAAAATAGTATCACTCCTAGATTATTCAAATAACGTTAATTATAATAGAAGAATACACATAAAGGCTTACAAGCACCGATTAGTGTATTATACCGACCAGCATCGAGTTTGTTTATTATAGTTGGTATAACTTGGTATTATAAGTTATGAATATAAGTTGTTACTACTCAGTATAAGGCCTGTATAGAGCAATACTGAGTTACATTTATCAGTATTGCTCGGTACTATTCAGTACAACTAACAAAATAAATAAATTACAAAGCATTACCCCTGGATTCTTTAAATAATATTAAGTAGAATAGAAGAATACACATAAAGGCTTACAAGCACCGATTAGCGTATTATACCAACCAGTATCGAGTTTGTTTATTATAGTCAGTACAACTCGGTATTATAAGTTACAACTCGGTATTATAAGTTACAACTCGATACTCGTCCATATAAGTTGTTACTACTCGGTTAAGGATTGTATAGAGCAATATCGAGTTAAATTTGTTGGTATTGCTCGATACTGTTCCATACAATAACAAAATAAATAAATTATAAAGCATCGCCCCTCGATTGTTCAAATAATATTAAGTACAATAAAATAATACACATAAAGGCATACAATCACCTCTTAGCGTAATATACCGACCAATACCGAGTATGTTTCATATAGTTGGTACAACTCAGTATTATAAGACACTACTCGGTACTTATCGATATTGCTCGGCATTGTTCAGTACATTAACATTACTAATGAATTACAAAGTACAGTATATATAGATACTCACTTATCCTTGAACTATTTCAGATTATAGTCGATGAAAATCCGTTTATCTTCATTTATTAATACTCGGCCAGGATAATCTAATAATTATGGTTCAGGCCGCATTTCTATTATTTTTGAATCATCAACCTCTTGAATAATCTTAGAAGCAAGCCTTGTAGAATTATATTTTGATGTTAAAATTGTTATAGATTCAATTGGCTTTATCTTTTTTTTTAGAAACAGCAGGAGCAGCCTTTTATGCAGCCTTTATTACTTTTGTTGCATTTTCCTTATTATTACTTATTTTAGCAGCAGGAGTAGGAGCAGGAGCAGGAGTAGGAGTTGGAATAGGCTCAATCTTCTTCTTCTTAAGTGATAATTTTTCTTTCTTATTTTTTCTATCACCAGTAGTAAAAAGAGTTGCTACTAAGTTCCTCTTCCTATCATTCCTCTATCAAACTTGTCTAACAATGTCTGTTTGACAAGAAGAAGCAAATCCCTCATTCTCAGTTAGGCTAACATCCTTCTCTTCTAATCCATCAGCTTCCTGGGCATCCAATTTGTCTGCCTGTGAACATTCCATTTCATGTAATGCAATAGATGGGGCTGATGGTGTAATAACCTAGTCCTGCCCTTCTAATACTCTTTCCTTTGTAATATCCACAGGTATTGGAGCAACAGATGGGGTAGATGGAGTGACTTATGTTTTGTCAAATATAGTTCTTGAAGTAGATTTTCCCGAACTTTCACTCCGATAAGATTTAAAATAAGCAGGAAAGTGATCATTCAAGAACTTCTCTATAACAGCATATTTCAATTTACTCTCATCTTTAAGGTCAAACACTGCTTATTCCAAGGCCGCAACATATCTTTCTAGTAAACTATTCAATGCTTTGACTGAGGATAGCTTCTTGACCAGTAAGTTGTTCTAGGTAAAAAGTTTGTATATGGCTTGGTTGAGGATCTTCAAGTTTGATTCTTCTGTAACAGGAGGAGTTGGTTCAGGACCACTGGTTGATTCTTTCTGTGAACGGGTCCTACTGCTTGGTTATTGGCTCATAATTTCAGGTGGGCTTGGCATCCTTATTGGACTGGCTGGACTAGGTGGAGATGGATGAGGACCACTGGTTGATTCATTCTGTGAGCGGGACCTACTGCTTGGTGGTTGGCTCGAAATTTCAGTTCGCTTGGGCATCTTTATTGGACTGGCTGGACTAGGTTGAGATGGAGTGGGGGGCCCAGAAGAGATGTTTGGGGTTTTCTGTGGGGTTAGTGTAATTTGGAGATATTCTTCTGGTAGATAATTAGAAGAACTATCAAATAAAGTCTTCTCATCGTCTATAATTCCTTGTAAATGTCTCAAAATCTAAACAAAAATTTTATATATTCATATGAAATATATAATTTAATCATACATTTAAATGAAAGCACCTAGTTGTGCTACCTCAACATCCTCAAGTTCTACAAATATATTGTTAACATCTTTCTTACTATACATAAAATTTCTGTCCCACCTAGTAAAATGGGGTCGGGATAGGTCATCCCCTACGGCGTGGATCGTTATATGTTCAAGAAACCATATCTGTAAAAAATAAGACCATATAAATCAGTTTAATCATATTAAAATTAACCTTTACCATTAGTTAAACTTATTAAAAAATATATGTACTCACAATTACAATCATGACAAACCATTCACGTATCCCAGTGAAAAACCTTTGGATTGTTTATTTGTAATTGCATTGAATTCATTCACCAGGAATTCCTTAATGGATTCTGGCCAGTTGTATATACCAAAGTAATCAAGACTCTTTGCAACGTTCAGGATTGTAGTAGGTATACGGAAGTTGGCCATGGGAAAGAACAGGTTGGATAATAAGCAAATTACGAATTCTTTCACTAATTCTTCCATTGGAGTTGACACATCCATTTTTAAAATATCATGCCGGATGTCATTTGTTGTTTTTCCACTTATTCTAGCACTGCCTACCTCAAATTTAATACCTCTATTGGGCAAGCCTATGATCAGGGCAATCTCATCAGATATAAATTATAACTTTTGTCCATTAAGAAGAAAGCACTCTATCCTTAAATCCCACTTCAATAATAGCATATACACAAGTGGAACATTCTGAGGGATTGGAGGCAGAATCAAGAACTGATTGATTTGTAACTGGCGCAGTCTTTCAACAAATTGATCTCTGAATTTTTGAACTAATTAATTACAAACTTCACTAAAAGTGAAAGTTCAGCATCTGAAATGAATCTTTGGAGAATATTCCTGTATAACAAATAATAAAAGAATAATATTTAAAGTTTCTACCGAGTATTAACAACATTAGATACCGAGCAGTACCGAGTAATAATTTCATTGGAAAAATTTTCATTCAATATTAATTACATAATATATTATTTAACAACGATAAATATTATTTGGAGGATATGTCTAAGCATATACCGAGTATTACCGAGTAGTACCAAACAATACTATAAAGCTTTCAATTCGATTCATATTCAATATTTTCAAAAAAAATTCACTCGGTAGTAAATATATATTATAATATATAACAAGGATAAACATTAATCGGAAGAAATATCTAAGCTTATACATATTATAAACTTTGAGTAGGGGTGTCAATTTTTGACACGACCTGAAACACGACCTGAAGCACGACCCGAACCCGACCCAGAGAAATTCGGGTTAGGATCAACCTGGATCCGAAACGGGTCGGGTTTGGGTTTAACAAATCAACCAGTTTTAAAAATTGGGTCCGGTTCGGGTTGACCTAACAACCCAAAATTGACCCGAAATTGACACGAAAACTCCTAGTTGACCCAAAAAATTGAGATTCACCCGTTTTGACCTGATTTTGACCCAAAAATTGAAGATTGACCTAATTTTTGACCCCAAAACTAGCAATTTTAATTCAACTTCGGGTCATTCGTGTCGGGTCGGGTTGACCCGGACCCGAATCGGGTCGGGTTCAGGTTGACCCGAATAATGCCGGGTCAATTCCAGGTTCGACCTGAACTCGACCTATTGACCTGAATTCACACGAGACATTCAATATTTTATAGCAGCCATTATAGTTTGTAAGTAAATCCTAACCCTAAACATTTTATTTTTAATTTTTTTACCATGAATAGTATATGAGAAAAATATTTGCTTACGAAAAAAAATTCTAACCTGAGGCATTGTTTCTCTGAAGTTAATCTACTGGAAACTTGCTTGAGAATGACGGAAGATTCTTGTGAATGCGAAGAAAATGAACAATTGAAAAAAAATGCTTCGTCTTTGAATATGGTAAAGTGAACTGAATAGCCGCTGTTCCTTATTTGGAAAATTATCATTATTTTCGGGTCAGGTCGTCGGGCTGCCATTATTCAAAATACGCATGTGTTATAAACCCACTCTTCGCCGGGCTGGGTCCGCGATAATGGGGCTGCTACGTGGCGTCAGATGACTAGTGTCCGGATGTAGAACTACATCAAGACACCGGACACAATAAAAATTCCTTTCATATAGGATCAAGTCAAGTGCAAATGTATCCTTATTCAATAGGTGTTACAAAAAGTTCGAACGGAATTGACCTGGGTGACATAATAAATATTAAAATTATTTAAATATGACCTAAATGATGTAATAATTATTATTAACATCCTACCAATACTACGTAGTTAGGGTTTTCAAATGAATGGTTTGGAATTTCTACTTTTTGTCCTATGAACATCAACCTTGATAAACTATGATATTGCTCGATAAATGAGAATTCAAATCATAAGAAGCTTTGTAATCATTCAGAGAAAATCAAACAATGAGATGAATAATAGGTATGATAGGTTTTTTTCTCAAAACTTCCATCCTAAGAAGCGCAGAAAAGGAAAATTTGTTGTTGGTTAAGTGCTCAACAGCAAGGGCGTTGTGACAGCTCCACCATTGGAAGTCCAGCGATAAGATGATTCATAGAACAAACTCGCATTTATAAATAAATTAGAAATAAACATTCCCTCCAGAATTTTTATTGTTTCATCAGCTCCAGAATTTCAGATGCACATTCATGTTTTCACCCTAATTGTACAAAAAAAAAAATGTAAAAACAAAAAACAGTAAATGGTGTCACATTCCTTTTTCTCCAGCAGGGTACCGATGCATTAATTCATCGACTGCACTTACCGTGATCTGTAAGAGACAAAATTTACTGCAATTTATCCTTTGCATAACGCATAAATGATTGGGTATGTAATACGGAAGGTCTGTACAGTAGCATGTATAGGATTTAACCCACCATTGTTTAGGTTGGTTGGTCGGCGAGTACGGTTGGGAACTCCCAACTCATGCTCGAATCCCCTTGAGGGGCAGGCTCTCTTAAGTGGGGCCCAATTATATGAGGGTCAGGAGCTTTCTGAGGTGAGTGACTCTTTTATGTCAACGGACGATTAGTCATGCTGTCAAGCGCCTTTCGGGAGTAGCAGCGGATGGATACCCCGTTCCCAAAAATAATAATAATATAGGATTTTTTTTTAAGGAGCATAATAATTAATTTAAATTAGTAATATGAGCAAAGTATTAATAAAATTTAAAAAGAAACAAACTATCCAAATAAAATGGAGCATTCTAAAGAATGCACCAAATATTCACCATAGTCGGTCGAACTAAATTCTTAAAATACTATAGCAATGCGCCAAACAGAATGGTGCTTTCCATTGAATGCGCCAAATTGATTGACTTATTCTAATGCCGCCAAACTATTTGGTGCATTCAATGGAATATTAATCTGTTTGACTAATTTGCTTCTTTTTAAATTTTTTTAACCCTCTGGTCCTATTCCTAATTTAAATTAACCACTATGCTCCTTATAAAAAAATCCTATAATATATTAAATAAATGAATATTAATCAAAATATCAATAAAATGGGAATTTTTTTTTATTTAAATTATATTATATATATGCATAAAATAATTTTGAGTTGAAAAAAAGTAAATATTGAAAGAGTTTCAATTAACTCATTTAATTTTTTATTCTGAAATGAATTCAGTTTATTTCTAATTTTATTGTTTGAGCCTTTAAGATTTGAAAATATCATCAAAATTTATATTTGATTAGGTAAATTTTTTATGACAAATCAAAACTATTTTATAAATTTATATTAAAATATAACCAAATCAATCAACCTTATGGTAAATTTAAAGATAAGCCAAAATGAAATTTATCTGAACCAAATCAAATTCTTCATTTTTTTTTCTTGAAGTGTTATTCAATTTTTCAGATCAGACAAATGCATCAGAATTGGACCCCGAGGACATAAACAGGCATGTTTGGCTGTTCCAATCTCTCTACTGCATTTTAAAACACCTACCCACTTTTAGCTAGGCATTGATTGAGTTAGAGGAGAGGAAATATATAATATTATATAAAATTCATAAAATGCCAAAAATGTGTAGCACTGAGGTTTAATTTACATTTATGCCCTATAAAAATATATTTTATATAAATGATGCTCGGAAGATTTCATTATATTTTTGAGTTATTTAGTGTCAATATAATGTAATCATCAATTAGATACATTTTTTTATAAAATTTAGATATAATTTATATTTTAATTTTTTTATTTTGTTTAAATTAAATATCACTACATTCACAATATAAAAAAAATCAAGTTGGTGGCCCCCTTTCACTCATTTTGTCACCTATTAATTTGTTTCTATTTTGCTTGCTATGAGTATGTAGCTTTGTAATGGGATAGAGGATTTTCATGAAGGCCACATGCAAATGCTCCTCATTTGGTGCTGGCCATTTACACAAGTATAACAAGCTTCTATTTTGAGGATGTGATTAGTTTTTAGTTCATAAAGGAAATATTTCCAAATAAAATATATAAGATAGATGTGGCTTTTAATATTGTCTATTTTATTTTAAATAAAATTTTTGAGATAAATTTGTATTCTTTGAGAAAAAAAATAGATAGATCACATTAATACAGGTGGGGTCATGTTGTAATGAAGGCGCAAAGCAGTTTAATATATGTGGAAATATCACTAAAATTAATTTTGAAGTCATCATAAGCTATTACATAATTATATGTCCACAAGAGATCGATGAGAGTGATTCAATATTAAAGATATAATAATTAATGTACTTGTACATAGAAAAGATCACTATCTGCTTTTTTTAAAAGCTCAAATAATCAGTCACATCTCAAATAATTATCTCATTAAATTATCAATCTTTAAGAAAAATAAGATTAGCATCATTGTCGATGTTGCTCATCAATGTTATGAACCTACAACCATCATATCGCTAGAGGAAATAAATTTGAGAGATTTGCACTAAGGGTCTATTTCATAAATTGAAATATCAGGCCCGAGCACACTCATGGTTACATTGTGTTTTTTTTTTTAAAACAAAATTTCTTTTATTAAATAAAAGGAGGGATACAAAGTCATAGCACAATAACAAGGGATACAAACAGAAAAGACCCAAAAAAATCAAGCATAGCAAAATAATCAAGGAAAGGAGACTCAGGAAAAGAGGACCCCAGCATAGGTGGCAAAAAAACGATCACAATCCATCCAATTCTGAGGCACCCAGGTTGCCAGCCATCTTAGCCACAAAGGGGAAGCAGGGGCCTCCTCATCATCGTCCACAACACATTCAAAAATCATGACGAGAGCGCAGGAGCCAAATCATAGACCAACCGTGGGTGATAGCTATACAAATCCATCCAGCAAGCCACAAAAAGTTGCACCCATGTTGTCAACCTGCCAAGCAAACAAGGATAAACCAAATCCACTTACTTCCTTCCTCTCCTTTTATACCTGCTAACCCTCGCATTATGAAAACCACGACCGACAGAGCGTCCAACGAATTCCTCCTCACTTACATGAAAATCCTCTTCATCCCCACTAGAAGGAGAAGAGAAACTGTCCTATAAAATTAACCAATCTGTTTGAAGCAAAATAGAATTTTTTTCCAGACATAACCACATGATCTTGCATTTCAGCATTAGACAACAAAGAAATAGGAATATTAAAAATATTAGCGTTGCTCGCAAGCCTACGACAGATGGTACATCCGATTGATCCAAACCCAAATTAACTGAAGAACAGCAGCCTCCTGATACACAGGAGATAATTCCCGAATAGGGGAGCTAGACAAACCAGATTGCTCAACAACTCACAAGGCACAACATTTCCAGTCAAACCACACGAGGCAGGCACAATATCCACATCAGATAGAACATGTATAGAATTAACGTCACACCACAAAGCACAACCGTCACTAGCACAAACTCGAGAGCCCTGAACAATGGGCATGACCCCAGCCACAACAGCATTAACCTGAGTTAAAGAAGCAGGAATCAAAGGTAAAACACCCTCTGAAACCTCCACAGTCTCCACAAAATTTGCTACAGGGGCACAATCAACAGCAAATCGCTTCAGTCAAACAATTCTCCATAGAAAGCAACGACATAATAGGGGAAAAGGTAGGAGAATTATTCAAAACAGAATTAACAATCAGAACCACAAAAGTAGACAAATCAGGACCCTTATGGCTAAAATTCATAAGACCAGAAGGCCCAAAATCATCCGCAACTTTGGCCAAAATAGAAGCAGGGATAGCAGACGGCTCAGACAAAGGGGGAGGACGAAATTTCCTTGTTAAATGACCAATGCATTTGCATGAGGCACAAAGGGGGGGGGGGGGGGGGGGAATCATCAAAGGTAACTTCCTACACATACCCTAAACTCTCAGAACCTAACCAAACCCGATTTGGGTAGGATTTAATAATATCAAGCTCCACAAGAACACGAGCCAAGGAAGGCCAGGAACCCGCAGAGGTAGACACATCTATTTTCAAGGGTTTATCAAAAATTGTTCCCAAAGCATGAAGAATACGAGGGGTATAGAGATGCAGACGCAAAAGCGAAAAAGAAACCCAAATCGGGATAACAGGCGACTCAACACCAACATCCAGGCTAGACAACCATTTCGTGAGCTTCATGAAGCAGTTGAAAATAAGGTAGGAACGGTGACAAAACACCCTACAGTAGTCCAAATCATTCTCGAGTTTAATCAAAACGTGCGAAGGATCAAGCAAAGTGACAGAAAATTCACCATTTAATTTTAGGTTAAAGAAGAACTTGCGGATTGAATCAAAATATGGTCTCTTAGTAGGGAAGAAACCAACTAAGGAAAATTGAGAAAGGATGACCAGTTTATTGATTTTCTTATTGGAAATCCACAGGGAAGGTAAACCCAAAAAGGTAGTGCAATGCAACTCCAGAAGAGACGAAACAGAATTCGAACCAGCAAACGCCTCCAAAAACGAGTGCAAGTGAGATGAGCCCCCTAAAAAACCAGGGTCGCTCAGACGAATCGACGCCATACCAGCGAATGCCGAAGAAAGAGACCAAAAAACACAAGAAAACTCAAAGCCTGAACAAATACAAGACAAGGTCGAGAGAACTTCCCTGAAAATCACCAAGGTCGTTGACACCAGAAGGGGGGAGGCCCCAGCGGGGTCGGAGAAACCCCGACAAAATGCCCGAGACGGAACCCTAGCAGAGGAAAATAAGAGCAATCTCAAAAGTAAAAAAAAATTAAAAAAAAAAAGGGGGGAGGTGTTACAATGTACTTATGAGCTGCAATATCTACTCAATCTGAAATATAATTAGAATGTTTCTATTTTTTATTTTCTTGTTTTATTCTTTTAGTTTGTTAATTCACTTGCTATTGAGCTAATTATGCCTATGGGCTGTGTAAGGTTTGGATTATTAGTTTAAGGAAATCCATCCACAAGAAAAAACTTGCAAAGATTTATCATTTTCCCAAGTCATAATTTAATTTACAGATTTTCCACTTTTTTTGCAGCATAATTATTTTTAATTTCTAAAAGTTTATAGTAATAATAAATATTTTATTATCAGATCAATTAAAATTATAACATAATGTCAAAACCATTGCCTAATTTTTCTGAAAAAAAAAAAATTTTATGATACAATACTTTTAAAAAAATCACAATTTCTTGCAACTAAAGCTTCCTTTGGGACTATTTTTAGTCATTATTTTTTCACTGTTCAAAAACATTATGTACAGAAAACAATATAAAACTGTAACTGTCCCAAATGAAATAAGATTTAGTTTTGGGGGGCGGCACTAATCATCTATAAAATCTATTGTATAATAGTTTGTATATTATATATATATATATATATATATATATATATATATATAGGGACAACAGATTTCTTATGGCCGATTATTATCTGGAAAACAAAGCTGCAAGTTTTTTTTGGACATTCAAGCCAAATAAAGTAGACTAACACATACATCACATACACAAGACTCAAGATTTGAACTCAAGATCTCTTAGTTGATAGCTTAAACTCCTAACCAATAGAGTAGATCTAATTTAAAGGCAGCTGCACGGATCCATTTGTGACAGAAGAAGTTGAAGCATTCATCTGCTGCAGTAACCTGTAAGTTTATTTTGCCTTCTAGGAAAAGACATCTCTGACAAAATTTAGTGTGAAGTATCATCTGTATATTACAGAGGGTAGTTGAGATGAAGGAACACGAAGCAATTATTATTAGTTACAGACTCCCCCAGCAGGATCAGAAATAGTTGAGCTATCTCACCCATTAAATTTATAAGAGGGGCCACCTCAGCCCTGTGCTTGAGGTCATGGATTCAAAATTCTGTCTGTATTTGAGATAACATATTCCAGCTCATGTACAAGAGTGTGTGTGAATTTCCGATTATGTTTGCTCAAAATTTAAAAAATAAAATAAAATTCTCATCCATAGAATTAATTATATGTTCCAGCAACAATTCAGACATTAAGTCCCAAGCAAAATGCACAGTGAAGGATGAGAGAATAAGCAGTTGAGTGTAAGAGACAATGCTAAATTTACTCTTGCAGAAGCTTCAGCATTCTAATCAAACAAAATCATTTTCAGAAAGTTCAAACATAATCAATGAACAGTTATGCATTACATAACAGTCGAGAGAATGAATCAAATATTAGAAAATTACCCATTTCAAATGGTAGCATTGATTCATTGAGACGAAATTTTGAACTCCTGGAAATAAACTTTTCATATATAGTTACATAGCCATCAACCTGATAAAAAATTAACTAATGTAAAATTATCTCCAAGTCGTTTTCAAGTTTTCGCACAAAAAATTGATGCATATCTCATCATATGATCCATGCATGGATGTTGAGTCATTATGTTAATATTATCTAACCCATTTCTACACATAAAAATTTTGAAAATTTTCTCATCATATGATTCCTAAGTGATATCCTTAAATAACATTCATGAATGAATAATGATAATGAATAAATGTTAACAATGACTTCCCTAATAGAAGGGTAACCCAAGCACCTTTTGAACCTTAGAGCGACATAGGCTACTTGAGCCATGTTTCGTTTAAAGGAATTAAAAATGAAAATAAGAAAAGAAAATAAAAATGAAAATGATGGATGAATTTTTTTGAAATTATTTTCACCCACTTAGTTTGTTGGAAGGAATTGAGTGAAAATTATTTTTTATTTTTTATTTTTATTGATGAGAATATGAAGAGAAATAACTCAAACAATTTTAATTACCTATTAATTAAATCAGAATTAAACACTTAATTTAAACCTGTGAAATAAAATGCATTTTCCATTCCCCAATATCCTCAAACCAAACACTCTTTTAATATGTTAAATTAGAGTCTTATTTGTTGGACTGGAAATTTAGGGCTTATTTTAGCAAGACAGAAAATAAGCGTCAATCCAAATAGTTTGGATAAGTCTAACTATGATGATGAGGCTGATGATGATGATGACATAAATAAGACTACCTTACCTGCATCATACCCCAACCACATGCATCATCAACCACTCATGGTGTTAGCCCTCAAATGCCTAAATAAATATATATGAGCAGGTAGGTAACTGCAACAAATACTATCAAGACAGACTGGAATACTTGCTGGCATAAATCATACTAAAATAACTGCACTAGTAATACGGATGAGGTTCATCATAAGTAGAGTCCCTGTAAAATAATTATGAAATTATTGTAAATAAGATAAAATTTTTAAAAGTTATTGTGAATATTACAAACTTCTTCGGAATATTATATATATATATATATATATATATATATATATATATATATATACAGTAAGTTCATATAAGTACCATATCCTAATTGATCTCATCATGAAAAAATCCAAATCACAAAAATTTATGAAAAATAACAAAATAATTATGGTCAAATAGAGAAATGTAGCAGCGTTCTGTAAAATAAAACTTTAAAAAAACCATCTCAAATGCAATCTCAATCTCTCATGCCCACTTATTTTCATTGTGAATGATAAAATATTACCAATATATCAGAACATTTATGTCAACCAAATTCCCCTCAAACATCCAACTCATCATTCAGAAGCAAAAAACATCTACAGCGCCTATGCATGTGCAGAAAGTAAATGCATAACACATAACTATGCATTCCAGCTTGAGTTGAGCATAAAGGTTCCATTCTTTAAAATAAAAATGAAGGTGGACGCCCTTTTCTTTAGAGAGCCATTAATACTCATAACAACTCCTTTTGGAAGAATTCAAATTTAATCTTTGTGAAGTAACTATAAGATGATATCGAATGAAACTCAGTAATCTGAGAAGATGAAACTGTATTTCGACAAGCCTCTAAAACAAAACAACAGCATTTTAAGATTACCAGATGTGAAAAAAAAAAAAAAATCATCTGATCTTTAGAATTCCCCCATCCAGTCCGGCAATTTGTGATACTCGTATGCCCCGACAAATCCAAGCTTGCAGAGTAAAAAAGCTGGATATCATATCAACCCTCCTTTCATTTCATTCCCTGCATCATCTTTCATTTGGAGTAGTACCTTACAAACATGAGCATGTGCGGTAGTTATTGATTGCATATAAAATGAAAGAGGAATTTCGATACTTTTGTTGAGCATGATGTTAATTTGTCTCAAAAATTTTACCAGTTAAAACAGAAAATTCAAATTTTATTTTGACTTGATCAAAAATGCAACTTCATTTAGATTTTAAAATTTACATAGACTCCTATGCATAGGTGAGCAATATAGGGAGTTGGGCATTAAAACAAGAAAAAATTTCTATATCTGACATGTACAAGTATATTACCTATTACTGTCTACATTACCCCGACAAGCATGTTAACAAACTGCTCTCTACCAATCATTATTTATTTAAAATCTACAAGTTTATTATCAACCACCTCAAATTAAAGGATGGTTTATTATATTGACGGGCATCACTCATTCCTCTCCTAGGTTGTGGGCTTCGAAAATTCAGGCCCCGGCCTCTCCATGCCTCCTTTAGTTGACGAGGAGAATTTTAACAAGTTTAGGTTACGAGGTAAATTTTCAGAATGAAGAATAGGCTTTAGAAAAGATGCAGTTGACAACAACAGCCCAGCTGCCTAGGTGGGGTCAAGGACCTCTTTTATCACCTATAAGAGAAGAGGCTTTGGGAGGAAACTCTTTGGGAAAGGGGGGAGGCTCTTTGGGAAAGATGTAACGGCCATTTATTAGATGTAACTTGTAAGGGAAGCGATCTGAGCTATTAGGAGAGGGGGGGGGGGGGAAGATTATGGTGGGTTGGGGTTTTATGTTATGTTTTTGAAGGTGTTTGGGTTCCTAGTGGCTACTAGGAATTGTGGGAGAGACGATTCACCTCTCGAACAGTGAATCAACTTGCATCTTGTCTTGCTTTGCTTGGAAATTAGTAAAAACAGCTGTCTTTGCATTATTTCTGGATCTATTTGGAGTAAGTTACTATTTTTTATATTGTTGTATGATATTTTAATCATCAAATCCTATCAAATTCGTTGTTGACCAATATACAGAGAACAAAAGAAGAAAGGGAGGAAGAAATCTAACATGCAAATTTCGTACCCGTTGGATCCTCGAATCCAGCCGCGAAACCTGTCGAAATCCCGCTGTTCGGCGCAGTTCAGTCTCATCTCCGTAAATCCTGCCGAAATCCCGCTGCTACAGTCCTATCTCTGCGAACGATGCCGAATCCATCGCTTCTCCGTGTTTCCTGCCCAAATCCCGCTCCAGCTGGACACTCCTCTCGCCTTTAAAAGCCGGATGAGATGAAGGCTCTTCGGCGTTCACGACCGAGCTCCCGTCTTCGACATCTCGCTCGCTACCACAACCAAAAACTCCCTTCACTGCTTCGACCAAATCCCGATCCCCCTTCCTCTCTGTCCGAGCTCCGATCTCCTCAGCCCGTCGCTGCCTTTCGATCCAATGAAGAAGGCACAGAGAGAGAGAGAGAGAGATAGAGAGAGAGAGAGAGAGAGAGAGAGAGGAGAGATCAACATACCCGAGCTCTTCCTCCTCCTTTCCCGTCACTGTGTCGACGTCGCTAGCCGAGCTCCGTCCCGACTTCGCTCCTCTCGACGATGTTCTCTGCCTGTAGGATCGGAAGTCACGCGTTTTAATCGGAAGCAACAACTGGAGCTCGTTGCTGTGAAGTTAGCTTCCTCCCTTTCACGCGCCCTCTCCAGTCCTCCCTACTGCCCGACTTTGCTCAATCGGCGGCATTCCCTTCTTGCTGGACGGAAGCAAGCACGGGAGCTCACTGGCTGAAGGTAACTTTCTCCCTTTCCTACGCTTCCTCAGCCAAATCCCGTAAATCCCCTCAACCGAGAGAGAGGGAGGGATTTAACTATTTTTTTTAATATATTATTATAATTATTTAGTTAATTATATTTATTATAATTAATTTTATTTAATTTTAATTAAATAGTTATAATTAATTTTAATTAATTTTAATTAATTTAATTAAAATTAATTTTAATTAATGATTCTTAATTGTTATTTATTAAAATTAATTAATATGATTTATTTATAGTTAATTTAATTTAATTATAATTAATCATTTTAATTAATTTTACTAAATGTAATTAATTATTTTTTAATTAATCATAATTAATTGTGAGTGAATATAATTAAGAATAATTATAATTTGTTTAAAAAAAATAAATAAATAATACCTCTCTCTCCCTCGATCCTCGAACCGACATCGCTAAGCCCGCGAAGGTACGAACTTTCTAAACTCAGATCCTCGCTTCCGTTGTGTGCGGCGGACCGAAAAACCGCCTATACACGCCTTTATTGCGCGTGGTGGGATGGGACCCCGGTCCGACGCCTACGACGAGGCGGGAATCGCCTAAACTTTACCTCGGTGTTCGTGGCGCACCGGAAAACCGCCTATACACGCCTTTATTGCGCGTGGTGGGAAGGGACCCCGGTGCGGCACCTACGGCGAGGCGGAGTCACTCATAAGTACCCCCGGGCGGGGGGAAAGCAAACTGTGCATCTTTAAACCGCCGCCATCGAAGCCCGCGAAGGTACGAACTCTCTAAACTCAGATTTCTCGCATCGTTGTTTGTAGCAGACCGGAAAAACTCCTATACACGCCTTTATTGCGTGTGGTGGGATGGGACGCCGGTCTGATGCTTACGACGAAGCGAGCAATCGCCTAAACTCTACCTCGGTGTTCGTGGTGCACCGGAAAACCGCCTATACACGCCTTTATTGCGCGTGGTGGGAAGGGACCCCGGTGCGGCACTTACGGCGAGGCGGGGTCACTTATAAGTACCTCCGGGCGGGGGGAAAGCAAATTGTGTCTTTTAAACAGGTACCGTCAGAGCCCCATACACGCCTTTATTGCGCGTGGTGGGAAGAAATATCACGGCCGCGGTGTCCTCGCAAGAGGACACCTACCATACACGCCTTTATTGCGCGTGGTGGGAAATGCCCAGTTTTCTCGTAGTTTTCCCCTAAACGGGGGAGACGCCGGAAGGCTGCCGAAATTTCGGGTGAAGACGGACCGTACTTAGATTTGATTTGCACATCAAAAGAACAAAGATGTGGACTCAAATGAACTGTGGACCAGAACCAAAACTCAAAATGATTTCTAAAGACTAAATTCAAATAGAATAAGAATCAAAATTGGAACCCAAATTTGAATAATTTGAACATTCAATTGAACTCAAAGGACTGCATGGGACATAGCACTTTGAACTCAAACTGGATTTGGTTCGCACATCAAATATGATTCAAGCATTTAGACTCAAGCAAGAAACTTGAGTTGGACTTCAGAAGGATTTTAACACTGGGACTTAGATCAAGCATAGTGGATGTGAATCTGGATTTGAACCATAATTAGATAATCAAATTTAATGAATGCATGATTACCTGAATATCAATCATTAAGTTTGATTATGCAGGCAGATGTCAATGAATGAATGAAGGTCATTCATTAAGATCCCAAATATAAGTGAAATGTTAGTTCACTCACGAGCAACCATGCCTGTAGATTGAGAAGGCAGCATTAATACTTGATAGTAGAAGATCTGTCCTTGCAAGCAAGTACAATCGCCAAGATGGTACTGGTGCAGATGACTTTCCTATGGGCATCTTTAAAAGACAGTATCAAATATGACCCGTCTCTACAAAATACAATCAGCAGACCACCCGAGATTGGTGAAAGGGTGGATTCGATGCAGAAACAGTGGAGCTCCTACAAAATACTTTTAGGGGGGGGGGGGTCGTCATAGAAGACATGTTTCCCTTGCAAATAAAGAGGTCAATGAATGAATGAAGGTCATTCATTAAAATCCCAAATAGAAATGAAATGTCAGTTCACTCACAAGCGACAATACGAACTCCTACAAGTCACTACAAAAGATCTGCAATACATACAATCTTTCTACGAATACGGATGTATGTATAACATGTCATTTATGGTTAGAGGTGAAAAGATTTCAGTAAATGCAGTATCCTGAAGTCAATTTCAATATGTAAATAAATACATCTACCTACCTACATGCACCACTGGCGAATGTACTGAAAAGACCAAAGACCACAAGTTCCTACGAGTTTCTACAACTTGAGGCAGGAGATTAGTTAGTGCATTGTGATCCGTCTACAAAAATCAACAAATAGTGCACGACAATCTACCTGTACGAAGCAGCGAACAATTCTATCCAGAAGCTGCTACGCCACGCCACCGGATCTGCAGCATTCGTACAAGCAGACAGAAGGCGTCTACAATTATTTCAAAATACCCCCTGCACGTGCACTATAAATTGTATACACATAGGTACACTAAAGGGGGAAATATATTCTCAACCCGCATGGGCCCCGGCGAGCGTGTTATTGGTACACACGTGACGTCTAGGGATGCTGCGCGGGTTGACAAGTGAATTCAGGTTCGAAACCGATCCTTCTATACGGGTCAATAGAAGTCGACAGGGTTCGAACCAACAAACAAATATATGGTTATGGCGACCGTCATATTTGTTTTAAAACATTCATATTAAGCCTTCAAGGCCTACAACAATATGAATTCACTAACAAAGGCACGAAGCCTATGAAACCCGATCCTCTGTCGACAGCCCGATAGAGTTGACAAGGTTCAATCCATAAAGTGAAAATGACCCCACAACACCCCGATGATGGCCGTGTTGAATGCAGATCCCAACCGAAGGGGTTCACAAAATATCCACAAAAAAAAATGCCAAAACTGCACAAAAATCCCAAAACTCCACAAAAATCCAGAAAAATCTCGAAATCCCAAATCTCCAAAAATATTTTAAAATGAAATAAATCCATCAAAAACTTAAAGCAAATTCCATCCATCCTCCGCAACAGTCTATCGGGGTGGACAAATTCAAATAAACTCTAGCTCACAAAGAGCCAAATGCCTAGTCGAAAATATTACTAGGATCCATTCTCAAACAATCTCTTGCCAGTAAGGACGTGGTACGTGTCCTCTAACCGGCAGTTTGGCCGCCAAATGGCACTGCAGGTAAACGGTTATGACCCGGGGCCCTCTGAACCGGTTTTGCCGCCAAATGGCACCACAGACAGCGGTTATGGCTAGAGCCAATACGCTCCTTAATGGCGTTAAATCCTTGAGATATGAATCAATAGGATATAATTGACAGGGCACAAAGCCCTCTGTTAGCTAAGGTGGATTCAAATTTGTCCCCTTAGACAAACATTCAACCCCGGTCTACAAGGTACCCTTGGACGAAGCAACCCATGGCTGCCGACAAGGATCCTTCTGTCAGGTTGGGTCGACTACCTCCTCTGACTAAGTAGACCAGGGACCACGATGGCCCGGGATGACGGAACCATGGGATCTTGATCGGGCCCATCATCCATTCCCCCACCATCCGCTTTGAGTATTAGATGGTGCAATTTCTATTTTAAATATCAAACTTTCCAAATTTCCAAATATAAACCCAATTTCCAAATCCAATTTCTACCAATATCAAAACCAATTGCTGCTACTATATGCCAGATAACACGTAGTCTCTACGTATCTGATTGACGACTAGCCTTAATCGAAAGTTCTCTCTCGTGATCGGGAGGGGTAATTAACTATAGGGGCTTGCGCCTATAGGAAACCAGAACTCAGATCATAAAGTCCTCGCAAAATGAGGGCGAAATCTCTGGGTAGTGTCTTATCTACAAACCCATCTGCCTTCCAAAATTTACCTCGGAACTTATTCAGTTAAAACTCCCTCGCCGAATAAGAAAAGCGAGCGGAGGCCGGGGCCGAATTTTCGGAGCCCACATTCGTATCAGAGAAAGTTTCGGGACTTATGGTGCGAAGAAAGTGGATGCTTTAGAAGAGTAACTAGAAGGAGAAGTTGGTCAATTCAAATCTGAAGTTGAGGAAATGATTTAATCCATGGAAGGAAGGTTTTCTAACCTAGAGGACATGATGAAGAAAATATTAAAGCTTCACACCCAACCGACAACAGAGGCGAGGGCACCGACGGGTGGCCAAGGAAGTGGTGGAAACTCTAATATCAGCACAATGAGGGATGATTGAGATGTAGAAATCTTGGGTGATAGGGAAATATGCCACTTCTTGAACCGATAACCAGGAGGGAAATGGGTGAAGGATATAGGATGAGGAGAAATTGGGAGGAAGAAACAAGGACTGATTTTTATGAAGAAAATATCTATGAAAGGAGGAGAGGTGGGAGAGAAAAATGGAGAGATCACAACAATTACTATGTGGGAGGAGCCGGAGGTGGAAGAGGAAGTTGGAGCAAAGGGGATTTGAGAGTGAGAAAATTGAATATGCCTGTTTTTGAGGGGGAAGATGCTTATGGGTGGATCAATAGAGTGGAGAGATACTTTACAATGAATGGGTTGAAAGAGGAAGAGGGACTCATGGTGGCGGCCTTATGCTTGGAGGGGAAGACTTTGTCTTAATATCAGTGGAGAGACACGAGAGAACCAATTAAATCGTGGAGGCAGTTCAAAGATAGTTTATTAGAACATTTCCGAACCAGTCGAAAAGGAGACTATTACGAGCGGTTCTTTTCTTTTGCTCAGGAAGGGGCGGTGATGGATTATTGGACGAGGTTTGAGTATCATTCTAGCCGATTGGGAAGACTTTTTGAAATAGTTTTGGAGGAGAATTTCATGGAGAGACTCAAGCCATAGATCAGGGCTGTTTTCCTATTATTAAGGCCACGAGGGTTTTGGGGGGGGGGTGCTAAGGAGCTAACCCAATTGGCGGAGGAAAAATATTCACTTGAGAGAAGCAGCAATACCTGACAACGACTACTTTTTTGGCACCAAAGGTACAACCTGTACCCATTCAGAGAGAAGTACCAAGGATAGGGGATTGGGAACACGACCAGGAGGAAATTTTAAGTGGCTAACTTAGGAAGAAGTTCAAGAGAACCGGGCTAGGGGATTGTGTTTCCGTTGTGATGAGAAATTTGCATCGGGCCACCGCTGCAAGGATCATTCACTGCAGGTATTTACAGTCTGTGATTAGGAGACTCTTGAGGAGGAAGTTGTTTAGTAGGAGGACCATTTGCACCTAGATCTGGCAAAGGTTTCCCAAAACTCAATGGTGGGGTTTACCTCAAATCACACCATGAAGGTGAGGAAATAGATAGGAGGAGAATCAGTGATAGTTCTGGTGGATAGTGGGGCAACCCACAACTTCATCTTCAATCATGTGGTGAACCAATTAGAGATGAAGCAAGTTGACACAGGCTGTTTTAGGGTGATGATGGGAATGGCAAAGATGGAGAAGGGTCAAGGCATTTGCCTAGGGTTGATGGTGACGCTAAAGGAGATCTAGGTGAAGGAAGATTTTCTTCCCACGGAGTTAGGGAGCACAGATGTAATTTTGGGCATGAAGTGGTTACAGACATTGGGGGAAATTAAGGTGGACTGGAAAACATTGACTATGGAATTCATGGTGAAAGGGAGGAATATGAGAATCAGAGGGGATCCTAGTCTGTCCAAAACTAGGGTTTCTATCAAATCCATGGTGAGGGCAATCCAGGGTGCAGGGATGAGATTCTTGGTGGAGCTACAAAGCCTCGAGGGAGGTGGAAGTATGAGGAAAGAGGATGAGGTTCCAGAGATAGTCCAACCAATCCTACAACAATTTAGTGATGTGTTCCAGCTGCCTCAAGGCCTACCTCCCCCAAGGCAGCATAAGCATGTCATCATCTTGAAGGAGGGGTATCCCCTATTAGTGTTCGCTATCGCTACCCACAGGTTCGGAAAGATGAAATTGAGAGACTGATTAAGGAGATGTTGGAGGCCCAGATCATTCGCCCCAATGTTAGTCCCTTCTATAGTCCGGTGTTGTTAGTCAAGAAGAAGGATGATAATTGGAGATTTTATGTAGAATATCGGGCTCTGAAGAAGGAAACGGTTTTGGATAAGTTTCCTATACCGGTCATTGATGAGGTGTTGGATGAGTTATATGGAGAGACGATGTTCTCCAAGATTAATCTGAAATCGGGATATCATCATATTAGAATGCGGCTTATTGACATCCAAAAGACTGCTTTTAGGACTCATGAAGGCCACAACCAGTTCTTAGTGATGCCTTTTGAGCTTACCAACACCCCAGCTACCTTCCAATTGCTTATAAACAAGGTATTTCAGTCCTACCTCTGCAAGTTTGTATCGGTTTTCTTCGATGATATTTTAATGTATAGTCGGTCTAAGGCAGAGCATGTGGAACACTTGAGGGTAGTGTTAATGACATTGAAGGAGCATCAAATGTATGCCAATTTGAAGAAGTGTTCCTTTGCACAACAGAGGGTAAAGTATTTGGGACATGTGGTGTTCAAATCAAGAGTAGCTGCAAATCTTTCCAAGATAGAGACTATGTTAGAGTGGCCCTTACCCAAAACCCTGAAAGAGTTGAGAGGGTTCTTGGGACTCACAAGGTATTACATGAAGTTTGTGAGAGGATACAGCTCTATAACATGGTCGTTGACAGAGCAACTAAAGAATAATAGTTTCAAATGGGGGGTAGCAGCCACCCAGGCATTTAAAAAGATGAAGAAAGCTATGATGAGTGTCCCTGTGTTAGCACAACCAGATTTTAGCCCGCCATTTGTAGTGGAGACTAATGCATTAAGCTATAGGTTAGGAATAATTTTTATGCAGAGTCAAAGACCCATTGCTTATTTCAGTCATATTTTGACCGCCAAGGCTAGGTTGAAATCAGTGTATAAAAGGGAGTTGATGGTGATAGTGTTAGAAATATAGAAATGGCGACCTTATCTATTCGGACGAGACTTCATAGTCAGGACCGATCAAAGAAGTTTGAAGTTCTTGTTAGAGCAAAGGATGATGACAGAGGAGCATCAGCGGTGGCTTTCCAAGTAGTTGGGTTATGACTTCAAGATCCAGTACAAGCCAGGGTTAGAAAATAAAGTAGCAAATGCTCTCTCCAGGAATAGTGAAGACCCTCAGGTTATGGCTCTATCTATTCGCATGGTGGTGGATTGGGAGGCCTTGAAGCATGAGTGCAAGCATGATGAGGAGCTGAGTAAGATCATAGGAGACTTGTTGCAGGACAAGGATAGCCATCTTGGCTATTCTTTGATGGGTCAAAAGCTGCTATACAAGAGACAGATTGTCCTTTCGAGGAAATCACCACACATCCTTCATTTGTTATAGGGGTTTCATAGCACAGCTATTGGTGGACATTCAGGAGCTCAGAAGACATCATAGACTGGCAGCGGAGCTATATTGGGTGGGCATGCGGAAGGATGTAGAGGAGTTGGTGGTTAGTTGTGATGTGTGTCAAAGACACAAATACCTAGCTATGAATTCAGGTGGTCTTCTACAACAGTTAGCATTACCCGAGAAGGTGCTGGAAGAGGTGACTATGGACTTCATTGAGGGACTACCTAGATAAGACGGGTTTACTATGATTCTAGTGGTGGTGGAGGACAGATTGAGCAAATATGCTCATTTCATTCCCCTACGCCACCCTTACACCGCGGTATCGGTGGCAGCCGCATTCATTAGAGAGGTGGTTCATTTGCATGGCATACTCGAGTCCATTGTGTCCGATAGGGATAAGGTTATTTTTAGCCACTTATGCAGGAAGTTATTCAAGATGCAGGAGACTATCCTGAAGAGGAGTACAACTAACCACCCCCAAACGAATGGTCAGATAGAGGTGGTCAATCACAGTGTGGAGACTTATCTTCATTGCTTTGTATCAGATACACCAAAGATGTGGGCCAAATGGTTAGCCTAGACAGAATATTGGTATAACACTTCATATCATACAGCAGCCCAAACAACACCATTTAAAATTCTATATGGGAGGGATCCACCTCATCTAATACATTATGGGCATGGCAACACACCAGTGTCATCAGTGGAGCAATACTTGGGAGAAAGATATTAGATTTTGGCATAATTGAAGGAGCATCTACAAAGAGCACAAAAAATCATGGAGAAGAAAACGGATTGACATAGGAGAGATGTACAGTTTAAGGTTAGATACATGGTTTATTTAAAGATCCGACATTACAGACAAAGGACTTTGGCTCGATGAAGGAATGAGAAGCTCTCATCCCGCTACTTTGGGCCCTACGAGGAAGTGGAGCGCATTGGCTCAGTAGCATATCGCCTATGATTGCCACCGACCTCAGCCATCTATCTCGTATTTCATGTATCACAACTGAGACAAGCCATTGGAAACTATACACTCTCTCCCGCACTACCAACCACATTGTTAGAGGATATGGAGGTGATATTAGAACCATTGGAGGTAAACGGGGTGTGCCAGGGAGATAAGGGGATCAAGGTGCTAATCAAGTGGAAGGATACCAAAATATGGGCTACATAGGAGCCCTACAGTACTATTCAGAAGCAATTTCCCTTTTTCCACCTTGAGGACAAGGTGACTTTTTGGGAGGGGAGTATTGATGCAGCTGACAGAAGCAATCCAGCTGCCCAGGTGGGGCCCAGAACCTCTTTTATCACCTAAAAGAGAAGAGGCTTTGGAAGGAAATTCTTTGGGAAAGGGGGGACTCTTTGGGAAAGATACAAGGGGCATTTATTAGGGGATTTGAGTTGTTTAAGGGGAGAGTTTATGGTGGGTTGGGATTTTTTATGTTATGTTTTTGGAGGTGTTTAGGTTCCTAGTAATAGCTAGGAATTGTGAGAGAGACGATTCACCTCTTGAACAGTGAATCAACTTGTATCTTGTCTTACTTTGCTTGGAAATTAGTAAAAACAACTACCCAGAGATTTCACCCTCACTTTGCGATGACTTTATGATCTGAGTTCTGATTTCCCATAGGCACAAGCCCCTATGGTTAATTATCCCTTTCGATAACAAGAGAGAACTTTCAATTAAGGCTAATTGTTAAATAGGTCGCAATAATTACCTAGTGTATAGTAGCAACAATTTTAGAGTTTGAATTTTGGAGTTCATGATTTGAAATTCATCATCACAAACCTAAAGCGGATGATGGGGAATGATGATGAGCCCAATCAAAATCACATGGTTTCGTCATCCCAAATTGTCATGATCTCTGGTCTACTTAGTTAGAGGAGTTAGTCAACCCAACCTAAATGATGGAACCTCGTCAACAGTCATGATTTGCTTCGTCCAAGAATACCTTGTAGACCTAGGGTGAATGTTTATTCAAGCTAATGAATTTAAGTTAACTTTAGTTAACAGAAGGCTTTATATCTTAAAGAGTATGCCTTATAATTCATTATTCAATAAACTTTTAACCATTAGAGAAAATACAATCTTTGGTCAAACCACCGATCAGAGGGCACGTGTCATATCCCTGTTGGCGATAAATCAACTGAGAAAGAATTGTAGTAATACATTCCACAAGCTATCTGCTCTTTATAAGCTGAAGTTATTCTTCAATTCAACATCCTCGTCAAACTGTTGTGAACTGTGGATGAATTTTATTTTTACATTTTAATGATCAAATTTTCATTTAAATGCTTAGAATTTGATAGATATTAAATTTTAAAATTTTAATAGGTTATGAGAATTGAACCCTCTGTTTAAGATTTACATTTAACGTGGCCATCATCGGGGTGATTTTACAAATCACTTTAAAATATTTGTATTTCCATTAGTATTCATGGGTATTTTGAAAAGCAAGGTCCCCTCAAGTTGAATTTTTTATCAACATAGCCATCATCAGGTATTTATATTGTCACTTTAAATATATTTGTATTTTGCATTGGTGTTTGAGTATTTTGAAATTAGGTTCCCCTTTGATTGAGATTTTTTATCAACACAATTATCATCCGGATGTTGAGCACTTTTAGCAAATCTGCAAAGTATTCTCAGATCTCGCATTTAGGAGCTTTACTACGTAAGAGAGAACTCTCGATTAAAGATGAATAAATTTTAGATAATTTTAGTCTCAATAGTTAAGAAAAATTAAGGTAAACCCGATCACGATCCCATGGTTTCGTCGTCCTAGGTATGCCGTAAATTTCAGTCTACCAACACTAACAATCATTGACCGTAGTGTCCAGGGAATTTGATTAGCAGCCATGGGTTGCCTCCTCTCAGGATCCCGAATAGACTGAAGTGGCTAGATTTGAGTTTTAATTTGGTTAGATGTTTTGGGGTTTACATCTATTAGAATACCTAGAGATTTATTTAGTTTGGGATTTATGACTTCGTTTAGAAGTAACCCAAAAATTTGGTTTAGAGCGAGTCTTATGGCTTCTTTAGGAAGTAGCCCAGGTATTTAGATTTAGGTTGGGATTTACGGCTTTCGTAGAAAGTAACTCAGGTATTTAGATTTAGGTTGGAACTTACTGCTCTATTTGTGAGTTGCCAAAGGATGGGTCTTACAACCTAACTCTATAGTGAGGCTGCCCGAATGTTTTAATTGATTGGTAGGACTTATGATTTCTCTTAGGAAATAGCCTAAAAAAAAAGGCAGATCTTACAACTTAATCCTTTAGATTATGATGCTCATTGATTTGAATTACATTATTTGGGGTTTAGGATCATTGTTATTTATTTAATAATTTTTTCAAAACATGGGACTTACGACTTCACTTGGAAGTAGCCCGTTGGTGGGTCTTACACCTAACCATATAGGCTAGGATGCCCATAAGTTTAAATTTGGTTTGAATTAGATTTGAATTAGGTCTTAATACTTCCTTAGAAGTTGTCTAATAATGGATCTTACGACATAGCACTTTAAGCTAACTGACCCGAGTTATGGGTCTTACAATCTAATCCTTTTAGACTAGGATGCCCGGGGATTTTGATTGTTCAGGTAGGACTTATGGCTTTCCTAAGGAAGTAGCCTGAAAAGCAGGTCTTACAACTTAATCCTTTAGACCAAGATGCCCTTAGGTTTAAATTAAATTGTTTGAGTTTTAGGTTTATTACAATTTATTTAGTAATAAAAAAGTTGGGGCTTATAACTTCAGTTAAAAGTTTACCAACAACGGGTCTTATAACCTAATCCTATAGACTAGGATGCCCATAGGTTTGAATTTTAGTTTGATTTAATTTGGGTAGGGCTTATCACTTCCTTAGAAGTTGCCTAATAAAGGGTCTTACGACCTAACCCTATAAGCTAAGTGGCCCGAGTGATGGATCTTACAACCTATTCATATTATCACCTAAACATTTTTCCTCTGAGGTGGACTTACAACTTCTATTAGAAGTGGCCAATGTTTTAATTGGGGGTTAGGAGTTATGTCATTTTTTTATTTAAAAATTCCCCCCTAAGGTCAGGCTTACGACTTTCATACGAAAGTTGCCGGGTAGCGGGTCTTACAACCAAATTCTTATAAACAAGGCTGCCCTTTATATTTTTGAATTTGATTGTGTTTGTTAAGAATATGTCAGTTGTTTAGTAGGGCTGCAAACGAACCGAGCCGAGCCGAGTATATGAGTGTTCATGTTTGTGTTCATTTAATATCAGCTTGTTCAAGTTTGGTTCATGTTTGTTCGAGCTTTATTGTTTGTGTTCATGTTTGGTTCATTAAAATTTATGAGTGTTAATGTTCGGTTCATGTTCAGTTCATGTTCGTTCGTTTAGTGCCTATCGAGCTTGTTCGCGAACATATTTAATGAATTTTTTTTAACTATCAAACAAACACGTTCATGAACATATCTATGAACAAACATATTTATAATAAAAGCAATTGTCTATGTAACAAAGGCAATGATTATTTATATTTATTAATTTTATAGTCAAATATTAATTATTTTTATCGAGCTTATTCACGAGTTCAAAATCGAACACGAATCGAGCTTTTATCGAGCTTCTTATCGAGCTTAATGTCGAGCTTGTTCACGAACTTCAAATGATGTTGTTTACGAACATAAATGAGCTGAACGCATTAGTATTCAAGTTTGTTTATTTAGGAATCGAGTATTTAAAATATTGTTCAAGTTTGTTTGTTTAGTTAATTAATGATCAGAAACGAGCTTTAATCGAACCGAACAACGAGTAGCTCGTCGAACGTTTGGTTCACTTGCAGCCCTATTGTTTAGGATTTGTTATTTGGAGAGTTTGGAAGATTTGTGAATTGGCATGAATTTGTGATTTTGACACTTCGGGGCTTTGACACTGGGTTAGTGCTGTGCTCGTAGTTTTTTTCCTAGTGCAGTAGTCCACAACTCTACCTGTTTTTTTTTCAGCACTGTTGCTCTACTAGCTTTTTCCTCCTTAGCCTTTCTTGCTTTCCAGTACTTTTGTTCTGCCTACAGTAGCTTAGATTTATCAACATTCATTCAATTTATTTATGATATACTGACTTTTCATTTGCTTATTTGCAGGTGTTCATAGTCAGTAGTTGCAGCAATCAGGGCTCGTAGTTGTAGAGGTTAGAGCCCAAAGATAGTTGCAAGAACTCGCACAAGAGGGACTTTGGAGAACTTGCAGAGGAGTTCAGTTTAAGAGTCAATGTTGTATATATATCATTTAGTGGAAACTTCCCTCCCCCTTCCTTTTACTTATTGTGTTTTTATTTAAAAATTAATTCAATTAATAAAAAAAAAACAATTTTCTCAAACTTTAAATAACAATACTTTGATTTGGATTTTATTCTCGGATTTAAAAAAAAAAAACTCTCGAATTTTTTTATTAAATCAATTTTGCTAATCAAAATTAATTATTTTGATTTAATTAATCTCAATTAATTATTTAAAATGATTTAATTAATCGATTTTATTTGTAATTAAGTAATCAATTACTTAAATTAGACTCTCCCTAATTAGTCTAAAAATAAAAATTTTAAAGCTTTTTTCCAGGAAATTTTGGTAGCCTCCCAACGTCTACTCCCCACAGAGAGAGAAATCGGGACGACACTGCCGTAATTTCTTCCTACCCGAACCTAAGGTCAACGGCGTAGGGCCTTCGAATTTAAATCATCCCACCAGGATCTAAGATCGACTGCGTAGGGTCTTCAAATTAAAACAATCCCGGCCGGATCTAAGATACGACGGCCCGGGATCTTCAAATTTAAAACCATCTACCCGGATTAAAAATCAATCGCGCAGGTCTTCGAATTTTAAAACCATCCGCCCAGATCTAAGATCGATGCCACGGGTCTTCGACACCTATTTGCAAGTCTTTTCCATTTTTTATTATATATCCAACATTATATTATTTTGAATATTATATAATATAATATTATATTATATTATCATATTATAATTTATAATATATAATGTATAATAAAGAGGGAGAGAGGGAGAATGAGATCGGGTAGAGCCCATTCAGGTTAGGGCCGACCACGCACGAGAAAGGGGGAGAGGGTTAAGACAACCAGAGGGAGTCGAAGAAGCCGCACGTGCAATCTCTCCCTCCTACGAAGGAGCAAAGTAGGACAGCCAGAGGGAGTCGAAGAAGCGATGGTGCAATCTCTGCACCTCCCACGAATCAACGAACACGAACAGCAACGACGAAAGGAGAAGATGAACGGCGAACCCTAGACGCTCGTGCGAAGCAATGAAGTCGAACAGCGATGAGGAAGCCAAAGAAAAGAGCGTCACTTTTCATTTTCCCGAATTCTTCCTTCTTTTATTTGATCCCTTTACCAAATGGAAGTTACCGGAACGAAATGGTGTGTCTTTTGGAGATCATGCGAAGTGGGGTCGGCTGGGAGGTATGTCGATTGTTTCAATTCATATTTTTTTTTTTTTTGTCAACAGGATGTTTCTAAACACAAAAAGGGGATGATTCCTTGAAAAATGTGGATTTTAAAGTTTAGGGTTTTCTCCGATTTTTGTATTCTTTCAAAATAGCTTTGTAGGAAAATTTCCTAAAGATGTTATGGAGCTTATTTATGAAGCTAGTTAATTTTTATGAAGAAAATTTTCATGTTCCAAGGTTTAGAGTTTTTTCAAAACTATGAAAACTTTAAGTGTGTTGGTTCCTAATGAACTTAGGGAGGTTTAAAAGAAAAGATTATACCTTTAGCACAAATTATTATTTTTCTAAATTTTAATTTAGGTAAATAAGAAAATTTATTGTATGTTAACTTAAGTGTAAGAGAGGGTTTGTATGCATGAGGTGAGCAAAGGATTTGAAGGAGGTTTCCAAAATGCTAGATTTATGATTAAGCCCCAATTTAGAGGAAGTAAAAATGGTATTTATCTTAAATTGGGAAAAAGGGGTTGATTGGAGAGTTTAAGCAAGGTGTATTGATGTGTTCCTTGTTCATATATTAAGGGTTTTAGAAGTTTAAGAGAGTACAAATTAATGTTCACACTTTATGTATATCTCTTGTAGATATTGATCGCATAAATGGAAGGGTTCGTAAGGATATTTGACGAATCACATCGTGGTGAGATAGGTAAAATGAAATTCTTTTAAATTTAGAAAGTTCTTTAATTTTAAATATGTATGAATGATATTTCTCTTTATGATATTCGTAGTATCATTTATGGCTAGCATGATTTTATATAGAAGCTCATGAACACATGATACAAAAGCAAAGTTCTTATGCATTGTTAGAATCAAATGGTAAAACTCATATTTCTTTCTTTACAAGTAATACATATGCCTCATTTTACATGCAACACACATTTGAGCATATCTCTTGTAAAACCCGCAAAATGTCATTTTGGACCTCGCATGCTTTTCGATGCGTCGCGATGAGTTTTAAGTAAAAAATTCGAAGTTAACGGAATTTGATGAAAATAATTTCATAAAATTTTACGCAAAATTCTAAGAAATTTGATATATAAAACTTATATTTAATTTTGCTTAATTTTGAATTTAAAATTAGTATAAATCTCATAATACCCCTTATATGTAATAAAGCTTGGATTGTTTAAGTGAGGACAAGATGGACTTTTAGCAATCCCTAAACCTCTTTCCCTCTTAAGGGGGCCGAATAAAATTCGGTCCCCACTTTGTTCGTTCGGCCAAAATCGAGAGAAGAAGCGGAGGCGGAAGGGGGGCGCACGGGCAAGGCTTGAACGGCGGCTTTACTCGAGGATTCCGGCGGCTGGGCTTAGGGGAAATCAAAGAGGGAGATTCAAGGAGACTAAGGTGAGTTTTTAAGCAAGAGATTTATTCTTTTCCATTAGATTTTTGAAAGAGAAATTTTCTAGGGTTTGTCAAAAACCTAGTTTTTCTTTAAGAACTTAAGAGGGAAGATCTAGGAAATAATTTTATGCATGTGAACGTGTTTTTCTTCAAGAATTTTTTGGGTTTCTAAAATTAGAGTTTTTTTCTTAAATGTTCATTTTTATGAAATCTCTTAATAAAATTTATTCCTAAGGGTTGTAGAAGTATTCTAATGATGAAATTTTGAGATTTTTCTCAAAATTCTATTTTATATTTTTTTAATTCCGAAAATAGAAATTATTTTAAATTAATTTAGGTTATGAAAAAAGGATTATTTTGGTTAAAATATGTAATTATATAAAATTATAAATTTTTAGAATATGTTATGCTTTATGTGATCATTTGGAGAGAGGGAAAGAAAAAACTTAGGGTAGTTTAGGAAGAGAAAGAGAACTTTAAGAAGTTTTATAAGAGTAGTTTCATAAAAATTTAGATGATTAGCTTTAGCCGTTGATTATTAAAATATTTTCTTATAGGTGTAAATTATTGTGATCTTGAAGGAAAAACAACTGAAGAGAATTATTTTTTCTAATTTTTGTATGTATGATTTTTTAATTACAGTAACGTCTTTTATTTCTTTTAAGCTATATGATTTGATAGATCAGTCATGATTCTTTAATCTTATTAAATAGTTTATCAAGCAAATTACATGTTACATTTTATGACATTATATAATAAAGTTTGTGTTATATGAAATAAGATGTTATTAATATGATATGAATGTTATATTTAATGCTTGTATGTGCATGCTGAAATGATAGAGCTCACCCCCTGATGGTACTAGCTGGGGACGCTGTACTCGTGCACATTAAAATGGTAAAGGATATGGAAAATGAAATGAAAAAGCAGTACCTTTATGGTACTAGACAGTGGCTCTTATGACGGTTGTAATATATACGAAATGAGAAAGCTAATTATATTGATATAAATATGAAAATAAAAATAAAAAATATGATTCTATGATATGATATGTTTAATTGCATTTTTTTAGAAAATGAATTTATGTTATATTTTAAATGAAATTGGCATCTAGCATACTGTTCATTTTGCCTTGATTACTGTAGTTTAAAATTGTGTTTTACTTACTGAGCTTCCGCTTTAATGTTGTTGTTAACATTTTTCACGTAAGCTTAATTTAATCAAAAATGAGTAGAAGGAGATGAAATGTTTACCGTAGAAAAGGAGCACCGAAAGAAAGGTAATTATGAATCTGTTTCAATTTTATGTTTTTGTGTTTTCAAATTTGATATTTTAGACGCTCTTTCAAATGTTAAGACGATACTTTAGAAATTAGATAGTTTAGTCTACCATCTGACCTCTGTTCCCGCCTCGCCTACGCGAGCTCACCGGGTTGGGTCGTGACAAAAGTGGTATTAGAGCAAAAGTTTAGAAATATTGATTAATATGAAAGAGCCAATATGAAGATTTAATAGGTTAAAGAAGGTATAGGATATGTGTTTTATAGACTACTAATTCTATAGGTTAGAGAAGAGTATAGGTATAGGTTAGAGAAGGTTGATTTGCAATTAGAAGTTGTATGTAAATTTCGAGGATAAAATTTTTATGAGGGGAAAATTGTAAAACCCGCAAAATGTCATTTTAGACCACGCACGTTTTTGATGCATCGCAACGAGTTTTAAGTGAAAAATTCGAAGTTAACGAAATTTGACCAAAATAATTTCATAAAATTCTACGCAAAATTCTAAAAAATTTGATATATAAAACTTATATTTAATTTGGTTAATTTTGAATTTAAAATTAGTAGAAATCTCATAATACCCATTATACCTCTTGTATGTAATAAAGCTTGGATTGTTTAAGTGAGGGCAAGATGGACTTTTAGCAATCCCTAAACCTCTTTTCCTCTTAAGGAGACCGAATGAAATTCGGTCCCCACTTTGTTCGTTCGGCCGAAACCGAGAGAAGAAGCGGAGGCGGAAGGGAGGCGCACGGGCAAGGCTTGGACGGCGCCTTTACTGGAGGATTCTGGCGGCCGGGCTTAGGGGAAATCGAAGAGGGAGATTCAAGGAGGCTAAGGTGAGTTTTTAAGTAAGAGATTTATTCTTTTCCCATAGATTTTTTAAAGAGAAATTTTCTAGGTTTGTCGAAAACCTAGTTTTTTTTAAGAACTTAAGAGGGAAGATTTACAAAATGATTTTATGCATGAGACATGCTTTTCTTCAAGAATTTTTAGGGTTTCTAAAATTAAGGTTTTTTTCTCAAATGTTGATTTTTATGAAATCTTTTAACAAAATTTATTCCTAAGTGTTGTAGGAGAATTCTAATAATGAAATTTTGAGATTTTTCTCAAAATGTTATTTTTATAATTTTTTTAATTATTTTAAATCCAAAAATAGAAATTATTTTAAATTAATTTAGGTTATGGAAAAAGGGTTATTTTAGTTAAAATATGTAATTATATAAATTTATAAATTTTTAGAATATGTTTTGCTTTATGTGATCATTTAGAGAAAGGGAGAGGGAGAAAGAACTTAGGGTAGTTTAGGAAAATAAAGAAAACTTTTAAAAGTTTTATAGGAGTAATTTCATTAAAATTTAGATGATTAGCTTTAGCCGTTGATTATTAAAATATTTTCTTATCGATGTAAATTATTGTGATCTTGAAGGAAGAATGACAAGTGAAGAGAATTTTTTTTCCTAATTTCTATAAGTATGCATGGTTCTTTAATTACTATAATGTCCTTTGTTTCTTTCAAGTTATATGATCTGATAGACCAATCATGATTTTTTAATCTTATCAAATGGTTTATCATGTAAATTACATGTTACATTTTATAGCATTATATGATAAAGTTTATGTGTTATATGAAATGAGATTATATGAATATGATATGAATGTTATATTGAATGCTTGTATATGTATGCTGAAATGATAGAGCTCACCCCCTGATGGTACTAGCTGAGAACGTTATACTCGTACACGTTAAAATGATAAAAGATATGAAAAAAATGATAAAGGAGTACCTTTATGGTACTAGACGGTGGCTCCTGTGATTATTATAATATATATGAAATGAGAAAGCTAAGTATATTAATATGAATATGGAAATGAAAATGAAAGATATGGTTTTATGATATGATATGTTTAATTGCATGTTTTTAGAAAATGAATTTATGTTATGTTTGAAATGAAATTGGCATCTAGCATACTGTTCATTTTGCCTTGATTACTATAGTTTAGAATTGTATTTTACTTATTGAGCTTCGGCTTAATGTTAGTTGTTAACATTTTTCAGGTAAGCTTAATTTAATCAGAAATGAGTAAAATGGGAGGAAATATTTACCGTAGAAGAGGAGCTCCTGAGGAAAGGTAACTTTATGAATATTACTGATTTTATGTTTATATGATTTCAAATTTGATGTTTTAGAGTCTCTTTCAAATATTAAGGAGATAGATTTAGAAATTAGATATTTTAGTCTACCGTCCGACCTCTATTCCCGCCTCGCCTATGCGAGCTCACCGGGCCGATTGTGACATCTCTTTTTCTTATGTAAGTAGCAAAAATGTAATTTCATATGAGAATATACACATGAATGGTATACATAAGCTTCTTTTATGAATAAGTAAGGAATATATGCATGTGCATGTTTGATGCGAAAGCATCAATGATAAAGGGGATCTTTTGAGCTAATGGTAATGGGACTCGTTTAAATCAAATGGTAATGGGGTTCTTTTGAACCAAATGGTAAAAAAATAACCTATTAATGTGTATCTGATCAATACAAATGATACTTCCGAGATGGGTGTTAAATATTATGTTATTATGATATTACATCTTTATGTTATATGCATATGCGGCATCTAATGAGGCATGAATGTTTAAGGAGAATGAATTACAAGATTATGCAAAGAAAGATAACTTAAACATTGATTTAGAGGCATCTTCACCTTAGACAATACGTTAGGACATGTTGAATGTTCATTTATTGAGAAGTAGAAGCATGTTGTAGTTCTTTCCTTGTCTCTAAATTAAAATTGAATGTCATTTTATCTACTGAGTTGTGACTCACCCTGCTTATGGGACACTTTTCAGAAGAACCCGATAAAAGATAATGGCGGATAGACCACCCTTTACGTACCGTCGTAGGGAGATGACGGGCAATAGGTTCTTTCTTTTTGTTTTTGATATTTTGGGTTAGAAGGACTCGAGATGATTTGTAAGGGAAGATATATGAACATCTTTTATGTTTTGAAACCTTTATGTTTAAATTGTTATATTGATATATGGAATGATGAATAGAAAAAAAATTTACTTGGCATTTGTAGTGGCTCTTTCTTTATGATTTGGAGATATTTTGTATATTATAATGTGAAGTTTTTAATTTCTACTATCCGATCTCCATTCCTGCCTTGCCTATATGAGCTTATCGGGCCGGATCATGACAGTTCCATCATCTTAGCCTCTAACTCAGCTTGCTCCTCCTTTTCCAACCTCTTTCTAAGTCTTATGTTTTTATTTCTTCCTTGAGACTTGGTCAAAACATAGGTGGAACTAGTTCCTTCTTCAAATTAACTGGAGTGAAATAGTTTCTCAGGCTCTGAGTAGCTTGGGACAACTGCATAAGACTGAACTGTCTCATTTTGTCCCTCAACTGCCATCAGCTCAGGTAACACTGGAGTTAAGGTTGTTTGTCTTTCACTAGACTTTGGAACCTTAGGGAAGGTCAACCTACCAAATGCAGAAGGTTGAGAGGCTAAGGCTTTTGTTGAAATCTCAGCCACCCTCTTGCTACTGTTTTGAGGAGGTGAAGTCTCCCTAACAGGTAAGCTGACTTCAAGGACCCTCTCAGATGGGGGTTGGCTTTCTAAGATTTTTACTTCAGAAGGAGTTGAGCCTTGGAAAAGGACCTCCACATCTTCAAAACCTTGTCCAAATTTTATCAGATCTCCTGGAGCAAATTAAGATTGATCAAAAAACAACTGCAGGTGGTTACCAAAATTGAAAACCAATTTGCCTTCCATCTCAGCTTTCTTGAATTCCCAAACTTTAGAATTCTCTATATTAACTTTTTTGTGTATCTTCTTGAATTAAATTATCATATCATCAACCAATTATTGCACTTTTTCTAAGTTCTCTAACCACTGACTTGAATCACTGACCACCCACAACTGTAACCCGAATTTAACGGATGATGACTGAACTTGATAGATTTTAAAATTCCACACCATTTGACATTGTTTGGTTGTATATTTGAACAAACATAATAATTATGGTGTGGGGGAAGATTTTGAAATTTGATATTTGAGAATGAGGATTTTTTTTAAATGATTGATTTGGAAAATCAAAGTTCATTTTTCCCATTTTTTAAATTGATTTGGAAAGTTCATCTTGAAATGCACTTGCTTGTATTAGAACCACTCAATACAACATTTGAAAATGGGAGAGGCATACAATACAAAATTGATTTTGTAAATACTATTTTAGCCAATATTTGGAATGACTAATTGAATACCACTAGTTTAAATGAAAAGAGACATCCTCCCCAACGGAGTCACCAGAAAATCTATTATAAGACTTTATAGTCATCAAACAGAATGCTTATTTTATGATTGAGCACGGCATAAGAATGATGATATATTATCCCGAAAGGTAAAAATATCATTTCCTTATGGACTCAATGATAAAATTTGCAATTTAACAGAAATTCTCTCATTCGATGTTTGGTCGAATAGGGTTTATTTATTTCTAGAGTACAGACATCCCATAGGGGTAAGCCCCTATGATTAATTACATCTCAAGCTTTGATGTTTGAGAAAACTTTTGATCTAGTGGTTTTCCTTATTTTTGGAAGTCAATAAAATAGTGGCTAAAATTTGATTTTCAAATCCATGAAAGTATTGTTTAAAGGGTTTTGGCCTTTAAGAATTTCAAGGAGTGAAAGGATCAACTTAGAAATAGTTTTTTGGAATGAGGGTCAAAGGAAAGAAGCGTAGGAGTACTTGATTCTAAGGGAAACACAGAGGTACTCGAACTATCCTATGTCGGGCTTTACATTTTTAGAAATCTAATATTGCTCGAGTTGATCATTTTTATTAGAAGTTTGGGGCTTACATTCCAACAACACATGTTGAAAGAATTGCCCATAAGGTAAGGACTTGTATGGCGATTGAAATTAATTATTACCTCGGATCTTAAAACTAAGGTGAGGACTACCGAAAGGTAGTGCCTCGAACTTAAGTCTAACGGAATACAAAAGGGACTTATAAGCTACACCTCACATGAGGCATAGCCTGCCCGACCTCTGGATTTATTATCCCGTCTGGAGAGGACTACAAGCTAGACCCACCTAATCGATTTTAAAACCATGTTGTCCGATCTTAATGCAAATGTAGAGTGGAGGGCTATTTTTATTTAGGAAGTAAGGATTATAACTTGGCTTTGAGACTAAAATGCCTATATATGAAGGTATGCATATGCTGACTCATAAAGAAAATAGATTTTATTTATCTAATCCTTAAATGAGTGCTTTCTATATATAACACACTTTTAACCATGCATGATTGTTTTAAACTTTGGAAAACTTGGCTCCTTGACAGGGAGCCATGCAATTTTCTTTTATTAGAAAATCATGAAGCCTAATTTCATTTTTTAGATTATTTAGATGTTAAGAGGTAGAAAACTTATTTTTGTCCTAAAAGTCTATCGCATCAAACAGTCAAGACCACACCCAAGCAAAAGCAAGGAAAGAAACCTAAAATAATATGTGTTTCTATTGCACAATCAAGTAAATAATCAAAATATGCTTGTATATATATATATATATATCAAATGCAAGGAATATAAACAAAATCCAAGTTATTACAACCAGATTTGGCAACTGAGTTACCTGTCATTATATAACCCAGTCAAATTATTACACTCTACTTGTGAGGGGGGGTTCTTTAAGCCATTGACTTCTGAATGGACATAGGGCTTCACCTTTGGCGGGTACATCCTTCTAGTCCACTTCTTTTGTTTCAAACCCCCACAAGTTTTATATCCTACTTCTATCAAATACATTTAAAAAATATAAAAGACTAAAACCTGCAATGGATTAGAAGCAGTTTATATAATAAACAATCACATCCAAAATTTTATTTAGCACTTAGAGTGTCAAACATTTACTTCTACCCTATTTGCCACATCTTTTGGGGGGGGGGTTAAGCAGCATTTGTCATGCAAGCAATTTATTATTTATGATTTATAGCGCCCCCCTTTTAGATATGGTCACCTGCAAGAAGAACATGTATATTTCTATACTATCCACTTAAGGGCAAATGCCCACAACGCAGACAATCCAATAGACAATCACTCCACAACATCAAACACATGCGCAGAAAAAAAAACCTAGCATTCCTAGAAGGTTGAGCACCTAAGTGTGTGAGGCATGTGTAGCATGTCACACTAAGGGTGTTTGGTTTTATTTTGAAATGAATATGTTTAATCTTTATCCAAGGGTGGTTTCACTTTTAGTTATTTGTGACTTAAAGATTTTATTTGATTTTTTTAATTTTTCATATTTAGGAGGGTTATAAAGAACCTATAAAGTAATCACTGCTTGCTTTTGGGCAAGCCTGTTACTTATGAATCCCAAGATACAGTGATGTAGGCATCCCACCTTTGGTGGAGATGATTAATCATTGTATCAAAAAGAACCTAAGCGATTTTTAGCTGTTTTGGAGTTCTCTTAGTATTTGGATAAAAGAAGTGTCTATCTAATAGGATAAAATAGACATGCCTAAGGGGTTGCACTTAGGATTTGGTGAAATTTATCCAATAGAGTAGGATGAACTTCAATAAATAGAATAACTCCTAAGGGACATCTATGTATTTAGCATTTTAAATGTTATAAGAAAGATCGCTCAATTTGGTTAAATAAAAATAATTACTTAGATTTTGGTTCTAAGGAAAGTGTCTAATATAAAGGTGTCTAACATGTAGCTTTTGGGCTACGATATTACATCTTATAAGGCCTTTGGAACCTATAGAAGTGAGTGGAGATTAGTAGCTTTGAGGCTACAAATCAAAAGGATGTCTCCATGAATTTTTGTATTCAAGAAATTGGGTTTCATTTGCTTAATTTGAATTAGGCAAACAAAGAAGAGAGAGATTTGTAACTTTGGGGCTACAAATCAAGTGGGATTATCACTAAACTTTTATGTTCAATGATGAGTATTTAGTTTGCTAAATTTAGACTAAGCAAATATAAGAGAATGATATGTAGATTTGTGCTACACATCAAGGATTCATTGGACTTTTGAATATCCAAAGAGAGTAACTCATTCACCAAATTTGGGTTAGGAGAATAAAAGAAAGCTAGGATTTTGACTCCTTTGCTTAACATGGAATTATTTGTTGAGTTTGGTTCAACAAATAAATGATTTAGAATAAACTATTTGATGATTTTGATTCAACAAACAGGTGATTTGTCATAGGTTTAATTCACTCAATATGGATTGAATGAATGAGATTTTCATACAACTTTTGAGATGTAGGAAGAGAAGAATTTCTCTACAATTTTGACTTGTAGGAAAGAATGGAGAATGCAATTTAGAGATTGCAAATCAATGAAAATTCTTTGAACATTTGTTGTCCAAAGAGGGGAATGCATTCTCCTATTTCGGGTTTAGGAGAATGATGGGGTTTACTGCAACTTTTGAGTTATAGAAACAAGGCAAGGAACATACAACTAGTGGGTTGCAAATCCATGAATGCTCATTGAACATTTGATGTTCAAAGAGAAATATTCATTTGCCTAATTTGAAGCTAGGCTAATGAAGAGGAATTTGGAGGTTTCCGACAATTTAGACTTTATAGGAAAAGAGGTGGTAAAAAATGCAACTTAGATATTGCAATTTTGAGGAGTTTCTTTGAACGCTTGGTGTCCAAAGAGGGGATTCATCCTTCCAATTTGGGATTGAGAGCATGAAGATGGATTTAGATGCTCTCCTACAATCTTGGCTTGTAGGAAGGAGGGAGGGAAATGCAACCCAGAGGTTGCAAATCATAGAAATCCTTTGAACATTTGGTGCTCAAAAGATATGTTCACTTGGCTAATATGTACCTAAGAAAATGAAAGGGAAGAGCTCAAGTTTTGATCTCAAACTCGAGTGCTTTACAACATGATGTATTTAGGATTTTAAGGAAATCCACGATACAAAGCATGAGGAGGATTAGGTATTCTCCTATAGTCTTAAGTTGTAGAAGAATGGGAATTAGGATTTGAGACCTAAGATTGAGAGATCATTCATTGGTTTTGTGTTCCAACGAATAAATAATTTGATAAACTCTCTACAACATTGGAATTGAATGAGGGATATATAACTTGATAGTTACAAAATTTCATGAATGTTCTTTGAATATTTGGTATTCAAAGAGGTAGGATCATTCACATTTGTTGAAGTCAAGTGAAGGGAGAAGGATACTCATTTGTTGATTTTGTGACTCAACAAACGAAGGATGTAGCATAGGATTTGGCTCTAAGCTCCAAATGATTCCTGCAATAATATATTTGGAGACCTGAGAGATCCCAAATAATCATGCATGAAAGAGGGAGGTAATTGTTTGTTGATTTTGTCTCAACAAACAAGAGGTGAGTGACTTAGAATTTGTTTCTAAAGTCTAACAACCATGTAATGATATTGGTTGGAGCCTTTGGAGGCTTCAAATCATCATACATGAAAGGAAATGTGTTGGTTTTATGTTCCAACAATAAGAGATGAAGGAACTTGGGAGTTAGTTCCAAGTTGGAAGGATTCACATAGTGATATATTTAGAGGCTTGAGGAACCTCAAATCACCATGCATGAGAGGATATATGTTGGTTTCTTGTGTTCCAACAAATAACATGTTGAAAAGCTTAAAATTTGGTTCTAAGCTTCAACAATTCATGCAATGACATTGCTTGGAACCTTTGGAGGTTTCAAAATGTCACACACATGGAGGAAGAAGTGTTAACTTATTGATTTTGTACCAACAAGCAAGATAACACGAATTTAGGATTTTTCATCCTAAGGTTATAAGAGTTATGCAATGAAGCACTTGGGACTTTGAGGAAGTCTTAAACACCATGTGAGAAAGAGGTAGTTGTTCGTTGATTTTGTCTCAACAAACAAAGGATAGAAGAACTTAGGATTTGGTTCCAAGTTCAAGGTCTCTTGGCATGCATTTAAGATTTTAGGGAAACCCAAGTAGACATACACAAGGAGGAATAAATGATTGTTCATTGATTTTGTCTCAACAAACAAGAAATTAGTGACTTAGAATATATTTCTAAATTTCAAGAATCATGTACTATGGCACTTGGAGCCTTGAGGAGGCTCCACTTGCAGTGCATGAAGGAGAAACATGATCGCTTGTTGATTTTGTTTCAACGAATATAATAGAATGCACCCTGAATTTTGATCCTAAAGCTATAAGATTCAAGCAATAAAATAATTGGAGCCTTGAGGAGTCTCCAAACATCATGTGTGAAAGAGAATTGCTAGGAAAGAGAGTTCCCTACAGCTTGAATGAATGTTTTGGATTCATTTGGAGAGGATAATTCACTCCTACGATTTCTAGGAGGTTTTGAAGACAACCTTTGGCATTATCTAACGAAACCAAGAGGCATGTAAGTAAACCGAAAATTTACTTGATTTGGCTCTCCAAATTCGGAAAGATTTCAAAGATGATTTCAATTAATCAATTCGTTATGGGATTTAAAACATAAACCATAAATGTTCATGAAAGACCCCACCACTTCATAAAATAATTGAAACGCACATTTGAACATCCAATAAATTTGGAGAAAACCATAAGTAGCATAGCAACACAAACCTTCTACATGCATGCATTAATTTTGTCATAACATACAAATTTAGAGGACAAACAACTATGCCACATTTAGAGAAGAATTCTACACCTCGATATTCAATTTTGAATCAAATGTAATCACCTATCCTATGGTTTAGTTGTAGGTGAAGGCGCTGGAAAACAAGATGATGCTATTTCATGCATTTGGAGAGCATTGGATATCAATCCAACGACCCTACGCACATCGTCATTTCATTTTGGCTCTCACATGAGAGCAACTTGGCAAAAATCACTGGATTTCACCAAGTTTACAAAGAGGAAAGCGAGCATGGGATTTCGGTGAAGCATAAATTTAAGTTTCTAAAGGACCTATGGCTTGGGGACGTCAACCACACATCAAATGGCCTTGGGGGACCCTATGTCTCACTAAGTTCTAGGGTTTTACCTCACTCGGGTTTTCCTAGCGCTCCAATCCAAGTTCCAAGTGCTGTCCAAGCCGCTATCCAAGCTCCAAGGTCGTTGTCCAAGCCGCTACGGAAGTCGCCGCTGCTGTCCAAGTCGCTCCAGAAGCCTTGTTTGCTGTCCAAGGCACTCCAAAGTCTCCCAAGCACTATTTGGAAGCTTCCAACAGCCTCCAACCTGATGTCCAAAGTGTTTCGAAGGGTGAATTTGCTGTCCAAACTATTCCGGACAGCAGTTTTCGCTGTTTGAGTGCTCCCGGAGGCCGTCACTTGCTGTCCAAGCAGTTTTCGTTGTTTCAAAGCCTCCAGAGACTGCGTGGCTGCTATCCCAGCTTTCTAGGAGACAAATCTGCTATCTAAGGTGTTCCGGGCTGATGTTTGAAGCTCCTGGATGCTGATTTTATCATCAAAAGTTTGTCGGAGATGGTTTGAAAGGAAGTAAAGGCTTCCTACTCTCTCTTGGCTGCAGCAAGGGCTGATATCAGCATGACTTTGCCCTAGACTTTGGAAGAGAAGCTCACCAACAGCAGCAAGATGAAATTTATGCTCTCCTATTGAAAGGAGAAAGTTGATGGGAGAAAGCAATGGCAGCGAGAGAGAACTCATTTTCAGCCCAAATAAGGAGAAGACAACAGCTAGAGAAGGCAAAATCTCTTCTTCTTTCTATTTCGGCTCCAAGAAACGCATGCAAGGAGGAAGAGACTTGGCCGACCCTCCCTCTTGGCTAGGTTGCATGCAAGAGGCCACTGTCGGCCTCTTCTCCTGTAAAACCCGAAAACTATCGATCGGATGCGTCGCACGCATTTGAATGCTCCGCGAAAAATTTAGACGAAATTTCAAAGTCGACGGAATTCGATGCAATAAATTTTATTAAATTCTACGCGAAATTTCGATCGAAATGATATAAAGAACGTATACCCAATTTTTAACGGTTTGAGAATTAAAAATTGACAAAGTTAAAGTAAATTTAGCCATTTTATTCCCAAATTGCCCTCATGAGCTCTTAAGGAAATCTTTGTTAGTGAGGGTACATGCGTCTTTTGGTGAGCCCTCTCCCTTATATAGGCAAAACACCTCCTAGGGACTGAAATATTTCAGTCCCTCTTGTTTTCTCTCGGCCGAACGAAGGAGCGAGCGGAAGAGGAGAAGAGCGACGGGTGCTTGCGAAATCCGGTGATCGGCGGCGGTTTCCGACGGGCTTTTGGAGAGAAGTGGAAGAGAAAGCTTAAGGAAGAAGAGAGGTAAGTTTTAAACTTGAAAATCTTGTTATTTTCCCTTAGATTTTCATGAGTCAAATATTTAGGGTTTTGCTTTTGATAGGGTTTTCTTTAGAAAAGTGTTATGGCTTGTTTATGCCTATGTTTCCAAGTCATAAAAAATGAATTTTCTTAAGAAAAACTTTAGGTTTCAAATTAGGGGTTCTTTTAAAATGAGATTTTATTTAAGAATGTTGTTAGGAGATGTTTAGAAGCAAGTTTAAGCAAAAAATTGAATTTTATTCTAAAGATTTTTGGAGTGGTAAATTAGGGCTTTTCCTAATTTTGTAATTTTAAGCTTGCATGTTAACTATTTTTATTTCTAAGGGTCATGGGAGGTCTCTAATTAAGAGAAATTGGAATTTTGATAAAAAAAATATTTTTCCTAAATTCTACATTATTTTAAATCTGAAAATAATTAGTTTTAATAATGAAATATGTTAGGGAAATGTTTTTAAAAATAATTAGAAGGGATTACGAACAAATTTTAGATTTCAAAAATTTTGGATTTTTATTAAATCCGAAAATTAGAATTTATTATGCATTTCAAGACGAACCTATTTCAAACATGAGATTTGGATTTGTTGATGAACATGATTAGACATGAAATAAATTAGCTTTAGGTTATGGGTAAGTTAGAGAGTATTAATGAGCTTAAGGAGATTATTAAATGAATGGCATGTGTAGGGTTAGTGAGGTAAAAATTATTTTGGATTGATATAAGGAAACTTATGTTGTAAATTCTTCCCTTAGGTTTTGAAAAGATGTATTAAGGAGAGATCGGAAATGACACCTTCAAATGAATGACATTTGAGGTAGGAACACCTTACTCTTCATATTCATGTTCCTTTATATTTTTATTTTAAAATGTCACATTAGTTGATTTGATACACATTAAATGCATATGAAATGTCATTCTTATTTGATAGAAATATACATTAAATTTTCTATGAATCAATGCCTGTTTAATGTTCTCAAGCATATTCGAGTTCTCATTATGTGATAGTAAGCAAAGTATAGAAGCTTTTTTCATGAAATTCTGCCTCATACTCAATACATATGTTTGATATGAAAATGCTACACTACCTATATATGTTTCTATGAAAAAGAATGGTTGAATGATTGTATATGTTGAAGGCGGAATATCAAATAGGGTGCAAAAGCACAAATATGGCTCTTATGAGCAATATAGCCCTCTGGGGCAAAAGAGGAAAGGAAAATGAATGGCCAAAGATGTTTGTGTATCTGATCATTACACTTCTGGTACTCTGGTACGGTTGTATAAGATAAAGTATAAGCAAGCATAGACATAAGGCATTGACATACATAAGACATATGACATACATAAGATATTGACATACATAAGGCATATGACATACATAAGACATATGAACTATCATATCACATGTAGCATATACATAAGAACTAGCATGGATAGCAAAACAATCAAGATATTTCACTTCTATCATACATGTAAATTTTCTTTTAAAAGGCATGTGAAGATGTTAGAGTTAGTGTTTCAGTGTTTCCTATTGAGCTTTAGCTCATTCTCTCGTTTTGAGACATTTTCAGGAGAACCAGCTGCAAAGAATGACTAACCGCCCTTGGTTCACCTACAGTCGTAAATGACCGACTAAGGCTGCTCAGGATCAACAACAAAAATATTATGACCCCAAACATAGAGCAGTAGAGTTTGAAGTGGGTGACTTTGTATTCTTGAAGGTTAAACCTATGAAGGGTACAGCTCGATTTGGTAAGGGAGGCAAATTGAGTCCTAGGTTTATTGGACCTTTTGAAATTATTGAAAGAATTGGAAAAGTTGCTTACAGACTTGCTCTTTCAGATGACATGTCAGATATACATAATGTTTTTCATATGTCACTGTTAAGGAAATGGGTCACAGATGCCATCAGAGAATTTCACATTATGATATTGAGCTACAGAAGAATTTGACTTATATGGAAGAACCTGAAAGAATATTAGATTTTGATACTAAACAGCTCAGAAACCGTCAGATTCCTTATGTTAAAATAAAATGGAAATACATACCAGAAAAAGAGGCAACGTGGGAGAGAGAAGGAGATATTAGACTCAAGTTTCCTCAATTATTTGACAATAACTAAGGCACTGAATTTCGAGGACGAAATTTACATAAGGAGGGGTGATTTGTGATACCCTCAAAATGTTTAAAATAATGTAGAATTCAACTTCCTCTAAATGTTAGCGTATTTTTCATAAATTCTACTTTTAATTTCGAACAGGTTGATATATAGAAGTATGGGTAAAAGACTTATTTAATGGTATCTGCATAATGAGTTAATGTATAACAGTTAGTTAAAGTGAGGTAATTAATTATTAACTTAATATTATATTCCTATAACCGTCCTTTTATTTCATCATTTCAATTTCTTATATTATGTTTCATGTAGCTTCCCACTTAGCCAAGCATGCAATGGCTTGATTAAATCCCACGGCTGTGAATGATTTGAAGAAATGGAATAGTGGAAATGCAGTAGATTATAATAATATATTATCAGTTAAAAGCATTAGCTAGTATGAGCCATTTCCTTCTCTCAACCGTCAGTTTTGTCTCTGGAGTTCGAACAGAGCAAATACTGCTAGGTATTGGAGAAACAGAGAAATGATAGTGAGAGGGATTCTGAAATTTGGAGTGCGGAAGGAAATTTTCTGTTGTTTATGAACTCGAGTAAGAGGATTCCTGCATGTTCTTACTGATTTTTAATTGATTTTTTTTTATGAACATAGAGTAGCTATTGATGCTACAGAAAAATTGCTATGGTTTTTGGGAGAATTTCTACGATTGGTTACTGAATTGGGAAGACATTTTTTTTCAGAAATCTCTACAGCTGTTGTGAAGGAAAAACAGAGATAGGTTGCTGCTGAATTCATGTTTTTTTTTACTGTTGGGAAGAAGTATTAAAGTGAAACTTAGAAGCAGGTATGGAAATTCAATTCAAGGTTGAATCTATATTTTCTGAGATAAGATGGTTGTAGATTTTTAGTTGTTGGAATTCAATAAATGAGTGCTGAAAATAAGGTTTGCTATATTTAAGTTGCAGAAAATAGTTGTTAGCTAAAAACAGTAGTTAGCTGAAATCAGCAGGAAAAGCAAAACTAAAAATTTAGTGTTGCTATATGACTGTTATAGTGCTGATGCTGATTAAAGTTTATTGAAATTTGTTAGAAAAGAGAGGTAAGGGAAGAATTTGGAGTGGGATGAAGAAGAGTTCAATTGAAGTGGTATACAAAAGGAGAAAGAATCAAAATACTTTAGGTGTATCAGTTTACCCAACTGTTCTAGAAAACGAGGTGAGATACCAACAATGCTATAGAAATTAATAAATGTTTTCTTTAATTGCAATTCATATCTGTTCATATATATTACGGTTGATAGCATTTATTTCAGTTTTCTTCAATTTATTTCAGTTTATTTATGACTATGATTGTTCATAGAGTATTGTTTATAATAGCATATATCACGAGACTAAAAACGATGGATATTAGGAAAGTGATTAAGCCATATGTTGGGGAATAAGCCCGCACAAGTAAAGGCGAAAGACCTGACGAGGTAAGCCTATAATCTCAAGTCTAGAAGTTGGGAATGTGGACCCAACCCTGAATTGAGAGAACAGCTTCAATTTTAAAAGTTGGGAAGTTAGACCTAACCTTGAATTGGAAAGCTGAAAAGGGTGAAAAAACTTATAACCATCATATGATCTGTAAAAAGGGTGTTGAACAATTAGCAAAATGAAAAGTACTGTTATATTTTCTTGTGATCTATGTGAAAGGTGCTCAAATCATGTTTTTTTTTGTCATGAATGGTATGCCTTTCTAAATAGTTAAAATGTTATTATTAATTCTTACACATTGCTTGTGTATTTCATTGAGCCATAGCTTATTTGCAATAGTTATACTGCAGGTAAGGAAAAGGAGCCCGTAGGGCACTAAGCGAGAAAGAGGTGGCCGTTCATTTTTTCTTTTTTTTGTGTAAATATGTTTTGGTGTACAAAGAGATCTTGGAGGAGATCTGAAGGATAGCTGTATAAACCTTTTGGTATGTAAGTAAATTTCAAAAGTTTTAGTAGAGCTCTGTATTTATTTTAATTATATTCGATGTTCAATAGAGTATATTATATGCTTCCCATAATAAAGTTTGGAGTTGATAGGTTGACATGTTAAGAGATCCTAAATAGATTTCTTTCTTTCTCTGTTATACTCCAGTTTGAATGTTGGAGGATTAGCCAAACTGGGGTGTGACAGATTCTCTGATAGATTTGATACAAATTTGGGTGGGATTTAAGGTGAGATCTCAGCCCTAGATCTCAAATTTTGATTTTGAGTCTCAACCTAGCCCAAATTGACTGATTTGGGCTAAACTTGAGTTCGAATTGAACTCGAGTAGGATCGATTTGGGTCGAGAGTTAATTTCATGAAATTAAACTCAAATCAGCGTCGAATTGGGCTCGATGACGCTCGACGGGGTTTGATTCGATTTAAATTTAATTAAATTGAATTTAACTTAATTAATTGAGGCTAATTTGATGAAATTAAAATTAAATTTCAGCAAATCGAGGTCCGATTTCGCTTCCACGGCGTTCAATTGAGTGGGTCGAGCACTATCGAGCATAGTCGAGCTCGAGTCGACTTGATCCGGGCAGGAATTTCATCAATGTGAAAATATATGTCAACATTTATATGCATATTTTATTGCTATACTATAAATTGTAATTAACCGTCGTTGCTATTTAAACCTAAAATTATTAAATTGAAATTTTCAAGTGAATCTCATATTGATCAAATAGTTGATCAAAAATGTTTCATGAACAAAAGAACATGATCAATTGAAAAAATAGGTAAGAACTATTTTACAGTATAATCAAATTGAAAATCATTTTGTGAAACTTCAGTTACATTTGAACCTTTAATTTATTGTTATGGAAAGAACTATGATATCCGTCTGATTGTCTCTTCTTGTCTCATTAACTTGAGCTTCCAAGCCAGCTCGTGACATCTAAGCTAGACCCATCCAAGCATTATAGTAAGATAGATGTTCGATAAATAATTAATTAATTAATTCTTGAGGGGGATGAGAAATTTGAGTCAAATTATCCATATTTACATTTAATCCTGATAGAATTATATCTATAAGATTTACTTTAAAACAAATATAATATGAAAGCTGATTGATTAGACATTTATTATACTCATCTTAAAGAAAATCTTATAGTATGATTAAGTTTTAGGGGTTGCTTGGTTGGCTAAAAATAGAATATACTGTAAAAGGAATATTTTATAGGGTTGTTTGGATGAGTGTAAAGTAAATGCATGTGAATGCTTTTTTTTTTTGTTTGAAGTAAAATAAGTGTAATGTAAAGTCAAAGGATGGTGGCGGCTGGAGGGTGGCGGCATCCAACGGTGGCGGTGACTGGCAGCGAGTGGTAGCTGGCGGCGGCCAGAGGTAGGCGGCAGCTGCCGCCGAGAGCGATGGGTGGCAGCAATGGTGGTAGCCAACAACTGACAGAGGGAGGTAGTAAGCGGCAGCGGCGATGTCCGGTGGGAGGTGGCGGCGGTGGTGGGAGGTGGCGGCGGTGTTGGGTGGTGATGGGTGGCGAAGGCAAATGGTGGTGGCCGGCGGGTGTTGACAGTGATGGCTGGCAGGTGGCGGTCAAGCGAGCTTTGTTTGCGGTGTAAACAATTCTCGCTCAAAACTGGACGAGTTAGTTTACCTCAAAAATAAATTAAAATAATTTACACTACATTTACTTTACTATGCTTTGCTTTTTCTTCCAACCAAACACAAATATTTTCGAAACCCCTACATTTGGAATACTTTGTACTTATTTTACTTCCAATCAAATAGCACCTTAGTTAGACAATCCTGACCCCAATTCTCTCTTCAAACTCCCAATTCGGACCTTAACAACATAATCATCAGTACCAAGCTATACTGCTCTTGAGAATACTCCAAATGATAGGCAAAGTTATACGCTTGACTGCCAACATTATGCTATGCTTAAATTTTCTCATGACCTTTATTGATAAGGATAATTTAGGAAAAAGAAAAATCTCCGGGCAAAGTTTAAGTAAAACAAAATTCGCCGATGAGTAAAAACTTTTAACAAGTGTATGAGAACAAAATTTAACTTCTGTAGAAGAGTATATTTACAAGGGTTCAAGAACAATTTCTAATCTTAAAACTGGAAGAGTAAGATCATAAATATACGCCAACTTATTCATTCAAGGTGCAAATGACAAGTCCGAGCTCGGGAGCTCCTGTTTAAAGCCCATTTGGCATAATAAAATAAAATGCAGCAGAGCAGTTAAATCAGATCTCATGAATCTTAAAGATCAAGCAACAGAAAATACCAATTCCTGTAGGAAGTTGTATTGAGATTTCATATTAGACATTTTGTCACGACCAAAATTCACCAGATTTCATTTCTCTGCTATATCCAATTGCAACCGCATGCTCACTCACACCCCCTGCAGAATTTGTCTTGAACCATGGCCAAAATTTCCAAATCCTACCAGTCCTCAATGGACCAGAGCTTGAAAGCCTTCGGAAGGAACCAGAAGCATATCCTATGAATCTGGATGAATTATTGAATGCAGTTGGAAATGCACTTTCTGCTCGAAAATTTATCCCAGATGCGGCGTTAGATTCTGAATGAAATATTGAGAGGTCTTCATAATTACAACTGACATATCCTAAATGATCTTTACTCTCATGGTAGACCAATTTTAGGGCTTGAACAACCTCACCCATAGATGGACGTTGAGAAAATTCAGCTTCAACACACATGGAAGCAATTGCTGCTACTTTCGTAATGCTGTCAAATGGAACAGCAGAACCAAGAGATGGATCTAATATAGTCTCAATACCTTCTTTACTTGCAAGAAGTGGGCGAGTCCAAGTGACCAGATTTTCCTGACCAGGAGGTCGCATTATATCAACTGGCTTCCTGCCTGTGAGGAGCTCAAGGAGGACAACACCATAACTATAAACATCACTTTTAACAAGAAGATGCCCAGTCATTGCATATTCAGGTGCCACATAACTGTCAATGAAAATAGATTGTCTCATTAAGAGTAGCAGCTTTGAAAAACAGCAAGAAAGGTTATGATTATTAAGCAAACTACCCGAAGGTTCCAACAACATGAGTTGAGATGTGCTCATTCCCTCCATTCAGAGCTGTTCTGGCCAAGCCTAAATCAGAAACTTTTGGGGTAAAATCATTTTCCAGCAGGACATTGCTGGATTTGAAATCTCTGTGTATAACACAAGGGTTTGAATCTTCGTGTAGGTAAGCCAAACAGCGCGCTGCACCTAAAGCAATCTTCATCCTAGAATTCCATTCAAGTGGGGTGGATTTCCTGTGCGCTCCTGCACAATGATGATAACCAATTCCATTTCACATTGTAAACTCTCGATAGTTATGATGAGAAAAGAGGAGCAGAAAATAGTAGATTGTATGAATGAATTTTATTCCCTTATTCTTTATTAAAAAAAATGAAAAGTTGTATACAAAAAGATAGATAAATAATTAAGAAAAAAACTAAATCTAAAAACCAATATTTATTCATAGAATCTTATATTAACTAGGCTAGAAAAATGTAATGCAACTATCTAAGGACTATTGCATAGTTATAGATGGAATACTGTTATTCACATATTTTTAGATTTATGTACATGGGAAGTTGTTGTCAACATAGTATTGGATTATTATAAATGGAAAGGTGTTGGCAACAAATTCAGAATTATTTCAACACTCCCCCTCAAGATAGATTGAATATATTGATCATAATAAACTTGTTTATTGATTTATCAAAACTCATTTTGGATAAAACCATAGTGATAATCTGTACAGTTTGCATGTTAGGACATAATTTGATTGGGCTAGTCCATTTTCAGTTTTTTAATGTGAAGTATAGGTCTATCTTAATTTGTTTAATCCTATCATAGATGCATAGATGCACCTTCCTCTTTTTCATTGTATTTAATACATTAAATAAACATTAAAGTAACCCTTTCAAAAGAGGGAAAAAGAAGGGAGGGACCACTTCAAAGGATGGAATTTTCAAGTTCATGCATTTAATGCATTAACCATTCTAATGATTGTTGGCCAGCCTTGGCATGTCCCAATCGCCATTAAAATGCAAATACAACATATTGAATGAAAATTTTAAATTCAAAATTCAAATTTTGAAATTTAAAATTTGAAATCCAAATTAAAATTACGTTTTTTCCAATATCAACTTATTTGATCTTGAATGGGCTCGTGTAATGAGTCATTGGTGTCATGACCCGGCCCGGCTAGTCCGATAAAAATGGGGCGGGAACAGTTGGTCGTACGGATGAGCATAATTAAACATAAACAATTTCATTAAAGACTTTAATATCAATACATAACCATCATCCAACATTAAATGAAAGAGTTACTAAACAACATCAAACTGAATTGTTGCAAACTTTTTCTTCTCACACAACTACTAAAAACTTTCAAACCACAATTACATAAACTTCAAATCACAATTACATAAACTTCAAATCACAGGTACAAACTCAAACTCACAAACTATACAGGGACAGAACAAAGACTCAAACAGAAAACATAAAAGAGAACATTTCCTCCTGAGGTCCTCTACAATGTGTACGATCGTCGTGCAGCCATCACTTATCTCCTGAAAAATATTTTTTAAACGAAGAATGAGTCAACACTCAGCAGGTAACATATATTCATCTAAAATTCATGACATAAATAAAAATAGAACATTTATTTCTTTTAGGAAACTAGAATCAAACATTGATAAGCATAAATTGAATAACATTTTCATACAAAGGTTTCTTTAAAATTTTTCCTTGAACATATTCATTCTTCTTAAGCTTTTTTCTTTCATCAACTTTTTTTCATCATATCCTTTATTTATATGCATAAAATACTTTAATCATAAATTATACACCAGTCCCGGAAGAATCAGTGTTCGTACTGATCAAGTACGCAGTCAAATTTTTTGATCATTTCCTTTACCATTTGGCTCGGAAGTTCAAAGTACCTACCTCGCAAGTTTTGCAAAGCAACCACTTCCACGCACGACGTCACTTAGACACTCGTCGTCCACCCCTTAACGTTTTAAACCTAATATTTTGCATAAGGAAAATATCATCAATATTTACATTAAAGTTTATCAAAATTTTTCATAAACTCAATCATTTACAATTAAAGGATCTTAAATTTTCTTATCCGTCACCCTAATATTTAATAATAATTAATATTATTTTCGGATTTAAAATAACTCAAAATTACAAAAATGATAATTTGTGTAAAAACTCTAAATTTTTTTCTTTAAAAACATCCCTAAAGATATTTGGAACCACATTCGTGAAAGCATTTTCAAAGGAAAAGTTTTGAGAAAAACCCTAATTTTTAAACCTTCTTAGAATTAATTGAAACTTCATATATATCTTTTAAATACTTTCCTTAACATTCCCTATCGATTTCGTAAAGAAATTCCATGTTTTCCCTAAACCGTAGAAACTTCGATCTCAAATATCTTGAGATTTAGAAAGATTCGTCTTAAAATAATCGTACCTGAATGGTCCTCTCGTCGTCCTCTTCGATTTGGACTAATTTTCTCGGCGGAAGAAAGTCGCCGGGAAGGAGCCTGTCGCCTCCAAGCCTTCCGCGCCTAGTCCGCTCGTCCCTCACGGTTTCCGCCGTTCGTGCGAATGGAATGATAGGGAGGGTTTCGGTTTGATGTATTTAGGAGGAAGGGTTTACTAAATGACTTATTTGCCCTCATTTAAGTGAAATTGACTTAAGAAGTAAGGAAGGGTATTATAGGTATTTAGAAGCTTCCGACATTTTTAACTCCAAAATTAGGCAAAATTGGATACAAATTTTATATATCAAAACAATCAGAATTTTACGAGAAATTTTATAAAATTGTTTTCATTAAATTCCATTAACTTCGAAAATTTCACTTAAATTTCTTCACGACGCGTCGAAAAGTGTGCGACGACTTACGCTCGTCGATTTCGGGTTTTACAATTCTCCCCTCCTAATAAAAATTTCATCCTCGAAATTTAAAAGAAAATACTAAACAGTAAAGCCATACCTTAGCCAAATAAATGAGGGTAGTTCTCCCTCATTTCTGACTCCTCCCAGGTGGCATCCTTCTCTGAACTGTGCTTCTAAAGTATCTTAACATAAGGGATCATTCTGCTCCTCAACTGCTTAACATCAAAATCAAGGATTTTCTCTGATTCATACACAAATATCAAATCCAGTTGAATATCGACCACTTCAGTACTAACCCTCTGAGCTTCATCTAAAAAATATTTCCTCAAAGAAGAGATGTGAAATACATTATGTACTCCACTCATGTGTGCTGATAGAATCAACTTATAAGCCACATTCCCAATCCTTTCTGAAATCTCAAAAGGATCTACAAATCTTGGACTTAGCTTTCCCACTTTGTCAAATCTCTTCACTCCCTTCATTGGACTGAATTTGAGGAATACAAACTCTCCAATATCAAACTCAACTGATCGGTACTTGGCATCATAGTATTTCTTCTGTTTGTCCTGCACTGCCCTCAATCAATCTCTGATCAACCTGTTCTTTTCTATAGCATCATCAACCAGATCAACATCAATTATCTTCCTTTCCTGTGTCTAAGCCCAGCTTAAAGGTCTCCTACACCTTCTCCCATACAAAGCCTCATAAGGTGTCATACTAATACTTACTTGGAAACTGTTGTTGTAGGCAAATTCAATCAAAGGTACATATGCCTCCCACTTACCACCAAAATTCAGAACATAACCTGACCAAATCTTCTAAGGTTTGGATGGTTCTTTCTAACTCTCCATCTGTCTGAGGGTGGAAAGCTGTACTAAAGGTAAGTCTTGTATCCAAAGCTTCCTGAACTTTCTTCCAAAATCTGGAAGTGAATCTTCCATCCCGATCTGACACTATATTCTTAGGTATCCCATGTAATCTGACAATTTGATCAACATACAGGCTTGCCAATTTTTCAACTAGATAGGACTGTTTGATAAGTATAAAGTGTGCTGACTTAGTCAACCTATCAATGATTACCCATAAAGTATCAAATCCTCTTCTAGATCTGGGTAAACCAACCACAAAATCCATAACAATGTCTTTCCCATTTCCACTCTATTATGAGTAAGGGCTGTAGAAATCCTCCTGGCTTCTGATGTTCAGCCTTTAACCATCTGACATGAAATACATTTGGATACTGTATCTGCTACACTTCTTTTCATTCCTGACCACGAAAACACCTCCTTTAAATCCTGATACATCTTATTACTGCCTGGATGAAAGATGAAACTGGAGTATTGAGTTTCTTTAAGGACTTCTTTCCTTAAGTCATCCACATCTGGTATGCACAATCTTCCCTTATAACGAAGCAATTCTTCACCGTCAAGCTCAAAATCTTCAATGTGTTCTACACTAACCATATCCAGTATCTTCTTAAAATCTGCATCATGTGGCAAAGTTTCTCGTACCCTTTCTGGAAAGGTCGAAATAATTGTAGTCTGATTCAACCTTATAATTTCTGCATCATTGAGCGGAACCACTGAAATCTCTAACTTCTCCAAATCCCTTATCAACTCCTGTAGCTGTGTAATCATCCAGTTTGCACTACCTGAATTCTTTCTGCTCAAAGCATCAGCAAACACATTTGCTTTACCCGAATGATACTGAATATCCAACTCATAATCCTTAATGAGTTCTAGCGATCTCCTCTGTCTTAGATTCAGTTCTTTCTGAGTGAAGATATACTTCAAACTCTGGTGGTCAGTAAAAACTTCGCACCGCACTCCATACAAGTAATGCATCCAGATCTTCAAGGCAAAAACTACTGCAGCTAACTCCAGATCGTGGGTCGGGTAATTCCTTTCATGATTCTTCAATTGTTTAGAAGCATAGGCAATGACTCTTCCATTCTGCATCAGCACACAACCTAACCCTTTAAGTGAGGCATCACTGTAAAGCTAAAACCCATCTGATCCTGAGGGAATAGTCAGCACTAGAGCAGTAATCAAACAATGCTTTAACCTCTGAAAAGCTTCTTCACACTGAGCTGTCCAATCAAACTTCACTGTTTTCTGAGTCAATCTGGATAGTGGCATAGCTATCTATGAAAATCCCTCAACAAATCTCCTGTAGTAGCCTGCCAATCCCAAAAAGCTCCTAACCCAGTCATTGTAGCTGGTCTTGGTCAATCTGCTATTGCTTGCACCTTATGCTAATCTACAGATATCTTCCCATCAGTGATCACATGCCCCAAAAATTACACTCTTCGGCCAAAATTCACACTTGGAGAAATTAGCATAGAGTTCATTTCCTTTCAATGCATGTAACACCATCCTTAAGTGATTTGCATGCAGTTCCTCATTTGGGGAGTATACCAGTATGTCATCTATGAATACTATCACGAATAGATCCATAAATGGCTTAAAGATTCTAATCATGAGATCCATAAATACTGCAAGGGCATTTGTCAAACCAAAGGGCATCACTACAAACTCATAATGCCCGTATCTGGTACTGAAAGCAGACTTTGCAATGTCTTCCTCTCTAATCCTGAGCTGGTGATACCTTGACCTCAAATCAATCTATGAAAATACTAAAGCACCTTTTAATTGATCAAACAAATCATCTATTCTTGGGAGAGGATATTTATTCTTCACTGTCAACTTGTTCAGCTCTCTGTAATCTATAGAGTCTTAAGCTTCCATCCTTCATCTTCACAAACAGCATAGGAGCACCCCAAGGAGAGGTACTAAGCCTGATGAAACCCTTCTCAAGCAACTCTTGTAGTTGCTCCTTCAACTCTTTAAGCTCCTTAATTGTCATTCTGTAAGGAGCCTTAGCAACAGGTTCAGCTCCTGCCACTAACTCAATAGAGAAATCTATTTCTCTACTTAGAGGTAAGCTAGATAAATCATCTAAAAACACTTCTGAAAATTCCCGAACAATTGGGAAGTCCTTCAGCTCTCTTTCTTCCTTCTTATCCTCCTTAACATAGGCCAAGAAGCCTTCATATCCTTTATTTAACATCTGAAAAGCCTTCAAAGATGATACAATCACAGCAGTTACTCTTTTATCCCCCTGAAATTTAAATTTCTCCTCTCCTGGCATACAAATTTAACCTCCTTTTTGTTACAATCTATAGTCACGAAATGACAAGATAACCAATCCATACCTAAGATTACAACAAATTCAGATAGAGGCAATACAATCACATCCGTATTTAAGCTCTTATCACAAATCCTCAAATTCAATTGACATCTCTGCTTAGCTTCCATATGATTTCTATTAGGCATTAAAACTGACAATAATTTAATCATAACTGTAGGAAGCAAACTTGCAGATCTAACAAACTCTTCTGAAATAAAGGAGTGTGATGCTCCAGTATCAAACAGGATTCTAACATGTCTATCATACATAAGGATTGTCCCTAAACATGAAGAGTTACAAAATTCATTTACAAAACATGTCATTCATTAATTATTCATTTCATTTTCATTCATTGTTCATTCATATTCATAAAAAAATTTCATTGCAATTAATTAAACTACGCACCTGTAACCACATCAGGAGACCTCTTAGCTTCTTGCTGGGACAGTCCATAGACTCGAGGCTGAACATTCTGACGAGTCTGACCTTGAGAAGGCACAGAAGTTGTAGACTCTACAGCTGTTGGTCTACCAGCTGTCCTCTGAGTATTATTGTCTGACCTCACCTCTATAGCAGATCGCTGACCCAAAAGAGGACAAGACTTCGCCATGTGTCAAGGTTGATGGCACCAGTAACAAGTATTAGTGCCAGAGAGGCACTCTCCCTTATGCATTCTCCCACACTTACTGCACAAAGTAGCAGTTGAAGCACTGCTGTCAGAGTTGCTGGATCTGGGCTTCTTCCAAGTAGAAACCCCTGACTGAGAAGACTGGGCAACCTGGGAGGGCTTTGACCTGCCCTCCATCTTCCTTTTCTGAAAATCTCTCTTCTGAGTCACCTGCATGTCCATCTCAATCCTTCTGGCTCTTTCCACTAAAATAGAGTAATCCTCAATTCCAAAAGGAATGAGTGGCTGTCTTATTATATCTTTCAACCCATTCTGAAAGCGATAGCACTTCTCTTCAGCATTGGGTATCAGGTGAGTGGCATACATGGACAACATTGTAAACTCCGCCTCATACTGAGAAACAGATCGGTCTCCTTGAACCAGTCTGTTGAACTTATCCTACATCTGTTTCCTGGCTGTCATAGGCACATACCAGCCTCTGAATACTTCCACAAACTCCTCCCAGGAGACTTGGCCGTTTGGTCTTCCTCCAACGGTTTCTTCTAACTGACTCCTCCACCACCTCTCAGCTTCGCCATCAAAGGTATAAGCAGGCAGTGTCACTCTCCTATCCTCTGGGCAAGACATGCCCTCAAGGATCTTCTCAATCCGCATCAACCAATCCTTAGCCTCTATAGGTCCGCCACCTGAAAACAGCTGAGACTTTATATCCTGAAATAGTTTCAGGTTCTTATCCATAGGTCGACTTTCACTTTCACTGCCACTGATCTGATTTTGGGAAGTCTTTATCATCTGAGTCATCGCTTCATCATCTGAGCGAATGACTTCATAGTACTGTTCCACTGAGGTTCTGCTACTTCTGGTAGCTCCCTCCCTTCCTCCATATCAATGTTATCAGTGACATTCTACTCATGATCCATATTCCTGAGATAAAACACATCAATCATAAGGTAAAATAATTCATAAAATTAAATTGCCTAAACATTCTAAGACTCATTTAATTATCCTATAGGCTCTTTCATTGATCATTACTAAACTTTTGCTCTGATACCACTCTTGTCACGACCCGGCCCAGCTAGCCTGATAAAAATGGGGCGGGAACAATCGGTCGTACGGATAAGCATAATTAAACATAAACAATTTCATTAAAGACTTTAATATTAATACATAAACATCATCCAACATTAAATGAAAGAGCCATTAAACAACATCAAACTGAATTGTTGCAAACTTTTTCTTCTCACACAACAACTAAAAACATTCATACCACAATTATATAGACTTCAAATCAAAGTTCATACAAACGTACAAACTCAAACTCGCAAACTACACAGGGACAGAACAAAGACTCAAACAGAAAACATAAAAGAGAACCTTTCCTTTTGAGGTCCTCTACGACGATATGTGTACGATCGTCGCGCAGACATCACTTATCTCATGAAAAATATTTTTTAAACGAAGAATGAGCCAACGCTCAGCAGGTAACATATATTCATCTCAAATTCATGACTTTAATAAAAATAAAACATTTATTTCTTTTAGGAAACTAGAATCAAACATTGATAAGCATAAATTGAATAACATTTTTATACAAGGGTTTCCATTTAAATTTTTCCTTGAACATATTCATTCTTTTTAAGCTTTTTTATTTTATCAACTTTTCTTTTCATCATATCCTTTCATTTATATACATAAAATACTTTAATCATAAATTATACACCCGTCACAGAAGTATCAGTGTTCGTAATGATCTGGTACGCAATCAAATTTTTTGGCCATTTCCTTTACCATTTGGCTCCGTAGAACCCCATTATCATTTGGCATTTATAAGCCCCTTTTAACATTATCATTTTGACACTTCCGAATCAACATGCACAGGCAATCATAATAAATCTTATAGGGCTTAAGTTATTTAACTCATTTCATTGCATAATAGTTCTCATGTTTACTTAAAATTTCAGTGTTATGAAAAAATAAGCAAATATATATTACAAATCTGACTTTTTGGATTAGACTTTTGATGATAGCAAACATTCATGATTCCCCGACGACTGTTTTGCCTACTAAGTTCTCAGGACCACAAGATCGAATGCAGCTCAAGCCAGCTCAAGATCGGGTAGATTTAGGTTGAGTCAAGTCTGTATTTTTCCTTTCTTGAGTCAATTGTAAAAGTGGTCCCTGATGCTAAGTAACCTTGCACACACACACTTGAAGGGTTTTCTAAATTTTTCTGTTTTGAGTACATCGGCCTGGACAATGTTATTATCGGCCAGGACGATTCAACTAAAAACAGAAACCCTAATTAGGGCATCCTGGACGATACTTGAATCGGCCAGGACAATAGGCTCAAATCAGAAAGAATCAGCCGTCATGATCAATTTAGGTATTCTTTATTTTAAATTATCGTCCCGGACGATCTCCATATCGGCCTGGATGATACAGCACAATTATACCTAAATTAATCTGGCAATTAGGAAAGCAATTAAGGCTGATTGATACGATCACATCGGCCGGGCCGATCGCAAAATCGGCTGGGACGATGTCCTGGACGATTGACATCGACCAGACTCTATTCAGGGAATTAAAGTTTATCGAAACTTTTCATAAACTCAATCATTTACAATTAAAGGATCTTAAATTTTCTTATCCGTCACCCTAATATTTAATAATAATTAATATTATTTTCGTATTTAAAATAACTCAAAATTACAAAAATGATAATTTGTGTAAAAACTCTAAATTTCCTTCTTTAAAAACATCCCTAAAGATATTTGGAACCACATTCGTGAAAGCATTTTCAAATGAAAAGTTATGAGAAAAATCCTAATTTTTAAACCTTCTTAGAATTAATTGAAACTTTATATATATCTTTTAAATACTTACCTTAACATTCCCTATCGATTTTGTAAAGAAATTCCATGTTTTCCCTAAACCCTAGAAACTTCGATCTCAAATATCTTGAGATTTAGAAAGATTCGTCTTAAAATAATCGTACCTGAATGGTCCTCTCGTCGTCCTCTTCGATTTGGACTAATTTTCTCGGCGGAAGAAAGTCGCCGGAAAGGAGCCTGTCGCCTCCAAGCCTTCCGCGCCTAGTCCGCTCGTCCCTCACGGTTTCCGCCGTTCGTGTGAATGGAATGATAGGGAGGGTTTCGGTTTGATGTATTTAGGAGGAAGGGTTTGCTAAATGACTTATTTGCCCTCACTTAAGTGAAATTGACTTAAGAAGGAAGGGTATTATAGGTATTTAGAAGCTTCCGACATTTTTAACTCCAAAATTAGGCAAAATTGGATACAAGTTTTATATGCCAAAACGATCAGAATTTTACGAAGAATTTAATAAAATTATTTTCGTTAAATTTCGTTAATTTCAAAAATTTCACTTAAATTTCGTCGCGATGCGTCGAATAGCGTGCGACGACCTACGATCGTCGATTTCGAGTTTTACAATTGGTTATGTTGACAAGTGGCACTTGCTCAAGCTCTTGTGATGGGTCGTATCCTAACTTGATCACCTCAATGTTATACATCATCGATTTCTTCCATTACAGTTTTCTGTCACTCAGGAGTTTTGAGAGCTTCTTGAATAATATTTTGGATGTATATTACAATAGAAGTAATAAAAGTATGAAATCCAGGTGAAAATCCTTTAAAAATCATGAAATCATAGATTGATTATTTGATGCATGACCTCATCTCTTTCCTTAAATATCAAAACAAAAATCGAATAAAAATTTTATGCAAAATACATTTGTCATACCTCTGCCTACCTCTACCATGCCCTACGTAAATCCAGCTCAGACCCGTCATTTTCTACAGTGTCGTAGTCTGCAAACGGCGCCGAAGAGTCGTTTCACGCATGCACGATCGCACCTCGATCTCATTTCGTTTGCGTCAATAAAATGAGAGGGAACTGAAACCTTTGACCTCTTCTACCTCACACGCAAAACTCCCACAAGCTCCAGTCACTACTTCTGATCTCTTCCTCTCTACAAATTGCAAGCCCCCCGACATCCCTTCTGTAGTCGAAGCTGAATCCAATCCGAACCTCCAATTTACCTACAGCAACCGATCCCAAGCTCCGACTTCCTCCCTTACTGATCGGTCTTCTCCATTCGACCCTACCTGATTCCTTTTACTGTCCAAGCCCTAGCCGAGCTCGCTTGATCATGTTGGCACCCACTGTCATGTCTGATCCATTCGCCTGTAGCCGCAACCAAAGCTTTAGTCGAACTCCGCCTAATCCCATCCTCTTCCTCCTAGTCTAGCCAAACTACAACCTCCACTCCCGACTCCAGATCTATCGCAAGCCGCGACTAAAGCCCACGCCTCTTCAACTCGCCGGCTCCAGTCTCCTACATAGCTCTTCAACCCATCTCTAACAACCAAACTCTCCCTACTCAAGACCTGTCGCAACCCCTCCTTGCATCCGACCACCATCCCTCTTTATCGCAAGGAAGACACCAGGCCCGATCTCCCTCTCCCTATCCTCGTATACCCAACCGAACCCAAGACTCCAGACCCATTGCCTCTCTGCCCGATCTCCACAAGCCAGGTAGAGATTGGGTTAATTTCTGTATTAATAATAGTTTTATTATTAGTACTAACTATGTTATTTTTATTATAAGTAGATTAGCTTTATATATATATGAGTTTGTGTGTGTGTAAGTATAAAAAAAAGAAGCAAAAAAAAGTGAGATGGGTATAAAAAAAAAGAAAAGAAAGAAAGAAAAAAGAAAAGAAAAAGAAAAAGAAAAAAAAGGAAAAATAAAAAAATAAGAGGGTAGAGGGGGATCATTTTTATTCATTTAACTCAAAATTCCGCTCTCAGCGTGTGTCGAGCCAGAAAACCACCTATGCGCGCTCTTGTAGCACGGTAGAAGAGAATCTGGTGCAACATATACGACAAGGTAGGTAGGCCCTATACAAACTCTTGTAACATGGTGGGGACAATCTTAAGTACCCGTACGTGGCTCTGTACCTACAGGGAAAGAAAAATGTGATTTTTAACAGGTATTTTGAAGCCCCCATACACGCTCTTGTAGCATGGTGAGATCGAAGATGTACGGCCTCGGTGTCACCCGACACCTACCATGCACACTCTTATAGCATGATGGGATGGCCCAATTTTCCGTATTTTCCCCTAAACAAAGGAGATGTCGGGAGGCTGCCATATTTTTCAGAGAAAACAGGAGACTTGAATGAATGCAAAAAACATGAGCTTGGATTTGATGTGAGCTTAATTGAACTGCAGGGAACTCAAATAAACTTGAACTTGGATGAATACAAAGGAGCTGAATTTTAATGAACCTTATAAAATTAAGACTAAAATGCAATGGACCAAACTTAATTCAAATAACAAAGCACTTGTAAGTGTACAACAGAGGAAGTTGCTTGGACTTTAACTCAAGACTACAAGAACTTGAATAATATGGACCGCAGGGAACTGAACTTCAATTGAACATCTAAAATAAAAATGAAATCAAATAGCAAATAATCATCATAATAATGAAACCTGATGAGCATTCATAAAGAACTTGTGAACTTCAACATAACTTGCTTATAATCAAGTTAAAATGATTGCAATAAATGTGATGCATCCGTAGGCAAAAGACTAAATGGAAAATGCAATGATGTGTCTACAATCAATAGCAAGGAATTTCGATGAAATGTCAATGGATTGTCATACAAACATCAGTAGATGAATCTATACCACATGAGATACAAGTTCTCTTCAAAGGAGACAAAAGGAACTATGATATATGACATGATTCATGCAGAAATAGTGACTAATGAATATTATGGAAGATGCAATGACATACTTGCTAGTAATGTTGTGGAATTTCCAATAAATAATACAACTCCTATGCAAACATAAGCATACATTCAACACATTGTCTGCGAGCAAGTGCAGGAAGGCTATAATAGATGCAAGCTCTTATGGGTAGAGCTACAGAAGACCCATTATACGCATCACAGGAAAGATGCAGAAGAAATGCATCTAGTACAAGCTCCTACAAGCCACTGTAAGAGGCTCGTCATGCATAAAAGCATCCACCTATGGGTGACAACAAATATCATGCAGTAAATGCTAAGGACATCCTTGCAGTCAATAAGAATTTAGTGTTAAACAATTACACTAAATCTTCTACAAGTAATGATAAAAGATCTGTAATACATACAAATCTACAAATCTCTACGAATATAAAAGTACATATCGCATGCCACCTGCGGGTAGATGCAGAAAGACTTTAGTAAATGCAGTATCCTGTAATCAATTTCAGAAAGTGAAAGAAGACATTTACCTATCTAGGGCTGCTACGAAGGTCAATAAATGAATCACAGTTCAAGTCCGATTCTTCTATATGGATAGATCGGAGTCGATACGGCTCGAATTATCAAACATATATAAGGTCAAGGTGTCGGCCAAAATATATGTTTTATACATTCATATAAGGCATTCAAAGTTGATGACAAAAGAAATTCATCAACAAATGAATAAAACCTACGAAACCCGATCCTCTGTCGACATCTCAGCATGGTCGACAAGATTCAATCCACAAATGAAAATAACCCCATACACCTCGATGATGGTCGTGTTGAATGCAGATCTCAATCGAAGATGTTAATTCTGTAAAACCCGAAAACGACGTTAATAGGTCGCCGTATGCTTTTCAAAGCGCCGCGATGAAATTTAAGTGAAATTTTCAAGTTTAGCAGAATGTAACGAAAATAATTTTAGAAAATCCCTTACAAAATTCTGATCGTTTTTTTATATAACACTTATACCTAATTTTGACTATTTTAGGAATTATAAATTATTAAAGTTTTATAAAGACTATTTTACCCCTAATCAAATAAAGGTTAAATCTATTTTAAGCAAGGGCATATATCTCATTTGCAAAACTTTTATTTCCCTTAATAGCATGAACCGAGACTTTCATTCCCATTTCACGTGTGAAGGGGGGGCGGAACCGAGCGGAACTCATAGGGGCGGACGGCTAGGGCTCGACGGGCTCCGCTCCGACGATGATCTTCTGGCGAAAGATTTAGGTCAAATCGAAGAGGACGACGAGAGAAATACTCCGGTATGATTATTTTCAAATGAATCCTTTTAAATTTCTAGATTTTTTAGAATGAAATTTCTAGGGTTTTTCCTAAAAACGTTTTTTCTTCCAAAATTTCTTTTAGGAATTGATAGATAATGTTTAGAAAAGCATTTTAGCGATAGAAATGATATTTTTTTTAGGAATTTTTGGAGATTTGTAAATTAGGGTTTTTGACCTAAAACTTAATTTCGTAAGAATTCTTTACGAAAATGATTCCTAAGGATTTTGGGAATAATTTTAAAGCGAGAATTTTGATTTTTAGTGGAAAACTCATTTTTTTAATTTTCGTAATTTAATTATTCCGAAAATTAATATTATAATTATAAATATGTGTTTAGGAATGTTTTTAGAGCAATATTTTAGTTAAATGGAAGATTATGAATTTCTGAAATTTAAGTATTTATTAAATCCGAAAATTTAAAGTTTATTTAATTAAAAATTCATTAAGTATTTTAAGAAATAGTTAATGGGAAATGAGAGATTGAAACTTAGGATTTAGATTATTCAAATTATAAGACGTCGTTTTTGTAAATTTCTTAGGTAGTGATCGTCGAAGTTTAAGGTGAAAAAATTTGGTCGAAACGACGTGCCGTACTTAATTTGAGGTAGGTGTTCATACCCTATTTAATTTTATAAGTGTTTAATTTTATTTATGCTTAGCAAGCAATTTCATGTATTTATTTTACTGTCAAAATATTTTATTTACTGTCAAATATTTTGATATTCATGATTTAAAGAATACCCTACAGTATCATGCTTTCATTTCATGCATTATTTGAAAAGAAATTAATGTATATGAATAAATGAAATAAATATAAAATGAAATTGAGCATGATTCAAAGATTTAAAAGCAATAACAATTTCATATTGCATATTAATCCGGAAGTGCCAAAAATGGTAAAGGAGCTCTTTCGAGCACTGGTAAAGGAGGCTCATATGAGTCATGGTAAAGGATGGTTCTTATGAACCAATGGTAAAGGAAATGGCCAAAAGTTTGACTGCGTACCTGATCAGTACGAATAAGGGTACTTCCGGGACAGGTGATACATTTAGCATAATCATTTTTGCACTTTGCATTGCATATGAATAAGGTGAAAGAAATCAAATGTTAAAGAAAGGAAAATGCAAGAAAAATTGAAAAATTTAAGAATTATAACTTGCAAAATGATATGATTTGAATTAGTTCCAATTACTAAAGTTTTTGTTTTATGTATCTTATGAAATTAATTGAGATATGAACTACCTGCTGAGCGTTGGCTCATCCTACTTCTGGAAATATTTTTCATGAGAGAAGTGATGGCTGCTCGACGACCTTATACGTATCGTCGTAGAGGACCTCTAGATGAAAGGTTCTATTTTATGATTTAAGTTTGAGTCTTTGAATTTAATTTTGTGATGTTTGTGAGTTGAGTTTGTATCTGTGTAATGAACAGTAAGTGGAGTTTATTTAATGTTGATAGATTAAAAAGTTTTAGCAATTGTATGTGTTGAACAGTTTGAAACACTTGAGTTTGATGTTGTTTAGTGGCTCTTTCATGTATTTTGAGATGATATTTATGTTCTGACCTTAAGTTTTAAATGAAAGTATGTTATGTATTATGCTCTTCCGGACGACCGACTGATCCCGCCCCGATATTATCGGGCTAGTTGGGCCGGGTCGTGATAAGAGTGGTATCAGAGCAAAGGTTTAATAATGATCAATGAAAGAGCCTATAGGATGATTGATTGAGTCTTAGAATGTGTAGGAAGTGTAATTTTATGATTATTTGTGACTTATGATTGATGTGTTTTATCTCAGGAACATGGATCCTGAACAGAATGCCACTGATGGCATTAATATGGAAGAAGGGAGGGAGCTACCAGAAGTAGCTGAACCTCAGAGGAACAACACTATGGAGTCATTCGCTCAGATGATGGAAGCGATGACTTATATGATTAAGACTTCCCAAAATCAGGGCAGTGGCAGTGGAAGTGGAAGCAAGCCTATGGATAAGAGCCTGAAGCTGTTTCAGGATATGTAGCCTCCACTGTTCTCAAGTGGTGGACCCATAGAAGCTGAGGACTGGCTAATGCGGATTGAGAAGATCCTTGACGGCATGTCTTGCCCAGAGGATAGGAGAGTGACATTGGTTGCTTATGCTTTTGATGGCGAGGCTGAGAGGTGGTGGAGTCAATTAGAAGAAACCTTTGGAGGAAGATCAAGCAGCCAAGTCTCCTAATAGGAGTTTGTAAAGGCATTCAGAGATTGGTATGTGCCTGCGACAGCCAGGAGACATATGCAGGATAAGTTCAACAGATTGATTTAGGGAGACCGATATGTTTCTCAGTATGAGGCAGAGTTTACAATGTTATCCAGGTATGCCCCACACCTGATACCCAATGCTGAAGAGAAGTACAACCGTTTTCTTAATGGGTTAAAGGACATGATAAGGCAGCCTCTTATGCCTTTTGGAATTGAGGATTATCCCACTTTGGTGGAAAGAGCTAAAAGGATTGAGATGGACATGCTGGCAACTCAGAAGCTGAGGGATTTTCAGAAAAGAAAGATGGAGGGCAGGTCAAAGCCTTCCTAGATGGCACAGTCCTCTCAGTCAGGGGTTTCTACTTGGAAGAAACCCAGATCCAGTGGTTCTGATAGCAGTGCTTCAACTACTACCATGTGCAGTAAGTGTGGGAGAACACATAAAGGAGAGTGCCTCTCAGGCACTAATACTTGCTTCTAGTGCCATCAGCCTGGGCACATTGTGAAGTCTTGTCCTCTTTTGGGTCAGCTATCTACTACAGAGGTGAGGTCAAGCAACTATACTCAGAGGACCGCTGGTAGACCCAGAACTGTGAAGTCTACTGCTTCTGTGCCTTCTCAAGGTCAGACTCGTCAGAATGTTCAGCCACGAGACTATGGACTGTCCCAGCAAGAAGCTAAGGGGTTTCCTGATGTGGTTACAGATGCGTAGTTTAATTAATTGCAATGAATTTTTTTTTATGAAATTGAAATGAACAATGAATGAAAATGAAAGGAACAAAATGAATGACATGTTTTGTAAATGAATTCTGTAACTTTTCATGTTTAGGGACAATCCTTTTGTGTGATATACCCGTTAGAATCCTGTTTGATACTGGAGCGTCACACTCAATTATTTCAGAAGAGTTTGTTAGATCTGCTAAATTGCTTCCTACAGTTATGATTAAGTCTCTGTCAGTTCTAATGCCTAATGGAAATCACATGGAAGCTAATCAAAGATGTCAAGTGAATTTGAGGAACTGTAATAAAGATTTGGAAGCGGACCTAAATGTTTTACCTCTATCTGAATTTGATGCAATCTTAGGAATGGATTGGTTATCTTACCATTTCGTGACTATAGATTGTAACAAAAAGGAAGTAAAGTTCTGTATGCCATGAGAGGAGAAGTTCAAATTTCAAGGGGATAGAGGAGTAACTGCAGTGATTGTGTCGTCCTTGAAGGCCTTTCAGATGTTAAAGAAAGGTTGTGAAGGCTTCTTGGCTTATGTTAAGGAGGAGAAGAAAGAAGAAAGAGAGCTGAAGGATATCCCAATTGATCAGGAATATCCAGAAGTGTTTTCAGATGATTTACCTGGCTTACCTCCAAGTAGAGAAATAGATTTTTCTATTGAGTTAGTGGCAGGAGCTGAACCTGTTGCTAAGGCTCCTTACAGAATGGCAATTAAAGAGCTTAAGGAGTTGAAGGAGCAACTGCAAGAGCTACTTGAGAAGGGTTTCATAAGGCCTAGTACCTCCCCTTGGGGTGCTCCTGTACTATTTGTGAAGAAGAAGGATGGAAGCCTAAGGCTCTATATAGATTACAGAGAGCTGAACAAGTTAACAGTGAAGAACAAATATCCTCTTCCAAGGATAGATGATTTGTTTGATCAGTTGGAAATTACTTCAGAGTTTTCCAAGATTGATTTGAGGTCAGGGTATCACCAGCTCAGAATTAGAGAGGAAGACATTGCAAAGACTGCTTTCAGTACCCGATATGGGCATTTTGAGTTTACAGTGATGCCTTTTGGCTTAACAAATGCCCCTGCAATGTTTATGGATCTCATGAATAGAATCTTTAAGCCTTCTTTAGATCTATTCGTGATTGTATTCATAGATGACATACTTGTTTACTCCCCAGATGAAAGGATGCATGCAAATCATTTAAGGTCAGTGTTGTATACCTTAAAAGATAATGACTTGTATGCTAAGTTCTCAAAGTGTGAATTTTGGTTGAAGAGTGAAATTTTTGGGGCATGTGATTGCTGATGGAAAGATATATGTGGATCAGCATAAGGTGCAAGCAATATCAGATTGGCCAAGACTAGTTATAGTGACTGAGGTTGGGAGCTTTTTGGGATTGGCAGGTTACTACAGGAGATTTGTTGAGGGATTTTCACAGATAGCAATGACACTATCCAGATTGACTCAAAAAGCAGTGAAGTTTGAATGGACAGCTCAGTGTGAGAAAGCTTTTCAGAGGTTGAAGCAGTGTTTGATAACTGCTCCAGTGCTAACTACTCTTTCAGGGACAGATGGATTTCAGCTTTATAGTGATGCCTCACATAAAGGATTGGATTGTGTACTAATGCAGAATGGGAGAGTCATTGCCTATGCTTCTAGGCAATTGAAGAATCATGAGAGGAATCACACAACCCACGATCTAGAGTTAGCTGCAGTAGTTTTTGCCTTGAAGATCTGGAGGCATTACTTGTACGGAGTTCGGTGTGAAGTTTTTACTGACCACCAGAGTTTGAAGTATATCTTTACCCAGAAGGAATTAAATCTAAGGCAGATGAGATAGCTAGAACTCATTAAGGATTATGAGTTAGATATTCAGTATCACCCGGGCAAAGCAAATGTGGTTGCTGATGCTTTGAGCAGAAAGAATTTAGGTAGTGCAAACTGGATGATTACACAGCAGCAGGAGTTGATAAGGGATTTGGAGAAGTAAGAGATTTCAGTGGTTCAACCCAGTGATGCAGAAATTATAAGGTTGAATCAAACTACAATTATGTCAATCTTTCCAGAAAGGATACGAGAAGCTTTACCACTTGATGCAGATTTTAAGAAGATACTGGATATGGTTAGTGTGGATCACATTGAAGATTTTGAGCTTGATGGTGAAGGATTGCTTCGATATAAGGGCAGATTATGCATTCCAGATATAGATGATTTGAGGAAAAAAGTCCTTCAAGAAGCTAACTACTCCAGTTACACTATTCACCCAAGCAGTAATAAGATGTATCAGGACTTGAAGGAGGTGTTTTGGTGGCCAGGATTGAAGAGAAGTGTGGCTGATACAGTTGCCAAATGTATTTCATATCAGATGGTTAAGGCTGGACATCAGAAGTCAGAAGGATATCTACAGCCCTTACCCATACCAGAATGGAAATGGGAAGACATTGCTATGGATTTCGTGGTTGGTTTACCCAGATCCAGAAGAGGATGTGACACTTTATGGGTGATTATTGATAGGTTGACTAAGTCTGCACACTTTATACCTATCAAACAGTCTGATCCAGTTGAAAAATTGGCAAGCTTGTATGTTGATCAGATTGTCAGATTGCATGGGGTACCTAAGACTATAGTGTCAGACCGAGATGGAAGATTCACTTTCAGATTTTGGAAGAAGGTTCAGGAAACTTTGGGTACCAAACTTACCTTTAGCACAGCTTTCCACCCTCAGACAGATGGGCAGTCAGAAAGAACCATCCAGATCTTAGAAGATTTGCTCAGGTTATGTGTTCTGGATTTTGGTGGTAAATGGGAGGCATATGTACCTTTGATTGAATTTGCCTATAACAATAGTTTCCAAGCAAGTATCGATATGGCTCCATACGAGGCTTTGTATGGAAGGTGTAGGACACCTTTAAATTGGGCTGAGACAGGAGAAAGGAAGATAATTGGTGCTGATCTAGTTGATGATGCTATAGAAAAGATTAGATTGATCAAAGATAGATTAAGGGCAGTGCAAGACATACAGAAGAAATACTATGATGTCAAGCACCGACCAATTGAGTATGATGTGGGAGAGTTTGTGTTTCTTAAGGTCAGTCCAATGAAGGGAGTGAAAAGATTTGGCAAAGTGAGAAAGCTGAGTACAAGATTTGTATGTTCTTTTGAGATTTCCTAAAAACGTTTTTTCTTCCAAAATTTCTTTTAGGAATTGATAGGTAATGTTTAGAAAAGCATTTTTGCGATAGAAATGATATTTTTTTGAGGAATTTTTGGAGATTTGTAAATTAGGGTTTTTGACCTAAAACTTAATTTCGTAAGAATTCTTTACGAAAATGATTCCTAAGAATTTTGGGAATAATTTTAAAGCGAGAATTTTGATTTTTAGTGGAAAACTCATTTTTGTAATTTTCCTAATTTAATTAATCCGAAAATTAATATTATAAATATAAATATGTGTTTAAGAATGTTTTTAGAGCAATATTTTAGTTAAATGGAAGATTTATGAATTTCTGAAATTTAAGTATTTATTAAATCCGAAAATTTAAAGTTTATTTAATTAAAAATTCATTAAGTATTTTAAGAAATAGTTAATGGGAAATGAGAGATTGAAACTTAGGATTTAGATTATTCAAATTATAAGACGTCGTTTTTGTAAATTTCTTAGGTAGTGATCCTCGAAGTTTAAGGTGAAAGAATTTGGTCGAAACGACGTGCCGTACTTGATTAAAGGTAAGTGTTCATACCCCATTTAATTTTATAAGTGTTTACTTTTATTTATACTTAGAATGCAATTTCATGTATTTATTTTATTGTCAAAATATTTTATTTACTGTCAAATGTTTTGATATTTATGATTTAAATAATACCCTACAGTATCATGCTTTCATTTCATGCATTATTTGAAAAGCAATTAAGATATATGAATAAATGAAATAAATATGAAAGGAAATTGAGCATGATTCAAAATATTTAAAAGCAATAACAATTTCATGTTGCATATTGATCCGAAAGTGCTAAAAATGTTAAAGGAGCTCTTTCGAGCATTGGTAAAAGAGGCTCATATGAGCCATGGTAAAGGATGGTTCTTATGAACCAATGGTAAAGGAAATGGCCAAAAGTTTGACTGCGTACCTGATCAGTACGAATAAGTGTACTTCCGAAACGGGTGATACATTTAGCATAATCATTTTTGCACTTTGCATTGCATATAAATAAAGTGAAAGAAATCAAATGTTAAAGAAAGGAAAATGCAAGAAAAATTTAAAAGTTTAAGAATTATGACTTGCAAAATGATATGATTTGAATTAGTTCCAATTGTTAAAGTTTTTGTTTTATGTATCTTATAAAATTAATTGAGATATAAACTACCTGCTGAGCGTTGGCTCATCCTACTTTTGGAAATGTTTTTCAGTAGAGAAGTGATGGCTGCTCGACGACCTTATACGTATCGTCGTAGGGGACCTATGGATGAAAGGTTTCATTTTATGATTTAAGTTTGAGTCTTTGAATTTAATTCTATGATGTTTGTGAGTTGAGTTTGTATCTGTGTAATGAACAGTAAGTGGAGTTTATGTAATGTTGATGGATTAAAAAGTTTTAGCAATTGTATGTGTTGAACAGTTTGAAACACTTAAGTTTGATGTTGTTTAGTGACTTTTTCATGTATTTTGAGATGATATTTATGTTCTGACCTTAAATTTTAAATGAAAGTATGTTCTGTATTATGCTCTTCCGTACGACCGACTGATCCAACCCCGATATTATCGGGCTAGCCGGGTCGGGTCGTGACAAATTCCAAATATTTCAATATGCTATCCAAAATACCCACGAAAATCCAAAAATCATGAAAATTCAAATATTTAAAAATTGAAAATAAATCATCCAACCACTTAAAGCAAACATACATCCACCCTCCGCAATAATTTGTTGGGAGAATAATTTAAAATTTACTTCAGCTCACATAGAGCTAATGCTTAGTCAAAAATATCACTATGATCGATTCTCAAATAACCTCTTGCAAGTGAGAACGTGGTACGTATTCTCTGACCGACGATTTTTCCGCCAAATGACACCACATGATAAATGGTTATGACCCGGGGCCCTTTGAACCGAGTGATTTTGCCGTCAAATGGCACCATTAAATTACAATTATAGCTAGAATCAACACATTTCTTAGTGGCATTAAATCCTTGAGGTATAAATCAATAGGATATAATCGATAGGGCACAAAGCCCTCTGTTAGCTAAGATAGATTCAAATTTATCCCATTAGACAAATACTCCCCCTAAGTCTACAAGGTACCCTTGGACGAAGCAACCCATGGCTGCCGACAAGAATCCTTCTGTCAGGTTGGGTCGACTACCTCCTCTGATTAAATAGACCAGGGAACATAATGACCCGGGACGACGGAACCATGGGATCTTGATCAGGTCCATCATCCATTCCCCCACCATCCGCTTAAAGTGCAGGGTGATAAAATTTTCTAATTTTAAATATCAACCCTTCAAATTCCTAAACTCATACTGCTACTATATGCCTGATAACACGTGTTCCTACGTATCTGATCGACGACTAGCCTTAATCGAAAGTTCTCTCTTGTTATCGGGAGGGGTAATTAACTATAGGAAATTGCGCCTATATGAAACCAGAACTCATATCATAAAGTCCTCGCAAAATGAAGGCGAATCTCTGGGTAGTGTCTTATCTACAATCTGCATTCCCAAAATTTACCACGAAACTCAATCTGTTAAAACTCCCCCGAAAAAGTAACAAGGGGAGGACGGGGCTAAATTTTTTAAGCCCACATTAAGACAACAGGATAATGGAGATCATTATCATCATCTATGAATCTATTCTCACTAATTTATACTTAATTGTTCCTTCAACCAGGTTAGTGTTCTTAGGTATGCTAGAGATATATAAAATACACCCGAAACGATATTCGCCCTTTGCGAGCTGAAGTTAATTTCAAATTTATCATCCCCGACAAACAGTTGCGGAAGGAGGATATATTTTAGTTTTAAATTTTTTTATGGTTAAAGTTTCATTTAAATGTTTAGAATTGACCCTCGGTTGATATTCACTTTCAACACGACCATTATCGGGGTGATATTAAAGCCACTTTTAAAATTTTTTGTATTTATTTTTGTAAGAATTTAGGAAGCATTTTAAAAGTTTGGAATCCCCTATGAACTCATTCATTTAGATTTGTATTTTCATTGCATTTTTAATTGTGTAGGTTAATTTTAAATTTCTAAACCCATTTATCATTCAGACGAAAACCTGGCAGCCTCCCAATGTCCCCTCATGAAGGGATGTTAAAAGGGCACTTGCCCTTTCAAATCCGTGCCCTTTCAAATCCGCCCAGCAGATAAAATTCGACGGTCAGGGCTTCAGGACGTTGATTGATCCCGGCAAGTCTTCGAGCTTCAATTGCGTGGTCGTGGTACATGTTAATTTAATTTAAAAGTGCTATATATTATTTCTCAAAAATCTGACAGCCTTCCAACGTCCCCACCCTATAAGGGGAGGTTTGGAGTACACTTGCCCTTTCAAATCCGCTTGGTCGGATTCAAATCGATGGCTGAGAGCTTCGAGGGAATAATCGACTCCGGAATCGTTCTTAGAGTCCTCAATCGTGCGCAACATGTTTTCTTGTTCAAGCTTCTTGGCAATTGAGATTGCTCTATGTCTGTACCAACCACTATGGTTTGCACAACCTTCAGCTTGCTGAATGACATGAGTAAGGGAAACTTTTGACTAATGACTTTGCTCCTCATAATCCTTCCTTCCAGATAGAAGACCTATGTCTCCATGTTGTTGCAAAAAAGATCCCTCTGATACCCATGCACATTCTAACCCTTTTCCCTTGTGATATCTTCCCATAACAAGAGAATCAAACTATAGTCTCCAACAAGGCTTGAGGCACTTCCTTTTATAGCATTGTCACGACCCGTCCCGGAAGCTCGATCTAACGAGGCGGGTACGAAAAGTCGGACGATAGTATATTTCCAAAAGTATAAAATAACTCATCATCATAACTTTTACAATAAACTGAAGAGCCACTAAACACAAAATCTATTTTACCTGTTATCATTTGCTTCTCGTCTTCTGTAAACATGCTCTTCTCTTTCTGTCATTTCTTTTCTTTTGAATTACCTGAAACATTTAAACTCGTGGTCTGAGTTTACTAAGTAAACTCAGTGGATAATTCTCATCTTCACTTAATATACATGAAAATCACTAAGATAAAATAAAGTTTAACATTTACATTAGTGTACTTTTGCTTCACTTTATGAATTTCCTTTCATGAATTTCATTTAGACATTTCTCAATCATATATATCTCATCGTATAACATTATATTAATTCCTAAAATTTCTTTTAAACTATATCCCTTTTGAATTCATACAGGAGCACCGTCTAAATGTACTCAAAAGTACAACCATTTCCATTTCCTTTATTCATTTTCATTACCTTTTCCCCTTTTTACGTGCACGGGTACGTTGCTTCCCCAGCCAGTACCATACGGGGGTGAACTCCTGTATACTTTGCATGCATAACCTTTTCCTTTTTGTTTCATTTGATACTATGTCATTTTCCTTTAATGTTTATGTAATTGTATTCTTAGATGTATAGATATGCATTTCAATTATTTTCCATTTCCTTTGCATATATTTTCTTTCACATATATTGATAAATTTCCACATGCTTATAATATTTCATTCATTTCATTTATACAAATTCGATATTAATGCATGTATTAGAATTTACATTGTCTCATCTATAACTATCTTCAAATGGAATAGCATGTATAAAATACAATCAATTGTATGAATATACTTTGAATTTTGAAATTAAAATAACTAGTAAAAATTTTCACAAGCATAATTACCCACTTTATTCCTCCCAAAACTTCGATTCTTGGAGCAATCTCAACTTCGAGTTCCTACAACTTTCACAAATGTAACTTCTATAAAAACGTGCTTTTATAATAAAATTGAAATAAACTTGTATAATAGGAGAGTTACTTACAAAGAAGAAAAATGGAATTTTTTTTTCTAAAAATCCCTAAATCCTTCTCTCCCAAAATTCTTCTCTTTGCTTCAATTCTCTTCCTTTACCTTTAAGAAATATATTGTTCGCTTTAAACGAAGTAAACGAAGGAATTTATACAAAAATCCGAAAGAAATTCAACAAACATTTTTCCTTCTTTTTCCTCGGTCGTTTCCTCCCATTCGTTGCAAATTCTCCCAAAATAACACTCTGATAACTATAAGAATGAAAATGAATCACTATTTCTTACCCTTGAAGATAATCATTTGCTAAAATCGGAGAAAAGAAAAACCTACCTCGCTCTCGCGTGAAGTCCTGACCGTCCGCCCTTCTCTTTCTCAGTTCGCGAAACCGCCTCTGTTTCGCGAACGGTTATGTCCGCTGCTTATAATAGGTTCGGCCGGTTCGACTGAACCGGCCGGACCGAACCGGTTATTACAAGCATTTTCTTTAGGCATCCGCCTGAAAAGATTTTCAGATTGTTAGCAGTGAGAGGTGAGATTAGAATTGATCGTTGATTATTGATCATCCTAGAAGAAACATTCTTTGGATCATGCGTATCATCGGTAACTTGAACATCTTATCTAGCATCTATCTGAGGGTTACAGCTGATTTCAAGAATCACAGTGGCATTAAGAAAAGATGCCAACTCTTGCAAAATTTGTTCTCTGAATTTTTCAGCTTTGGATTTGCTATCAGGTGACCCGAAGTTTAATTGCACTGTATGTGCATAACCTAGGCGGACAGAATTCAACCTTCCTCTTCAGACAGAAATTGTATGAGTAAATCTAGTTGACTCATTTCAATAACTTCTTGCCGTATCTTTTTTATAATCCTTGCATCTTCTGTCAAACTTATAGCTCAAGTTTTCTTTGTTGACTCCAGTCAACCGCCTCAAAGCTTCCGATTGTGAGATCATGTGTGAGTAGGGTAGTGGGCAGTTATGAGATCATTTGAGAGTGGGGTAGTGGGTGGTTATGAGATCATGTGTTAGTGGGGTAGTTGGAGCCAATTAGAGGTCAACATTTACTCATAGCCACAAACCGCACGACACGAACAAGTCGGCCTCTCATGTACAACTCACTCTCCCGATCTTACTCTTCTCGCCCACACTAGCTCGTAGGTCTTTTCTCTCTCGCTTCTGTTCTCAATTTATCTCTCTCAGTTAAATAGACACGAGTGAAACTAGATCAGCCTCTGCCATTGGGTGTTTGGGTGGAGAGCATGACGGTTTTTTTCAAAAATTAGAATATGAGAGAATTTACACATTGTGCTTTGAATGTGGAATGATAGGTCATGTGAAGAACGACTGCAAGAAGAGAAGCACATTGGTAAAAAATCAGACTATTGAAGCCACAAAGGGAATTCAAGATAACCAGGGTGGATCAATGCAAGAAATGGAGAACAACACAACTTATGGGCTTGGATCCATGTTAATCACAAAAGAAATAATAAGTTGTATAATAATGTTAGGCCAACACAGAAGACATTCATTAAGAAGGCAATCCTGAATCCAATAATCAAGGATACAGCTAAATCCATCATTCAGGGGATAAATGAAAAGGAGTCAAATATGGCAGAGGAAATTGAGGAAATTGAAAACCTATGATGCACCGACACTCCGTTTTAAGAGGCAGTGCAGTGTCGGACACGTGTCGGACACGGACACGCGCCCGACACGGCGGGGACACGTGTCCGACACGTTTTGAGTGTGTCCATTTTAAAAAAAAAAAACTTACGCCGGACACGCGTGTCCGGCTATTTCATATTTTAAATAAAAAAATAAATAAAAAAACATAAGAATTAAAAATTTAAAACCGGTTCATTTCCTATTTGCCCTAATCCCGCCCGCTGTTGCTTTCACGGGAGCGAAACATTCGGCGCTTCTCTGCGAGCAGCCCTTCGAGCAGAGTCGCCGCCGCCGCCGCGAGCAGTCCGTCGAGCCGAGTCGTCGCCGCGAGCAGGCCACCGTCGCAGCGAGCAGGCCACCGTCTCCCGTCTCCGCGAGCAGCGGCACCCGCGAGGCAGCGATTCGTCTGCGACTCTGCGTTCGTCGAGCCGAGTCGTCGCCGCGAGCAGGCCACCGTCGCAGCGAGCAGGCCACCGTCTCCCGTCTCCGCGAGTAGCGGCACCCGCGAGGCCTGCGATTCGTCTGCGACTCTGCGTTCGTCTCGGCTATCTGTAAGTTTGTTTTTTGTTTTTTTTTTTTATTCATCATTTCTCTAAATGTATTATGGCTAGCATCCTGGGTTTTCACTATCATTTCGTTTGTTTTGTGGTGATGTGTCAATCCTCCGTTTTGACTTCTATTATGCTATATCTGTTTCACTTGCGTGCTATATATAGTTGAAACACCAGTTTTGGAGTTTAATCGCTGATTAATTATCATGGTGTTCTTTTTATAACATTAGAGTCTACAGAATGTTGGTACTTTGATGGACTTACTTTTTTGTTCTCCTAATTGATGATACTTCTCAATTCTGCAATTTTTCATATTTTCTGGATGCTTATATTTAATGAATGCATGCCAATTGGAGGTTCCCACAAAACTTGCTATTAGAGCTACTAAATACGTTAAAACCATTGAAATAATGAAATGTGAAAAATTGTCATTTTAATGATTCTTGAATGAGTGTGAGCACTGTGAGGTAATATCAAAGAAGAAATATGAACAACTAAAGTGCTTGAATTAAATGTTAATTTGTAATGATTAATGAATTTGTTGATCCAATTTGCTCTTCATTTGCATCTAATGTTGTGAGTAGGGTATCAGTAAATTGTTATGGTCATTGTAGCATTTGGTGGCCTTGTAGTCTTTTTACATCATTTTCGTTGTAGTGGTGCAATAGCATGCTCAGTAGTATAATAAAATGCTTATCAATGCCTTTATTATTTCCATTTTACCAGTGCATTTTAAAGCAAAATGAGCTCTACAGCTGGTGGGAGTGGATTAGGCGAAGGTTCAAAAGAACAATCAGTAGAAACTGATAAGCCATTATGGCTTCATGTTACCAAGTTAGGAAAAACATTTGAAGGAGGAGGGAATGTGTCATTCAAATGTAATTATTGTGGTGGAACATACAAAGGATCATATTCTAGGGTGAAAGCACATCTACTTAAGATAGCTGGCCATGGAATTAAAATGTGTCCCAAGATTACTACTTCGCAGTTGATTGAAATAAACAGACAAGTTGATGAAGCTGAATGTAGGATCAAAAGGGCACTCCCTAAGGAGATACCTTTGCCATCTACCCATGGTTCGTCCCATGCTTCTTCCTCATCGGTTAGAGTTGATCATTCTTTATCATTCAGAAGTGAAGGATATCAAACAAAGAAAAGAAAAGGAATTTCCAGCAATGTTTAAAATTGCGTATTCGGGTATTGAGGCGTTTTTCATTCGTGAGGCGAGGCGTAAGCCTCAAGGCGTTTTGAGGTGTAAACCTCAAAATCAAAAAATTGCGTAAACATAAAATGATAAATTTGTTATATACTAATGAGTGAATAATATAAAACATAAAAAAACATAAGATATAAAGTGAAATCAAAATATCTCAATAATAAGACAACATGAAATATAGTTCAACTCAAAAATTCTCTCTTTCCGAAATCCCAGTATTCTTTTCATTAACATATAACTCCGATTTCCAAAAATAAATAGCAATGGCATATCACAAAAGAACTCATAAGTCATCAGCACTGTCATCACTAAGGGTTTCTTCATTTGAATCATCATTATGGTGAACTGCTCTCTCCCCTTCCTCCTCTCCTATAGAGTTCAATGTCGAGCATTTACTTCAAGATTTATATAAGTTTTAATATATATAGCGTGAGGTGTAAGCCTCATGCCAGTGAGGCGAGGCGGGCCTCAATGCGGGCCTTAACTAAGTTGAGGCGCAAGCCTCATAAAAAAAACTCGAGGCGTAAGCATCAAGGCGTTTTTTACTAGAATTGCGCAAAGGCGAGCCTCATATTGCGCAATTTTAAACCATGATTGCCAGTAGTCCTTTAGAGAAGGCTTTCAGCTTGCAGCAGCGAGAGGAGTTAGATGGTGAAATAGCAAGGATGTTTTTTTCAGCGGGCTTACCTTTCAACCTTGCAAGAAATCCTTACTATAAAAATGCATTCAGTTTTGCATGTAACAATAACCTTGCAGGATATGTTCCACCTGGTTACAATGCATTAAGATCAAAATTATTGGAAAGGGAAAGAGCACACATTGAGACATTGCTTGAACCGACGAAAGGAGTCTGGAAAGAAAAAGGTGTTAGTTTGATGTGTGATGGTTGGACAGATCCTCAAAGAAGACCACTCATAAATTTTATGGCCATTACAGAGAATTATCCTATGTTTATTAAAGCTGTGAATTGTGAAGGAGAATACAAGGATAAATTTTTTATTGCAAATTTGATTAAAGAGGTGATTGTCTTGATTGGGCCTTCAAATATTATGCAGGTTATTACAGATAATGCACCGGTATGCAGAGCTGCAGGATTGTTAGTTGAACAATCTTATCCCCATATATTCTGGACACCTTGTGTTGTGCACACTTTAAATCTGGCACTAAAAAATATTTGTGCAGCAAAGAATACAAAGGCAAATGAAATCATTTATGCTGAATGTCATTGGATAACAGTGGTTGCAGATGATGCTGTTCTGATCAGAAATTTTATTATGAACCATTCAATGAGACTTTCAATGTTTAATGACTTCTCCCACTTGAGAATGTTAGCTGTTGCTGAAACTCGTTTTGCCTCTGTGATAATCATGTTGAGAAGATTCAAGCAAATTAAAAATGTTCTTCAATCTATGGTGATTAGTGACAAGTGGTCTTGCTATCGAGAAGATGATGTTGGGAAGGCAAGGTATGTTAAAGAAAAGATCTTAGATGATTTGTGGTGGGATAATGTAGACTACATTTTGGATTTCACTGATCCAATCTATGATATGTTGAGAGAGGCTGACACAGATAAATCATGTCTACATTTGATTTATGAGATGTGGGATTCTATGTTAGCAAAAGTGAAAGAAATTATTTACAGACATGAAAGAAAGTCAAATGATGAAGACTCAAATTTTTGGAGTGTTGTCTATACCATTCTTGAGGATAGGTGGAGCAAAAGCAACACACCTTTGCATTGTTTGGCTCATTCATTAAATCCAAGGTACATTCATATTCATCTTTTAAATTAATTTAAATTTCTTAGTTAATGAACATGTAATTTATATGTTTTGTATTATTTGAAGGTATTCAAGTAAAGAATGGCTTCTAGAAGACCCTCAACGTGTCTCACCACAAAAAGATTTAGAAGTTTCAAATATGAGAAAGATATGTTTGAAAAGATATTTTCCAAATGAGGAGGAGAGAAGAAAAATTAATATAGAACTTGCAAAGTTCTTTGATTATTTAGAGGATTTTGGTGATCAAGAATCTTTGGTTGATAGATGGAGGATGGATCCAAAAATGTGGTGGTTAATTCATGGAGCGTCGGCACCTCTTCTTCAAACAATAGCAATCAAACTTCTTGGTCAAGTATCATCCTCTTCCTGTTGTGAGAGAAATTGGAGCACATACTCATTCATTCAATCAATGAAAAGGAATAAAATAACTCCACAACGAGCTGAAGATTTAGTTTATGTTCATACAAATCTTCGTCTTCTATCAAGGAAAACCCCACTTTATATGACAGGTGATAACAAGATGTGGGATGTTGCTGGAGATGGGTTCGAGTGCCTTGATGAAATGGGATTATTAGAGGTTGCAAATCTTTCTTTAGATGAGCCAGAGTTGGAAGCAATGATGTTCAATGATGATGATATTGAAGGCCAAAGACCAACATCTGAATCTAATTCTATCATTCCCTCTATTGAGTAGTTGAACTTTCATATTGTACTAAATAGTTTTTTGGTTATATTTTTGTGGTTGTACTAGACATTTTGTACTAAACATCTTTATGTTATGAGCTAAACAAGTTATCATGACATTGATTTAATATTGCTTGCCATTTTTAATATAATATTACCTTAATTTATATATATTATATTTAAAATTATTATGCCGTGTCCACGCCGCACCCGTGTCCTATATTTTTAAAAAATGCCGTGTCCCGTGTCCGTGTCGTGTCGTGTCCGTGTCGCCGTGTCCGTGTCCGTGCATCCTAGTTGAAAACAATGCAATGGTAGAAGAAGGTGAGATTATTACTGAAATGGAGCTGTATAAAAAAATAAACACTATTTCAAATCCTTGTGATATGCTCAGATCTTCATCTGAGGTGATGGAAAAAATAAATGACAGAAAGATTAAAGTCTCAACACCTAACGCTACTATGACTTAAACAATACAGATGGAGGAAACCAGTGGTGGAAAGGATTCAAGAAAGGAAAAATTCCTGGGAACAAATGCAGAAATATGTCAAGAGCAGAACAATGTACAAGGAATTAACGAAGATGATTCAATATCGAAAGCAGATAAAGACATAATAAGTGACCATAGAGGTAAAAATGAAGTTGTAACTAGTGAAATAAGTAAGGATATTCCCAAGGTATCGAACAGCAAAATCAAACTGGCCAAAGAAATAAAGATGCTTGGACCAATTAAGGTTAAGCAGAGAACAAGAAAAGGTGAAACAGGTTGTGAAAAGGTTGGGGCCTATTCCCCACAGCACCTTTAAATGTCTTCTATAATATTTTGGAACTGTAGGGGAGCAAAAAAGAAAGAAGCTTCCCACTATTTGAGGAGTTTGATAGTAGAGAATGATGTTTTTTTCATCGGTCTTATGGAAACAAAACTTGAGAATTTGGATAAAGAGGGAGTAAGGAAGATGGTGGGTGATGAATGGGATTTCTATCATTTTACTGCAACTGGAACATCAGGAGGAATTTTGGCATTATGGAAGCACAGGAATTCATCCTTTACGGTACTGGAATCATGCAATCAATGTATCATTGGAAAATTGACAACACCATTGAATAAAACTGTGAATGTATCAATTGTTTATGGAAATAAAGATTTATATGAAAGGAGGAAATTATGGAGGTTGATTGAAGTCAACATGAATAGTGAGGAGCAATGCATAATTGGTGGTGACTTTAATTGCTTATTGGCAAAGCATGAGAAGAAAGCAGGGAAAATATTCTTATTCACTCAAGGCCCTCAAGAAATGAAAGAATTCATGACAAATAATGACTTTCATGATATAGGATCTATTGGTCCTAAATTCACATGGTGCAACAATAAGGATGGACTTGCTCATATATGGGAAAGACTTGATAGAGTTTGGCTTAACTCTAAATCCATGGTGGAATTTCCTTATGCAAATATCAAACATCTCCCTAGAGCGACATCGGATCATTGCCCGGTTCTTCTTCATTTATCAAATTTGAAGCCAAGAAAGCATAGAGAAATCAGATTTGAAAATCAATGGTGTTCATATGAGGCAGCACGAGGTATTATTTCTAATGCTTGGAAAAAGAAAGATTATGGGGATACAACATATGTCCTTAAAAGGAAGATTAAAAGATCCCTAAAAAATCTTTATTTTTGAAGTAAAAATAAGTTGAGAGAACTCAACATTAAGAAGCAAGAACTGCAAAAGGATATCTTGTGTTTGCAAGAAGAAGAGGCGATGGAGGGTGGTTTAAATTCAGATAATCTACTTCAACTTAGAATGAAAGTACACGAGCTCAACAATACATTGGCAAGAATGGCAACATGGTGGAGACAAAGATCAAAGATACAATGGATGGAAGAAGGTGAAAAGAATACTCGTTTTTTCCACACCTATGCAATGGCTAGAAGAAACGGCAACCTGATTAATCAAGTAGTAGATGCAAATGATGTACTTGGAAACAGATCCAGAAATTATACATGATATCTTTGAGAAACACTTCACAAATAAATGGAGAAAACGCAAATGTGACCTCTCTAATTGGCCTCAATTCAGCAGGGAAAATTGTTTAAAGGAAGAAATGAAAGAGAAGTTGAACACTGATTACAATAAGGAAGATTTATATACAACTATCATAAAAATGAGCAACAATAAATCACCGAGCTGTGGGCTCCGAAAATTCGGCCCCGGCCTCCCCGCCGCGCGCGATTTCTTTTTTATGCCTGAGCGAGGGAGTTTTAACGAATTAAGTTCCGAGGTAAATTTTGGAAGGCAGATGGGTTTGTAGATAAGACACTACCCAGAGATTTCGCCCTCATTTTTGTGAGGACTTTATGATCTGAGTTCTGGTTTCCTATAGGCGCAAGCCCCTATAGTTAATTACCCCTCTCGATCACGAGAGAGAACTTTCGATTAAGGCTAGTCATCGATCGGATACGTAGAATATACGTGTTATCTGGCATATAGTAGCAGCAAAGGATTTGAAATTGGACATTTGAATGGTTTAGAGACTTGAAAATTTGGATAGTTTGAAGTTGAGATTTGATATTTAAAATAGAAATTGCGCCATCTTGCACTTAAAGCGGATGGTGGGGGAATGAATGATGGACCCGATCAAGATCCCATGGTTCCGTCGTCCCGGGCCATCGTGGTCCCTGGTCTACTTAGTCAGCGGAGGTAGTCGACCCAACCTGACAGAAGGATCCTTGTCGGCAGCCATGGGTTGCTTCGTCCAAGGGGACCTTGTAGACCTGGGGTGAGTGTTTGTCTAAGGGGACAAATTTGAATCCACCTTAGCTTACAGAGGGCTTTGTGCCCTATCGATCATATCCTATTGATTCATATCTCAAGGATTTGATGCCAATAAGGAGCGTATTGGCTATGGCCATAACCGGTATTTCGTGGTGCCATTTGACGGCAAAATCACTCGGTTCAGAGGGCCCCGGGTCATAACCGTTTATCCTGCGGTGCCATTTGGCGGCAAAACCGCCGGTTAGAGGACACGTACCACGTCCTTACTGGCAGGAGATTGTTTTGAGAATGAATCCTAGTGATATTTTCGACTAGACATTCGGCTCTTTGTGAGCAAAGGTTAACTTTAATTTGTCCACCCCGGCAAGCTGTTGCAGAGGGTGGATGGATTTTGCTTTTAGTATTTGATGGTTTGATTTCAAATTTAAAATATCTTGAATTTTGGGAATCTGTTCGATTTCTGGAAATTTGGATTTTTAGAATGGACTTGTGGGAGGCATTTAAAAATGCCTGAAATTGACCCCTCCGGTTGAGATCTTCAATCAACGCGGCCATCATCGGGGTGTTTGGGGGTCATTTCTTTTTATTGATTGAACCTTGTCAACTCTGTCGGGCTGTCGACAAAGGATCGGGTCTCTTGTAGGCTTTGTGCCTTTTGTTGAATGAATTCTTTTGATTTTAGGCCTTGAAGGCCGAATATGAATGTATTGAAACAAATACACTGATCGCCACAACCGTGTATTCGTTTAAAGGTTCGAACCCTGTCGACTTCTATTGATCCGTGTAGAAGGATCGGGTTTGAACTAGAATTCACTTATCGACCCGCGCAGCATCCCTAGGCGTCACGTGTGTACCAATAACACGCTCGCCGAGGCCCATGCGGGTTATAATTGTATTTACCCCTTGTGTACCTATGTGTATACAAACTACGGTGCACTCATGTGGGGGTACTTTAAAATATTTTGTAGTTGTGTAGATAACTATCGTTTGGATGCCCACAACTTTTCATTTGAAAGCTTATACACGCCTTCTGTCCGCTAATACGAGTGTTGCGGATCCGGTGGCGTCGCATTGTAGGTTGTAGACGCCTTCTGTCTGCTTTCATAGATGTTGCAGATCCGGTGGCGTTGGATTTTGATGTTGACTCCCCCTTTCTCAATCACCGGGGATATTCTTCTGGACTTTGAAGTCCGTTGCTTTGCTTTGAAAAGATCTCTTTTCAAGATCTTCGGTGTGTTGGACTTGATATTGACTCCCCCTTTCTCATTCATCGGGGAGGGTTATTTTCTGGATTTTGGAGTTTGTTGCTTTGTGGAGAACTCTTTTTAAAACTATCAGTGTGATAGATTTGTTATTTCCGGTGTTTGTGGGCATCCGGATTATTTTCTTCTCGGGTATAACACTAAGAAGAAACTTTGGAACACCAGGAAGTTTGGTTCTAATTTGTTCAAACATTTCCTCCCTTCTGCAAGAGGTGTTCTTTTTCGTACATCGAGCTGTCTTTGTACCCCACATGCTTGAAGATCTTGACCACCAATGTCATAGGTGATATCAATACTTGTGCCCACAGTGGTTCGTTGTACCTACGATATACCCACTGTTGTTATCCACAAGTAGTTTGTAGTCATCTGCATGAGACCGTTGTATCCGCTACGACCTCCTGAATGTATTTGTAGGAGACCCTGTTGACATCAGTATTGTGTCCACCTTTCACCAATCTCAGGTGGGCTGATGTCTGCATTCATTTGTAGAGGATGGATCTTTAATTGCTGGTCTCCAGTATTGCCTTCTCAGTCAACAGACAATCGTAGGGATCGTCGTAGGAGATATTTGCACTTGTGCCCATAGTGGCTTGATGTGCTTACGAAGTACCCACTGTTGTTATCCACAAGTGACTTGTATTCGCTGGCGGAGGACCATTATATCCGCTACGACCTCCTGAATGTATTTGCAGCAGATCTATTATTTCCGCATCTTTTCCACCCTTTCACTAATCTCGGGTGTGTTTGTTGATTATGTGCCCATAGTGGCTTGATGTGCTTATGAAGTACCCACTGTTGTTATCCACAAGTGACTTGTATTCGCTGGCGGAGGACCATTATATCCGCTACGACCTCCTGAATGTATTTGCAGCAGATCTATTATTTCCGCATCTTTTCCACCCTTTCACTAATCTCGGGTGTGTTTGTTGATTATACTCATTTGTAGAAGACGGGTCTTTCATAATTGGTCTTCCCGTATCGCCATCTCAATCAACAGGCGCTGTAGGGATTGTTGTAGCAATTCATGCGTCGATGTCTTGTTCGCCACGAGTCCCCTGTTGTTTGTTTGTATTGAAGCATGGTTCAGGCTCCTGATGAACCTCTCCTATTTGAATCCCATTTCAAACGGAAGATCGTCGTTGCATCTTATGAAGCAAATAGGCTTGTTATCTTTGATTAGCATCACATTAAGAGGCCGGTCCTCCTCTGTTGGTTGCATTTTAAGAAGACTGTGAAAACTGCTTCAAGCTTTGCCTTCAACGATCTTAAACATTCAATCGATACAACCCAATGCCACAGAACAACCAGCAAGAACACCTCAGTAAATGAAAAGTCACAGAGAGCGATTCAAACGAGAATGTACAGGTCTTCTTGAAGTCCAACTCAAGTTCTTGCTTGAGTTCAAATTGGTTTGAATTTGAGTTCAATCTGAGTTTGAGTAGGAGTTCATAACCCCCACTTAATGTTATATAGTTCGAGCTCAGAGTACAAGTTTAAGTGTCCCATGTAGTCCAAGTCCTCAAATTCAGTACAGGTTCAAGTGCTTGTTCCGGGTCTTCTGAAGTTCTTGCAAGTATATTTTCTAGTTCAAATTGACTTGAGTTTGGTTCAAATATGATTTTATTTCATTTGGATTTGATCTTTAGAAGTCATTTGAATTTGTTCAAATCATTGTACATTTCAGTGAAAATTTCGGCAGCACCCCAGCATATCCCCCGTTTGGGGAAAAATAGGGGAGCTGGGCCTTCCCACCACGCTACTAGAGCGTGTATGGTAGGTGTCCTTGGACACCGCGGCCGTACAAAATTTCATCCCACCACGCTACAAGAGCGTGTATGGGGCCTTCAGCAGTACCCGTACAACAGAACAACAGTGACTCCCAGAACAGCAGTGACTCCCCACCACGCTACAAGAGCGTGTATAGGGCTCTCCCACCTCGTCGTATGCATCGCACTGGGCTCCCTCCTACCGTGCTACAAGAGCGCGTATAGGTGGTTTTCCGGTCCGCTGCAAACGTCGAGAATGGGATTTGGAACATCATACCTCTCGTAGCAGTGTCGGCGGTGTCGGTGTCGAGGTCGAGGCCGAGGACCATCCCCACCACGCTACAAGAGCGTGTATAGGGCTTACCCGCCTCGTCGTATGCTTCGCACCGGGCTCCCTCCTACCGTGCTACAAGAGCGCGTATAGGTGGTTCTCCGGTCCGCTGCAAACGTCGAGAACGGGATTGGAGTTAGAAATGTATACCTTGAAGTCCAGCGGAGGTGGCTCGTGCATCGAGGTAGAGCAAGAGCAAGTATTATTATTTAATTAATTATAATTAATATTAATTAATTATAAATTAATTAATAAATTATTTTTAATTAATTACTTTAATTAATCATAATTAATTAAACTAATTAATTGAAATTTATTAAATTTAATTAAAATTATTAGTTATAATTAATCCATAATTAATTATAACTAATTAATTTTATTTAATTTTAACAAATTGTAATTAATTAAAATTAATTAATAATAATTAATCTTATTTTAATTAATTAATATTAACTCTAATTAAAATTAATTATAATTAATTAAATTAATTATAATAATTTAATTAGAATTAAATATAATTAATTATAATTAATTAAAAATAATAATTTTAATTAATTATACTTAATTAATATGATTATAATTAAATAAATAAATAAAATAAATAATAAAAAAAAAGAAATCCTCCCTCTCTCTCTCTCGGGTTCGGCATTACGGGATTTGGCCGGAGAAGTGCGTGAGAAGGGAGAAAGTTACCCTCACACGGAGCGAGTTCCCGTTGCTGCTTCCGATCGGAGAGGGGGAAACATCGACGAAGGAGCGACGTCGAACAACCACGGAGGGGCCGGAGCAGCGGCGCCAAAGGGAGAAAGTTAACTTCACAGAGAGCGGGCGCCTGCTCCCGGCTCCGATCAAAATGTCGTAACTTTGATCCGACTGGAAGGAACGTCGGAGGAGCAAAGTCGAACAGCCCTGGGGAGTCGAAGAAGCACGCGGTAGGGAGAAAGTTACCGTCCCAGCAAGCGAGCTCCAGTTGGTTGCTTCCGATCAAAGTATCGGAACTTCCGATCCGGCTGGAAAGGGGAAGTTGATCGAAGAAGCGTGGTCGAACGGCGTAGGAGGGGGCTGGGCCGGCTCCGGTCGTGGAAACAGAGGGAGGATCGGAAGGAGAGGGAGCGTTCGCGTGGATGAGCCCGGCGAGAGTGAGAGCAAAAGAGGCAGAAGCCTCTTTTTCTTCTCGTTTTAACGACACAAGGGTCGTGGAACCACGTCGTCGACGTGTGATGAATGACGCTCGGATGTGACGAACGACGTGCGGCCGACTTCCTGAATGTGCGGCTCTCAGGTACGAAATATTTTTTTTTTCTTCTTCTTTTTTTTTTGTATTAGATACGGGTCAACACGAGCACAGATGGAGCAAATGCTTGTTTTTTTAAATCATATTGGAGCATTGTAAGGGAAGACGCATGGAATGCAATTAATGACTTCTTCACAACGGGTGTAATGCCAGCTTATTGGAAAGAGACGGCGGTGGTACTCATTCCTAAAGCCCCAAATGCTTCGGAAAGTTCTAAATTCAGGCCAATTTGTTTATGTCAAACAACTTACAAAATGGCAGCAGGTATGATTTTAAGCAAAATTAAAACATGTCTTCCTAATATTATCTCGGAATATCAATGTGCCTTTATACCTAGAAGAAGTATATCTGATAACTACCTTATTGCACAAGAAATTGCGAATAAGATGAGATATTCTGTAGCAAAACCGGGTTACATGCTCTTAAAACTTGATATGAAACAAGCTTATGATTCAATGTGCTGAGAAACATTGAACCAAATTATGAAGATTTTGGGATTTCCAGAGAGGATTATACATTTGATAATGCAATGTGTTAGTAATCATAAATTTGTAATCAAAATCAATGGAAGGATAACAAATTGGATAACTGCACAATGTGGATTTAGACAGGAATGCCCATATTATTTCCTAGACTATTTATAATGTGCTCTGAGTTATTGTCCAAGGCTCTACAAGCAAAGAGCAATCAGCTGGGTATTAAATTAGCTACAAATGTAAAGACAATTACCCATTTACTCTATCCGGATGACGTACTAGTTGTTGCGGAGGCTAATAGAAAGAATATTGTCATTTTGAAGCAAATCTTTAATGACTATTGCGGATGGACAGGACAAAAAATCAACTCACAAAAATCATTGGTTCTATTTGGCAAAAAGGTTTCGAGAAGAATGAGGAAAAGAGAATAATCGAAGTTAAAGAGTTCAATTATTTGGGAATAAAACTGGCATTAAGGAGAATGAAAGCTATTGATTATAACTATTGTATAAAAAAAGCTAAGGAAAGATTGAACTCTTGGGGTACTTGGTAGATTTCTCTGGCAGGAAGAATAATGTTAATTAAAAGGGCATTCTCATCAATCATTTCATATTTAACAACACACTCTCTTATCCCAAGAAGTATTTTGATGACAATTGATTGCTTGTGTAGAAGTTTTTTGTGGCATAAGGAGAAAGGAAAACAGGGGATGCACTACATAGTGTGGCCGACATTATGCTTGCCAACCAATTCAGGAGGATTTAGAATTCAAGGAGCAGCTGAAAGACAAGGTCCATTGAGAGCAAGATTAGCCTGGAACTTCATACAAAAGCGGAATTCATTATTGAGCAGAATTCTGGAAAAAGGTATGGCAATTGCATTTGGAAAGAAGGAATAAAAAGGAATGCTTCTCCTCCTTGGCGCATCATTAAGGAAGGTGCAAACTATCTAAAGCCAATTACTGGATGGAATATCCAATCAGGTAAGAATATTGACATATTAAAAGATACATGGTTACTTGACAGAAATCTGGAGAAATGGTTGTCCACTAGTAATGCAAATGAGCTATGCGGTAAACATGTTTCTTTTCTAATAAATGCTGATGGATCATGGGACAAGGAGAGAGTGGAAAATTATTTCTCTGAAGAAATCGGAGAGTTGATTCTTCAAATACCTATTGGGAACGAAACAGGGGAAGATAGTATTGAATTAAAAAACAGTGATACAGGTATATCTATTTGTTCACTGTCATATGAAGCAAACTGCAAAAATCAAGAAGGAGAATGGAGTAATGTAAAATGGATGAAGAAGCTACAAATATCCCAAACAGAACTCCTGTTTTGGTGGAGATTGTTGAATGATGCATTACCAACCAATGTATGACTTAATCAAAGAAAATTATAATGCAGAAATGAATGTCCTCGAGGCTGCCAAATTGCTGAAGATACAGAACATATCATAACAGGTTGTGCCAAATTATTGGAATTATTGAATATTCTAAGGAAGTGGGGAATTAATGTTCCGATGTTCCAAAACAAATCTCAATGTGTTGTTGAACTGCAGAATTTAGGAAAAAGTAAAGCCGGTCTAGCTAAATTACATGCAGTGGCTGTTTACCACAATTGGAAAGTTCGAAACATGACAAAGCATGGAAAGACAGTACTGTCATCATCTTTTATAGCCGCAAAAAATTTTATCGAGTTTTTGTTCCTTACATTCAATCCCAACCGAAAAGAACTGGGACTCCAATCAACAAAAGTTGTCTAAAGCTTGGTGCCCCCCACTCATCGGTTCTGCAATCTAATATGGTAGGATTGGCAGGAGTCATGTAAAACCCAAAATTCGTCATTTGAGTGTGTCGCATGCATTTTGATGCACCGCGACGAACTTAAGTGAAATTTCAATGTCATCGGAATTCGACGAAATAAATTTTATTCAATTCATCATGAAATTTCGATCGAAACGATATAAAGGACTTGTATCCAATTTCACACGGATTTGAAATTAAATTCGGCGAAGTTCGTTTAAGTAACATTAGCCATATCTTCCATTTTTGCCCTCATGAGCTCTTAAGGAAATCTTTGTTAGTGAGGGTACATGCGTCTTTTGTTGAACCCTTTCCCTCATATAGGCAAAACACCTCCTAAGGACCGAATTATTTCGGTCCCTCTTGTGTTTCTCTCGGCCGAACGAAGGAGGGCGGGCAGCATAGAGGAGGGAGCGTCGGGTGCTTGCGTTTTCCGGTGACCGGCGATGGTTTCCAGCGGGCTTTTGTAGGGAAGTGGAAGAGAAAGCTAAGGGAATAAGAAAGGTAAGATTTAAACTTAAAAACCTTGTTCTTTTCCCTTAAATTTTCATGAACCAAATGTTTAGGGTTTAGCTTTTGATGAAGTTTTCTTTAGAATAGTGTTAGAGCTTGTTTATGCCCATGTTTCTAAGTCATAAGCAAGAAGTTTTTCTTAAGAAAAAAACTTAAGTTTCAAATTAGGGTTTTGGCATATTTGATGGGGCTTCCATAGAAAATTGTTAGAGAGTGTTTGTGTGCACACTCTTAAGTAAGAAAATGAATTTTTATGAAGAAAATTGTAGGTTCAAAAATTTAGGGTTTAGTGGAAAATTTCTTTTGTTCTAGGATTGATGTTAGGAGAGATTTAAAAGCATATTTAGCTTGAAATCCAAAGATTTCCCAAAGAGATTTTGGGGTTTCCACATTAAGGCTTTTCCAAAAATTAAAATTGTAAGTTTAGAGTTAAACCAAATTATTTCTAAGAGATTTGGGAAGTCTTTAATGAAGAAAATTTGAGGAATTTGAAAGAAAAATATTTTTCCTAATTTCTACAAATTTTAAATCCGAGATTTTTACATTAAAATTTCATTTTTTTTTTATTAAGGAAAAGAAGTGCTTAGATTGTGGTTTGTGAAGAATTAATAAATTGTGATAATAAGCATGCTTTAGGTGTAGGGATAGCGGGATATGGATTAACTAAGAGAATGGGCCTAAGAGGATTAAAGAGGATAATTAATTAAGATAATGTATATGATGTAACTAAGAAAAGTATAGGGTGCAGAGATAATGGGTTATGGATTTTAAATTTTTATCAAGTGGAATACAAGTTTGTGTATGATGAATTACGGAGTACCAAATATGGTGCCTTGGCACAATATGGTTCTTTGGAACAATAAGGCTCTTGGAGCAATATGATGATAAATGGCCAAATATGAGTTTGTACCTAATCAGTATAATATGGGTACTCCAGTACGGGTGTATTATGAATAAGCTATATAGTAAATAGTAATAGTTAAATGAGATAGATATTTGATAAGTAAGAAGGAACATGTAATGTGGCATCAACCTTACATATGACATAAATCCTATATATGGCATCAACCTTACATATGACATAAATCCTACATATGGCATCAATCTTACATATGACATAAATCTTACCTATGACATTAACTTTACATAGACATACGATATTATCTTGGCATATTAAATTCTTTTTCATTGTACGAATTTTAGATTGAAATTTGTCATTTGCTGAGCGTAACTCACTCCCAGCTTTGGAAAAATTTTCAGAACCTACTCGTAAGTGATGGCAGAATACCCGAGGTTTACTTACAGTCGTCGTACCCCGGGTGATAGGTTCTTATATTGTTTTCCTAGTTGTAGTTACTTTTCTTTTGGGTGGTTTTGTCATAGCATGTAATAGTCAAATGTTTGAAAACCACCTTGCACTTATAAACTTCCTTTTGTAATAGTTTAAATGTTAAATATATATTTTGGGAAAAAGTTTAGAGGCGCTTTTAATTCCTATTGAAGTATTTTAGAAGTTTTATACATGCAATATGATGATTTAAATGTTCTGAACGTCTGATTCCGTTCCCGCCTCGTCTACACGTGCTAATCGGGCCAGGTCGTGACAAGTCCTAAGAGATAATAAAGGAAGAATGATGTGTGTTTATGGCAAAAACTCATTCATTGGAATGTGGCTTGTCTTGAATTAAAAGCAATACTTCAGTTCTAAAATGTCATTCAAGATTGGATGATTGCAAATAGAGGAATAATCATAGAAGGAGACAATGTGAATATCATGAAAAAGCTCCAAAGAATTACAAAAATGAAATCAAAGAATAAGCATCCTCAAAGGATGAATCTTTCTTTTCTTGAAGTTTTTAATAACATTGTTTTTAATTTTGTACCTAGAGATTGTAATAAGGTAGCAGATTATTGCTCTCATCTAGCTTTGTTAGGTGACTTTTATTGGGACACTTTTTTAAACATGGAACCTCCATCAAGCTTTGTTGACTTGATTAGGAAGGACTGTGACAGGTTTATTTTTTCTTAAGTAGCCTATAATAGTTTCTTTTTTATTAGTATTTAAGGCAAGTTTGCATCCTTTATTCAAAAAAAAAGTTAAATAGACAAGGCTCTAGGAGACAGAACGATCTTCTTCATCTCTCTCGTGACTACAAGCATCAAAACTGACAAAACCCTCAGACATCTTCATCTTCTTCTTCGTCTTCCCCTCACACCAAGCAATGAAAAGAACCTATCGTCTCCCCCAACCTCTTCACCTTCTCGAGCACGACTCCAAGCGACAAAACCAAAGTTCGTTTGTCCCGCTTTCAACTCCAAATGACTAAATTGGTCCCTTTCATCTTCTTCTTCATACACTTTATCTTCTCGTGAGAGAAGGTGCCTACGAGGTCAATTCGAATGAAGTCATAACAACCGACTATAATAACCACCTTTTATTTTGTTTAGACAAGACCGGTTCAACCCATATATTCCCAATCCGGTCCCAGCATCGCCACCTCTCACTACTCACACGTTAAGTCGGGGCGATCGAGTGAGAGACAGAGAGAAAGACGAGTTATGAGAGAGAGAAAGAGATCACGCTAGGAGAGGCAGCGATTGAGCATACGAGCAAGAAATCGAGGGGTGGTGATCGATGTCGGCCTCCAATGGCACACGACGTTAGTGGTTCAGGTCAACTGCTTAACAGTTTGATGGCTTTGCCAATTTGATAAGTTAGATGGCTTTCGCAAGGTCGATGAAGAACAAGTTAATGGAGACAATAATGTAAGTATTGACACTTTTTTCCCTCATTTTAGTTATTCTTTTACAACCATCTTCCTCATACAATATATATATATATATATATATATATATATATATATATATATATATATATATATATAACCATCTTCCTCATACATTTAATTTAGACAAACCATAACACTAAACTTGCCCTGTGTGTTTATAGTTGCTCCTAGATGTATATATGCTAGTTGTTTCTATAAATAAGTGCAATTCTTGATAGGCCCATGAGAGGATATTATGCACAAATTAAATTTTATGTTATGAGATTTTGGTTAAAATATTAAATAGAAATATTTGGGCCACTTGACTCATGTCATCTTTGTTGTTATATTCACTTAATCATCTAGTAATGCAATCAAAAATTTGATAAGGGACCCAAATTTTTTATCACAAAAACAAACTCTTTCTAGGATGAAAGAAAGACATAAAATACTCAAAACTTGACAAAATATATCTAACAAAACTAAACACAACTTTAATATTATAAAAGGACTTACAAACAAGACTCTTACAAACTTGACTCAAACATGACACCCTAAACTTGCTTTACAAAAGAAGAAAGATACAGGTGGGGTGGTCACTTACGGAGAGACGAAAGAGGTTAGAAGCCGAGAAGAGGGGTGGAAAGTACTCGCAAGTCTTTCCTAGAGGAGATGAGAAGGAGAATGGAACAAGCTCGCAAGCTTTTCCAAGAAGAAACCCCCGGGTTTACATTTCCAAAAATCAATCACATAACATTACTCAAACAACCCAAAACATCTACTATTTATAGACATGAGAGTGGAATACAAACAGCCCCAAAAACCCTTCATATTCTTAATTAAATAAAGGAAATGAATAGCCAAAAGTCAACTCTAGGAAACGAAGCACCAAAGCCACGGAAAAGGCCCCCCAAAAGTCGCGGAAAACAGCCCAGCCAAGGCCCGAAGAGGCAGCCGCGGAAACCCAAGACGCCAAGCACGGAACCAAGGCACCAAGGCACGGGAAAGGCCACCCAGCACGGAAAACCAGCAGCCCACCGAGGAAGCCAAGGAGCCAAGGCACGGAAACAGCCACCCGTGGAAGCCAAGGAGCCAAGCACGGAAAACAACCAACCTAGGGATTCCAAAAACCATTTTGGAATCCCAAGGGACAAACTAAAATTTAAGATATAAAAACTATAAATAAAAATTACATAATTAAAATAATTAATGAACTAAAACCTAACTAATAATGAGCTAACCTTTAGTTCAATAAATGAACTAAAAACCAGCTCATAAATGAGCTAAATTCCAGCTCAAAATTTATTGAGTGAGTAAGCTGAAAGGAAGTCAAAACCAAATTTTTTTTTGGGTTTGATTTCACCCCCCCCCCCCCCCCCCTTGCCTACATCATCTAGGTTTAATATTAACTTACTAACTATAGCATTCAAATCTATAACCTAGAAGATTTTACTATATGGTAATGGTTATACAAATATACATTTAAATTAATTCTACTGTTCTGATTAGTAGTAGTTTATATTAGAGGAATCAAATTTTCATAGTTTAGAAGAAGCTATTTTATGTATTGGTGAAATTTGGTTGAATAAACACACAATATATATACATATATATTAGAGTTAATATTTAAACAAATAATTGTGGAATTGATTCTTAAAGACCTATCAAATATTTCGTTTAAGGCGTAGAAAAATATATTTATATGAAAGATAGTAAATAAAGCATTCAGGTTTGAGATTAATTATGATGAATAAATTAGGGTGCATGATAGAATCATTGATTTCTTAAAAAAAATGTTTTTAATTGATTGTTGATATTATTTAATATTTTGATGTGAGATGTACTGAATATGCGTTGATTTGGATTTTGTGGTGTACCATGTGTTGGCATGAGAGGAACAGCATCATGATCAAAATATTTGGTTGCTTATGATTCATGTTTAGTAGGTGACTCTTTACTAAGTAAGGGATAAATGTACTTTCCACTGTTAGGGGCACATACCTTGTTGCTTATTGTATGTTCTAATTATTGATAATATATACTATAATATGCTTATTCATTCATAGCACTTCAATTGATCTTTTTGACACGGTCTGATAATTAGCTTTGTCATGTTAATTATTGCTCAAATTCTTAAATAGTTTATATATTTTATTATGATTTTTATAAATGACTATTTTCCATACAAATCATGAGTTATGTAATATATATACTGGCTTAGTTGTGTTACAACATTTAATAAGAGCTATTAATGCAATACATAATATATAATATATGCATGTGTGTGATACATGTAAGGTTGATATTTAAACCTTTTTTGATATTGGCTAGCAAGACTGACAGGTCCACAGTGCGATGAATCTATAAGAAATTATTGGTTCTCTTTGGGATTAGTGTCTACCTTTCCCAGCAGGGTATTATAGTAAAACGACTATAAAAGAATATGTATTGATATAAAGAGAAAAAATAATAAATGACTATGGAGTCATTGGTGAATGTATAAATACAGCATGTTTGTAAGTAAATATTTTCGCATTTTAATATAATGATTATTAGTTGGCATGAATATTTTTTATGAACTTTGCTACATAAAAACTCTAGTAAATGATTTATAAATTCAAAAATCTCATTTTTTTATATGTTGTTTGCTACTATTATTGTTCACTTTATTTATTTTCACTCATGACCTTTTCTTTGCTCATATTTATGTCTATGACTTATCGTTTATGTTTTACTCGATGGGATTTTACCTACTAAATTTGTTTTTGCAAACTCACACATATCCTTCATGATTTTAGGTTAATAGCCATGCAATTCTGAAGGAGTTTTTAGGTTCATACTTCCAAGTTCATTTTTTTAAAGATATTTAAGGTTAGAGTTATTTAATTGATTTAATAGTATAGAGGCAATTCTTTTATATTTTGGTGGGATATTTAGAATGTATTTGTGTTTAGATTCTTTGATGATTTTATTAGTGGGCACAAGTTGTTGAAATCATATATTTCCACTTATCTGAAATTTTTTAGCTCGCACCCTCCCCTTTGAGTTCCTGTAATTTTTCTCAGGCCTGATGGCAGAGTGTGACAAAGTGGTATCAAAGCTTTAGGTTTGATCTTCTAGGCTTAGTCTTCGAAGGGATTTTCTATGAGTAGGATTTTGACATTTCATCAACATTAGCATTACTATGGAGGTGTCGATAATAATGAATGAGAAATTAGGGATTCAATATTTGTAAACTCTCAGTGTTGAATGGTGGATATTTAAATGAATGAATGCTTTTTTTTATTAATGTATTATGCGTTGAAGACATCTATGCCAACTCAATTTAATGATATGATAATTTTTGGAGGATTCATGTTTGAGACTTTATGAAATTCAAGATTTATAACTAGGGATGCAATCTTTGTATACTAGAAATTATAAATGCATTCAGTTTTCTTTAGACTTAAAAATCATTAGATATAGAACAATTAAATAAATAAGTTGAAGTAAAGATGAATATAACTTAATGTTTACATGAGGTAAGATCATATACATGTGTCCCACGTTAATTAGTAAGAGATATGGTAAACTTAGGGAGATTGCACTCATACAACTTACTTGTTCTTGCATAGCATCAGTGAATGATAGCATTATAAAATATGTGACGTTTAGCAAGAGATGTATCGCTCATATTAAAAATTGGTTCATCTAAAACTAGATTAATTATATATGTTATCAATCTAATTAATTGATTGAAACACAACTTAAAATGATTTTTGTTTATTATGGTATTGTGTTGTAAGTACATATTTAATTAATAATAGTAATATGAGTGGTATGTATATCATATGGTCCTAATGGTTTGTTTATGACCAAGCATGAAACTTGTGCACCATTTCATACAAGGAGGCTCTATCCATATTTAATAATTAATGCACATGCCATACTGCATTAATATTGTAACTAAAAGAAATTTAATTATGCTAAACTAGATATTATGATAGTAGTATATTGTATTGTAATAGCCATTGTTTAAAATTGCGCAATATGAGGCCCGCCTTTGCACAGATCCAGTGAAACATGCCCCGAGGCTTACTCCTCTAGTTTCTTTTATGAGGCATGCGCCACTACTTTGTTGAGGCCCGCCTTGAGGCTAGCCTCGCCTCACTGCACTGACATGAAGCTTACGCCTCACCCTTATATATATATAAACCTACATAAATCATAAAGTAAAGCCCCGAACAAATCACACTTTGTACACCCCCAAGTCGCAGGAATTTCCTCTCAACCTCCAGCCCGTCGCATTTGCCACAGCCATCACCGTCATAGCCATCGTCAATGTCACGACCCGGCTCAGTTAGCCCGCAAGTGCGAGGCAGAAACAGAGGTCAGACAGGATGGAATAAACCTTCATAGCATAACATCAAAAGATCTAACATAAACCAAACATTTTCAACTATAAAATGAAAGAGCCACTAAAGTAAATCCAAGTAAATCTTTCACTTTTCATTCATCTTTCAAAAGAAATATGTACATAGAGAGTTCATCCAAAAGAAGGGATCTAAACAAATCTAACTCTCACAAAAAATCTACACATACAACCTTTTATCATCAAAATAACAAAACTCAAAAGAACCTGCCGCCCGTCATCTCCCTACGACGGTAAGTGCGCGGTGGTTGGTTTGTCATTATCTATTCACAGGATCTCCTGAAAATTTCCCACAACATGGGTGAGTCATAACTCAATAGGCAAATGCTTTTTCAACTAAATTTAGAGAACAAGGCGAGGGAAATAACATGTATGTCAATGCTTTGTGTAGGAACATTAAACAAATCATAAAAGTTCAGTAACATGCCTCTAGGTCAACCATTAAGTCTCTTTCTTTAGTTAAGCTTGCAACTAATCACTTTACACAATACATGAATTATTTTCATGAATCACAAGATGTTTTATATACATATAATGTAATGTATATCTTATAATCACCCGTCTCGGAAGCATCTTTTGTACTGATCAGGTACAATTTGTTTGGCCATTCCTTTTCCATTTGTTTCATAAGAACCACCTTTACCATTTGGTTCATAAGAACCACATTTACCAATGCTCAAAAGAGCATCCCATTACCAAAGATACCTCCGCATCAACATGCACATACATTCATTCTTTAATTATTCATAGGAATATTCTTATTCATGCATATGGTCAATTATCTCCTAATGTGCTACATGATTTCATGTTAGCATGAGAAAAGAAAATGAGCTAAGTACATTCTTTATTCATTCCTTTAGAAAGAAACAAGTGCAATATATATATCATCACATAAGAGATGTACTTGCAATGTAAGATAACACATTGTCTCTAAACCATTACCAAATGAGTTCATATAATTAGGCAACCATAGAAACATGTGCATGACATTAAGAGCATAATAAGATATAAAAGTAATACGATTGGAAGAATGCAAAAAATCTTCACAACAATATAAAACATGCTATGGTGGAAAGAATTGAAATTTTCTTCTAAATTTAAAAGTGCCACATTTACCTACCTCAATAAACCGTGCTCCGCCAAATATCTTTACGAACTCTTCCTTTCCACACGTTCAACACCTAAATGAAACACAAACATCAAGTAAAAATTACTAAACCCACATAAATTCTCTAAACCCTTATACTATGGTAATAAAGGACCCCTCCCTAATTTATGTTCATAATTCCCATCTAAACCCCCTTAAATCCTATGCTATTTTTTATAGAAGAATCATATTCCTAAATTTCTATTTAAGCACACACATCATTCCCTACACTCAATATAAATTTAAAATTAAATTTTATTTTCGGAATTTTTAAATACCAAAAATAGGAAAATTGATTTTTGATGTAAGAGTCCTAAGTTTGCTTCTAAAAGTCTTCCCAAACCTAAAGGAAACCTTCAAGATCAAAAATTCTACGATTAGGGAAAAACCCTAATCTCCAAACCTAAAATTTCTTCACAAAAAAATGCATTATTTTTCTACTATGGGCCTCCTAATGTCATTTAAAAACTATCTTACAAAACCAAATTGAAAGAAAAGAAAAAAAAGAGGAAACCCTAATTTTTTTTAAATCCACAATTTTAGTGAAAATATTTCATTCTTAGGTTTAAAAACATCCCTTAACCCTCCCCTAAGCTTTTCTCAAAAAAATCTCTCATTTCCACCAAACCCTAACTTCATTCCTTGGAGAAAACTCAAAGAAAAGGAAAGGAAACACTAGCAAACCACTTACCTTAGTCTTCCTCACGAGTTCCCTTCAATCTCCCTCGCAAATCGCCGCCGGAAACCACCCCTAAGAGCCTCAGTTCCGCCTCCTACCCGCGCCCCTTTCCTCTCATGCTCGGTTCCGCCACAAGTAAGGATGGGGGACCGAAATATTTCGGTCCCCTATTTAGAGTGGGAGCCTCATTCTATTTTTCCTAAAGTCCAAACTTTCCTCACTTAAACCATTTGTGTTTTAACACTCCTTGACGGCAATATGGGCATTATCAAACTTACGCGAATTTTAATTCTTAAATTATGTGAAATTACACATGGGTTCTATATATCGTTGTGCTCAGAATTTTACGCTCCATTTTATAAAATTATTTGCGTCGAATTCTGACGGCTTAGAATTTTTCACTTAGAACTCGTCGCGATGCATCGAAAAGCGTGCGAAGACAAAAATGTTCGCTAATTGTGATGATTCTCGTCATGTAATGTACTTTTGATATGATATTTGGAATTTGAAACCAAAGTGTCTTAGATTATATACCTAATTTTAATTGCTCTTTTTGATGATTCATTGCTGATAGATTCTTGAACTCAAATGATCTTTGTGTTACATTTAAATTTATGTCTAAATGTTTTTAAGAATAATATAGTGAAATGATCTAAATTTCGAGGACGACGTTCTCTTAGGGTGGGAAAAATATAAAAACCATGTTTTATTTTGTTCGGACTAGACCGGTTAAACCCATATATTCCCAATCTGATCCCAGCATCACCTCCCCATGCTACTCACACTTGAAGTCGGGGGGATCAAGTGCAAGAAAGAGAAAGACAAGTTGCGAGAGTGATCACGCGAGGAGAGGTGGCGATTGAGCATACGAGAGGGAAATCAATTGTGGGGGGGGTGATCGACGTTGGCCTCCAATGGCAAGCAACGTGAGCGGTCGTGGTCGACTGCTTCACAGTTCGATGGCTTAGCCAAATTGATAAATTAGATGGCTATTGCAAGGTCGATAAAGAAGTTAATGGAGACAATAATGTATGAAAGTTTTGACTCTTTCTTCCCCACATTTTAGTTCTTCTTTCACGATCATCTTCCTCATCCATTTATTTTCAACAAACCCTAACACTAAACTTATACTATGAGTTTATAGTTGCTTTTAGGTGTATATAAGCTAGTTGTTTCTATAAATAAGTGCAATTCTTGATGGGCACTTGATGCGGGCAAAAAATCAGGGGGGGGAACCCGGATCTTTGCCCACAAAAATAAGAACACACTCACTAGGTAATAGAATGAACAAACTCTTACATTTCAAATAAAAAGAACACTTAGGAACATAATAACAAAAGACACTTTGATATATAAAACGAAAGACTTACAAACTTGACTCTTACAAACTTGACTCAACCAAGACACCCTAAAGAAGCTTTCCAAAAGAAGAAGGATACAGGTGTAAGACTCAATCAGGTATGTTACATAACTTAAATATATTATAAAACTTATTACAATAATAAATTAATGTTAAATAACTATTAATATTTAAGTTTTGTTAATTATTCTGTAGTCAAATATCTTAAACTAATATATATAAATTAAATAATAATCTTATTTCCATTCAGGCATCGAAAAAGGCATCCGTTGGCTTTCACGTTAATGGAAACTGATTGGAAAATGAGGGTTGGTTATTACATTGGATAAGGATTGAAGTGGGACCCACTTCCCCTTGGCTTGATCCGCATAAACGTGGATATTCCATAGATATAGCAAGTGAAGGTTTCGGTGCAGAGAAAATTCCCTTAGGTTGTTCGGCAATACATACAGAATTTACTATTCACCTATTCAGAGGTTGTAGGCGGAGAAGGGAAATCCTGTAGCAGTGTTCGTTATACTGTCTGCTTGCGGGAATACCATTTGTTTCGGTATAATAGAGGAAGGCAAGTGTCACTGGGCACTAAGGAATTCACATAATTCCTGTTACTGGGAGAATTCGGCCTAAGTGCAGAAATTCTATAGGGAATTCGGTAGTGCAAGGAAGCCAAACCCATATCAGTTCACTGCAGAAATTTCTGAGAAATCACTTCAGGTATGGTAAGTATTTTTAATAGTAAATGTAATTAATAAACAACATTCAGGATTTAGAATGATGAATCTAATTGGAATTGTAATTATAGTTGTGGAAGAAGCAATAAAGGAAGAGTGAGAAGGAAAAAGAAATTTAAAAAGAGGAAACCAAGGTAAGTTCTTTTGGTATGTGCTTAGGTTAGGTTTCCAATTGGCAGTGAAAGTTTTTAAAGATGTTATAACTTATGATGTCATAGATACATTTGGTCATATGCAAAAAGAAAGCTTTGAAGTGACTTACAATCATAGAAGAGTTCGTAGTAGGGAATTGGAGAAGACGACTCGACAAGAGGGTAAGTATTGCCAAATTAATGTTTAAAGAAAGTTATGTGTTATGATGAATTTATTTTCTTTAAAATGTTTTCTCCAAGCTTTTGAATATGATCTACTGCTTATACCTTTTGCTATCATATAAGTTCACATAAGGTTTGGTTACATCATTCAAATGGTTCTATGTAAGAATGTTGGGAGGAATTTAAAGTTTCTTGAAAATGTATGCATATTACTTATACACAAGATGTGTCATGAATGATAATGAAGACTGATATGATATGAATTATGAAAGAATGTTGAAAACTAAATTAATATAAAGTTTGGCTATGAATAATGTATACTTTATCATTGTAGTTGGGACAAAAGGGTTCCCATATCAGAACTACATGATAAGTGGGGCAAAAGGGACCCAGAAAATTATGAAGCCTGCATAGCAGGTGGGGTAAAAGGGATCCCACAAGAGACAAAAGGGACCTCTATGTAATTCAATGGTGATAATGCCAGGTTTACCTGGGCTCCATTGAATAATGTTATGAAAAATATAGCCAAATCTTTCACATAAAATTTATATTCAACAAAGATTTAAAAGATAGTACAGCATAATATTGATCAAGACTTGTAATATTTCAATAATAATTTTTAAAGTTGTAATCATTCATGTTATATTATTTTAATTGCTAATTAATCCTGCATTACTTGCTGAGCCTCATAGCTCACCAGAACTTTCTTCTGGCTGTTGTTACAAGAAAGGGAAAAGAGAAGATTGACGCAAGCTAATTTATGCAAGTGTTTCTTCTTTTCATGTTAGATTACCTTCTGTTAGTAAGTTTAATTTTACAGTATGAAAGCAAATTAGACATGTATTACTATGAATTATTTGGTTTTCCTTAGTGGCTCTGTACTGGGTTTTGGATGAAACTTAGAAATTGGTACATGTTTCCTTTATAGTATTAGATGAAGTTTATATGACCTTTTATATGAAGTCTTAATGTAATGAAATCATAATGAGATGTTTAGTGATGGAAATGTATGTTTATTCTTGTTACACTCTACCTTACTGTTTAGGGGTACTGTGGGGTGTTACAACAGGTGTGGTGTAAACTTGCGGAGAGACGAAAGAGGTTAGAAGCCCGAGAAGAAGGGTGAAAAGAACTCGTAAGTCTTCCCAAGAGATGGAAGAAGAAGAAGAGGAAGAAGCTCGCAAGCTCTTCCAAGAAAATCCGCAGATTTCTTTTCAAAAATTCATATTACTCTCTTTAAAACATTACAAAGCATCTTATATATATATAGGTATGAGAGGAGAAACCAAACAGCCACATAATTGAATTCCCACAGGAATCCAAGCAACACAAACCACGGAAAAGCCCCCCCAACTTCACGGGAAAACAGCCCAACCAAGACCCTAAGAGGCAACCGCGGAAACCCAAGAGGCCAAGCACAGAACCGAGGCACCAAGGCAGGGGAAAGGCCACCCAGCACAGAAAACCAGCAGCCCACTAAGGAAACCAAGCAGCCAAGGCACGGAAACAGCCAACCGTGGAAGCCAAGGAGACAAGCACGGAAAACAACAAGCATAGGGAATCCAAAAGCCATTTTTGAAAACCCAATGGACAAACTAAAATTTAAGAGATAACAACTATAAATAAAAATTACATAATTAAGATAATTAATGAACTAAAACCTAGCTAGTTTTTAGTTCAATAAATGAACTAAAAAACAGCTCAAAAATAAGCTAAATTCCAGCTCAAAATTTATTGAGCTAGTAAGCCCAAGGAAAGTCAAAATCAACTTTTTTTGGGTTTGATTTGACCCCCCCTTTGCCTACATTAGACTCCCCTTCTTGAGAACTCATCTCGCGATGAGTTAGCTTTTGTTTTCTTCTGAGGAGGTGAAGACGGAGCATCCAGTTCTTTAATCTTTTCTCCAAACTCCTTCAAAATTTCTCCTTGCTCTTTCTCGAACGGTCTTTGAAGATACGTCTTCCATTTCTCGAATTTCTGATCACATAAGAACATGTGATATTGAAGTTTGAAAAATCTGTCTTGAAGCAGATCGGTTGAATCGCCTTCAGTTGGAATCCATCTATCCAACGGAAGAGGGACATCAGGATTATCTGGATTGATTTCCTCCTTGAATGAAGCCATGTTTTTGTCTTTTTCCATTTTTAAAAGAAAGACTCAACAATAAACTTTGACACAAAGAAAGACTCAACCTAAAAAACTTAGACTCACAAGACTCACACAACTTGACTTGACAAACCAAATTAAAACCTAGGACTTCCTAACTTGCTCTGATACCAAAAATGATGCAGGCAAAAAAATTCAGGGGGGGGGACCCGGATCTCTGCCCACAAAAATAAGAACACACTCACTAGGTAATAGAATGAACAAACTCTTACATTTCAAATAAAAAGAACACTTAGAAAGATAATAACAAAAGACACTTTGATATATAAAACGAAAGACTCACAAACTTGACTCAACCAAGACACCCTAAAGAAGCTTTCCAAAAGAAGAAGGATATAGGTGGGGTGTAAACTTGCGGAGAGACGAAAGAGGTTAGAAGCCCGAGAAGAAGGGTGGAAAGAACTCGCAAGTCTCCCCAAGAGATGGAAGAAGAAGAAGAAGCTCGCAAGCTCTTCCAAGAAAATCCGCAGATTTCTTTTCAAAAATTCATATTACTCTCTTTAAAATATTACAAAACATCTTATATATATAGTTATGAGAGGAGAAACCAAACAGCCACATAATTGAATTCCCACAGGAATCCAAGCAACACAAACCACGGAAAAGCCCCCCCAACTTCACGGGAAAACAGCCCAGCCAAGACCCGAAGAGGCAGCCGCGGAAACCCAAGAGGCCAAGCACGGAACAGAGGCACCAAGACACGGGAATGGCCACCCAGCACGGAAAACCAGCAGCCCACCGAGGAAACCAAGGAGCCAAGGCACAGAAACAACCAACCGTGGAAGCCAAGGAGCCAAGCACGAAAAACAACAAGCATAGAGAATCCAAAAGCCATTTTTGGAAACCCAAGGGACAAACTAAAATTTAAGAGATAAAAACTATAAATAAAAATTACATAATTAAGATAATTAATGAACAAAAACCTAGCTAATAATGAGCTAACCTTTATTTCAATAAATGAATTAAAAACCAGCTCATAAATGAGCTAAATTCCAGCTCAAAATTTATTGAGCTAGTAAGCCCAAGGGAAGTCAAAACCAACTTTTTTTTGGGTTTGATTTACCCCCCCTCCCCCCTTGCCTACATCAGACTCCCCTTCTTGAGAACTCATCTCCCGATGAGTTAGCTTCTGTTCTCTTCTGAAGAGGTGAAGACGGAGCATCCAGTTCTTTAATCTTTTCTCCAAACTCCTTCAAAATTTCTTCTTGCTCTTTCTCGAACTGTCTTTGAAGATACGTCTTCCATTTCTCGAATTTCTGATCACAGAAGAACATGTGATATTGAAGTTTGTATAATCTGTCTTGAAGCGGATCGGTTAAATCACCTTCAACTGAAATCCATCTGTCCAACGGAAGAGGGACATCAGGATTATCTGGATTGATTTCCTCCTTGAATGAAGCCATGTTTTTGTCTTTTTCCATTTTTAAAAGAAAGACTCAACAATAAACTTTGACACAAAGAAAGACTCATCCTAAAAAACTTAGACTCACAAGACTCAGAAGACTCACACAACTTGACTTGACAAACCAAATTAAAACCTAGAACTTCCTAACTTGCTCTGATACCAAAAATAATGCAGGCAAAAAAATCAAGGGGGGAAACCCGGATCTCTGCCCACAAAAATAAGAACACACTCACTAGGTAATAGAATGAACAAACTCTTACATTTCAAATAAAAAGAACACTTAGAAACATAATAATAAAAGACACTTTGATATATAAAACGAAAGACTTACAAACTTGACTCTTACAAACTTGACTCAACCAAGACACCCTAAAGAAGCTTTCCAAAAGAAGAAGGATACAGGTGGGGTGTAAACTTGCGGAGAGACGAAAGAGGTTAGAAGCCCGAGAAGAAGGGTGAAAAAAACTCACAAGTCTCCCCAAGAGATGGAAGAAGAAGAAGCTCGCAAGCTCTTCCAAGAAAATCCGCAGATTTCTTTTCAAAAATTCATATTACTCTCTTTAAAACATTACAAAACATCTTATATATATAGGTATGAGAGGAGAAACCAAACAGCCATATAATTGAATTCCCATAGGAATCCAAGCAACACAAACCACATAAAAGCCCCCCCAACTTCATGGGAAAACAGCCCAGCCAAGACCCGAAGAGGCAGCCGCGGAAACCCAAGAGGCCAAGCACGGAACTGAGGCACCAAGGCACGGGAAAGGCCACCCAGCACGGAAAATCAGCAGCCCACCGAGGAAACCAAGGAGCCAAGGCAAGGAAACAGCCAACGTGGAAGCCAAGGAGCCAAGCACGGAAAACAACACGCATAGGGAATCCAAAAACCATTTTTGGAAACCCAAGGGACAAACTAAAATTTAAGAGATAAAAACTATAAATAAAATTACATAATTAAGATAATTAATGAACTAAAACCTAGCTAATAATGAACTAACCTTTAGTTCAATAAATTAACTAAAAACCAGCTCATAAATGAGCTAAATTCCAGCTCAAAATTTATTGAGCTAGTAAGCCCAAGGGAAGTCAAACCCAACTTTTTTTTGGGTTTGATTAACCCCCCCCCCCCTTTGCCTACATCAGCACTAGAGAGGAAATTATGCACAAATTAAATTTTATGATATGAGATTTTGATTAAAAGATTAAATAAAGACATTTGGGCTGACTCATATCATTTTTGTTGTTGAATTCTAATAAACAACAACATCAATCATTTAACCCACTATGTGGGATCAGCTACATGAATAATTTTTCTCCATTTGTGCCCTATTAAAAGTTAAATTCTCACTTAACCCAATTATATTCATTTAATCATATAAATTTAATATTAACTTATTGAGTGTAACATTCAAATCTATAACCTAGAAGAGTTTAGTATATAGTAATGAAAGATATTTTAGATATTAAGAGAAGCTACATTTGTGATTAGTAATAGTTTATATTAGGGGAATCAAATTTTCATTGCTTAGGAGAAGCTATTTTATATATTGTTGCATAAATATGCATATATATTTTAGAGCTAATATTTAAAAAAAATATTTGTGAGAATTGATTCTTAAGGAGCTATCAAATATTTCATTAAGTCGTAGAGAAAGATATTTATATGAAAGATATTAAATAAAGCATTAATATTTGAGATTAATTATGTCGAATAAATTGGGTGCATGAAAGAATAATTAATTTCTTTATAAAAAAATACTTTTAATTGATTGTTGTTATTGCTTAATATTTTAATGTGTGATGTATTGATATATATATATATATATATATATATATATATATATATATATATATATATATTGGATTTTTGAGGATTTAGGATTTGTGGTGTACCATGTGTTGGCATGAGAGGACCAGCATCATGATCAGAATATTTGGCTGCTTATGATTCATATTTGGTAGATGACTCTTTATTGAGTAAGGGATAAATGTATTCTCCCTTGTCAATGTTGACCTCTGATATAAAAAAAAAAGAAAAAAAATCATCGTATCTCACCTGCTCTGCCGAAGTCGTACCTCCCACGTCGCTGGCACGCTGAAGTCGCGTCTCCCACGTCGTTGGCACGCTAAGGCCGCGTCTCCCACGTCGTCTACACGACGCGAATGCGTCGTTAAATAGCCGAAGGGAGGCCTCGTTCGGCCGATTCTCCCGAGCTCTCTCTCTCCCCCTCTCGTCTCTGTTCGACTTCGCTGCTCGACGACGTTCCCTTTCAGTCGGAACGAAAGTTACGACGTTTGGTCGGAGGCGACAACAGGAGCCCGCCGGCTGTGAGATAACTTCCTCTCGTTCGCACGTCTCTCCTGCTCCTTACTGTCCGACTTCGCTCCTCCGACGCTTTTCCTTCCTGTTTGAATCGGAAGTTACAACATTTTTATCGGAAGAAGCAACGGGAGCTCGCGTGCAGTGAAGGTAACTTTCTCCCCTTACACGCGCTTGTTCGGCCGAATCCAGTAAACCGCCGAACTATAGAGAGAGCGAGAGGGATTATAAAGTAATTATAATTATTTTTTAAATTAATCATTATGATTAATTAAAATTAATTATAATTAATTTAATTAGTTATAATTAAATAATTATAACTAATTTAATTAATTATAATTAATTTTAATTAAAATCAATTTTAGTTAATTATAATTTATAATAGGTAATTATTATTTATTAATTATAATTTATTAAAATTGATTAATATTCATTAGTTATAGTTAAAGTAATTATAACTAATTATTTTAATCAATTTTAAATAAGCTATAGTTAATTATTTTAATTAATTATAATTAAAAATAATTATGATTATTTAATTATAAGCATTAAAAAAAATGCTCCTCCCTTCCCTCTCCTTCCTGGCATTCGTGTCGGACCGGCAAACCACCTAAGCACGCCTTTGGTGCGCGTGGTAGGAGGGAACCCGGTGCGACACCTACGGCGAGGTAGGCGAGTGACCTCTCAATCCACATGTCAACCACGACAAACCCGCGAATGTATGAAATTTTCTAAACTCAAAACTCTGTTTCAATGTTCGTGGCGAACCGGAAAACCGCCCCAAGCACGCCTTTGGTGCGCGTGGTGGGATGGGACCCCGGTGCGGCACCTACGGCGAGGCGGGGTCGCTCATAAGTACCTCCGAGCGGGGGGAAATGTCAAAAATTGCCCTTTTTTATAAAAAAAAAATGTTTTTTAAAACCCCAAGCACGCCTTTGGTGCGTGTGGTGGGAGAAAAAAATAAAAAATCACCGTCGCGGTGTCTCACCAACACCAACAGTGCACGTCTTTGTTGACGTGGCGGGTAGGCGGCCTCTTGGTTTTTTCCCCTTAACGGGGGAGACGCCGAGAGGCTGCCGAAATTTTGTCCGAAATAGGACAAGGACTTGGAGCAATTTGGGACCTGGACTTGATTGAACTCAAAAGAACAAGAGCCTGAACTCCAAAGAACAAGGACTGGTGGACCTAAATCAGAACAAAAATCTAAATGATTAATCAAGATCAAAATCAAATAAAATAAAATCAAGTTGTAATCAGAAATCAAAATCAATTTGAGAATACGAATGAACTTCAAAGATCCCAGAAGACTTCGAACAAAAAGTGAACATGAAATTATACTTGCAAGAACTTCAGAAGACCCGGAACAAGCACTTAAACCTGTACTTAAACTTGAGGACTTGGACTGCATGGGACACTTGAACTTGTACTTTGAGCTCGAACTATATAACATTAAGTGGGGGTTATGAACTCCTACTCAAACTCAGATTGAACCCAAATTCAAATCAATTTGAACTCAAGCAAGAACTTGAGTTGGACTTCAAGAAGACCTGTACATTCTCGTTTGAATCGCTCTTTGTGGCTTTTCATTTACTAAGGTGTTCTTGCTGGTTGTTCTGTGGCATTGGGTTGTATCGATTGAATGTTTAAGATCGTTGAAGGCAAAGCTTGAAACAGTTTTCACGGTCTTCTTAAAATGCAACCAACAAAGGAGGACCGGCCTCTTAATGTGATGTTAATCAAAGATAACAAGCCTATTTGCTTCATAAGATGCAACGACGATCTTCCGTTTGAAATGGGATTCAAATAGGAGAGGTTCATCAGGAGCCTGAACCATACTTCAATACAAACAAACAACGGGGGACTCGTGGCGAACAAGACCTCGATGCATGAATTCCTACAACAATCCCTACAAATGCCTGTTGATTGAGATGGCAATATTGGAGACCAGCAATCAAAGATCCACCCCCCGCAAGCAAGTGCAATCGTCAACCACCCGAGATTGGTGAAAGGGTGGATATGATGCAGAAGCAATGGATCTTCTACAAATATTTTCAAGAGGTCGTAGTGGCTACAGCGGTCCCCTGCAAATGTATACTTGTGGATAACAACAGTGTATTGAAAGAACAACGAATCACTGTGGACACAAGTATGAATATCACCTACAACAGTGGTGATCAAGATCTAAAAGCACGTCGGGTACAAAGGCAACCCGGTGTACGAAAAAGTACACTTCCTGGCAGAATCAGAAAGGAAGTATGAACAAATTAGAACCAAACTTCCTGGTGTTCCAAAGTCTCTTTTTAGTTCTATAATTAAGAAGAAAATAGTCCTGGTGCCCACAAACACCGGAAATAACAAGTCCACTACACTGACGACCTCAAAGGAAGTTCTCTTCAAAGCAATGGACTTCAAAGTCCAGAAGAATCCCCCGGTGAATGAGAAAGGGGAGTCAACATCAAAACGCCACGCCACCAGACCTGCAATATTCATGCAAGCGGGCAGAAGGCGTTTACAAAATATTTCAAAATACCCCTGCACCTGCACTATAGTTTGTATACACATAGATACACAATGGGGTACGTCTGAATATATATAAAAATCAACCGCATGGGCCCCGGCGAGCGTGTTATTGGTACACATGTGACGCCTAGGGATGCTGCGCGGGTCGATAAGTGAATTCTAGTTCGAACATGATCCTTCTATACGGATCAATAGGAGTCGACAGGATTCGAACTATCAAAAAAATATATGGTTGTGACAACTGGTGTATTTGTTTTAATACATTCATATTAGGCCTTCAAGGCCTACAATCAAGAAAATTCACAATTAAAGGCACGAAGCCAATGACAAACTCGATCCTCTGTCAACAGTCAGACAAAGTCGACAAGGTTCAATCGACAAATGGAAATGACCCCAAACATTCCGATGATGGCCATGTTGAATGCAAATCTCAACCGGAAGGGTACATTTCATAAATATTTCAAATGTCTTCCAAATATCCAAAGTCCACACAAAATTCAAACTCTACAAATTCCAAATCCCAAATATTTAAAATTGAAACGAACTATCAATCGCTTAAAACAAAATCCATCCTCCCTCCGCAACAGTTTGCCGAGGTGGACAAATTCAAATATAACTTCAGCTCACAAAGAGCCAAATGCCTAGTCAAAAATATCACTAGGATTCATTCTCAAAACAGTCTCCTGTCAGTAAGGACGTAGTACGTGTCCTCTAACCGGCAGTTCGCCACCAAATGGCACCGTAGGATAAACGGTTATGACCCGGGGCCCTCTGAACAGAGTGGTTTTGCCGTCAAATGGCACCACGAAATACCGGTTATGGCCAGAGCCAATACGCTCCTTATTGGCATCAAATCCTTGAGATATGAATCAATAGGATATGATCGATAGGGCACAAAGCCCTCTGTTAGCTAAGGTGGATTCAAATTTGTCCCCTTAGTCAAATACCCACTCCAGGTCTACAAGGTACCCTTGGACGAAGCAACCCATGGCTGCCGACAAGGATCCTTCTCTCAGGTTGGGTCGACTACCTCCTCTGACTAAGTAGACCAGGGTCCACGATGGCCCGGGACGACGGAACCATGGGATCTTGATCGGGTCTATCATCCATTCCCCCACCATCCGCTTTAAGTGCACGATGGTGAAATTTCTATTTTTCTTAAATATCAATTTTCCAAATCTCCAAATCTTTCAATATTCCAAATTTCCAAACTCATTGCTGCTACTATATGCCAGATAACACGTATTTTCTACGTATCTGATCGACGACTAGCCTTAATCGAAAGTTCTCTCTCGTGACCGGAAGGGGTAATTAACTATAGGGGCTTGCGCCTGTAGGAAACCAGAACTCAGATCATAAAGTCCTCACAAAATGAGGGCGAAATCTCTGGGTAGTGTCTTATCTACAAACCCATCTGCCTTCCAAAATTTACCCCGGAACTTATTCGTTAAAACTCCCTCGTCGAACAAAATAGAAAAAAAAGCACGGCGGGGATGCCGGGGCCGAATTTTCGGAGCCCACAGTCAAGGGCACATACCATGCTACTTATTGTATGTTATAATTATTGATAATATATAGTAAAACGTGTTTATTCATTCAAAGCACTTCAATTGATCATTTTGACATGATCTGATAATTAACTTTGTCATGTTAATTATTGCACAAAATCTTAAATAGTTAATATATTTTATTCTGATTTTTGTGAATAACTATTTTCCATACAGATCATGAGTTATGTAATATATATAATTGGGTTTAGTTGTGTTACAACATTTATTAAGAGCTATTAATGCAGTACAAAATACATAATATACGCTTGTGCATGTAATGCATGTAAGGTTGACATTTGAACCTTTTAGATATTGCTAACCTGATTGACGGATCTATAGAGTGACGACTTTATAAGAAATCATTAGATTTTCTTGAGATTGGTGTCTACCTTTTTTGGCATAGTATTATAGTAAACGACTATAAATGAATATGCATTGATATAAAGAGAAAAATAATAAATGACTATGGAGTCATTGGTGAATGTATAAATACCGCTTTTTTGTAACTAAATATTTTCGCATTTTAATGAAATGATTATTAATTGGCATGAATGATTTTTATGAACTTTGCTACATAAAAACTTTATTAAATGATTTATACAATCAAAAATCTCATCTTTTATACCGCTTGCAACTATTATGGTTCACTTTATTTATTTTTCACTCAGTAACCTTTTCTTTGCTCATATTTATACCAATGTCTTATCGTTAAAATTTTATAAGTGGGGTTAACCTACAGTTTATTTCTTGCAAACTCACACTTATTACTTCATGATTTCAGGTTAATAGCCATGCAGCTTCTAGAGAAGTTTTTAGGTTCATACTCCAGCTTTGTCTTCGAAAGGTATTTAAGGTTAGAGTTATTTAATTGATTTAATAGTATAGATGGAATTCATTTATATTTTTGGGGGATATTTAGAATACATTTGGGTTTAGATTCTCTGATGATTTTATTGATGGACGCAAGTTGTTGAAATCATATATTTCCACTGATTTGAAATTGATTTGAATTTTTTTTCAGCTCACACCCTCCATTTGGGTTCCTGTAATTTTTCCCAAGCCTGATGGCGGGGTGTGACACCGCCAAGATCGGTTTTGGTATTACAGCTGTCAAACTAGAGGCTGTTAATAATTGCAAAACAAGACCCGGAGCTTTTAATCAAGCACAACAACATTTGACGCCAGATATCTTTTGCTAGATGTTCACTACAAGTTCCCCGCAATAAAAACGTAAACCAACTGATATTAAAAAATGTTTGATTAATAGGCAAATAATCTGAAAAGAAAAATATGATAATGTGAATAACATCGACTTACCATGCAAATGAAATTCCACACTTCCATTCGGAACCAGTTCATATACTAGACACCTGATATAATCCTCTGTGCATATGCCAATCAACTTAACCAAATTTCTATGGTGCAAGCGACAAAGCATCTCAACCTCTGCAAGGAATTCACGATTGCCATGCTGATCATATCTTTTCAGAACCTTCACAGCAACTGGTGTTCCATCTAAGAGAGTGCCTTCATAGACACGCCCAAAACCACCTTCACCAATGATTCTTGCAGCATCAAATTTGTTTGTAGCCTTTTCTATCTCAGCTATATTGAATGTTTTGGCAAATCCAACATGTGGTATAATGCTGGAGGTGAGTGTTGCTGACTCGGAAAATGATTTCATTTTAGATATAGTTGATGTAATTCCTGCATATCGTGTTGTAATATAAGATATTAGTTAATAACAAAAAAGGAAACTCACTAGTTGAAAGAATTGCACCAAATGCTACTCCATGAATACTTTGTTAGCTTCTCCTTATAACCATACAGAACACAAATTGGTATCTTCTAAACTTCCAGTAATAAGATGATGAACTTTTACCACCACATATCATGTACAAAATATACGAAGTCTGCTGCATTCTGGAAATCTTGCATACATAGAGATAATTTAATTTTTTAACTTTGTAAGAAGATCCAGCACACAGAAGAAACAAGATTGTTTACTTGGTAAACCAAAATCAGGAGAACTTGTTGACGAATATTTTCGCATCGACTCAACCCCGATCGAGCCCGATAAAGCTCGATCGCGCTCGATCAACTCAATAGAACATCGTCGAGGCAAAATTAATCCGAATCGAGCCTCAATTTTAATTAAATTAAATCAAATTTAATTTAATTAAAATCAAATCAAAACCAATCAAACCTCGTCGAGCTTCGTCGAGCCCAATTCGACGCTATTCGGCGTCAATCGGAGTTCAATTTCGCAAAATTGACTCAATCGAACAAAATCGGACCCAAATCGACTCAAATCGATTCGGGTCGAGCCCAATTCGAAGTCAATTTCAGCTCCAATTGACTGATTTGGGCTAAATCAACTTCCCAAATCAGAAATCCAAACCTAGGGCTGAGATCTTCTCTCAAATCTCACCCAAATTTGGGTTCAATGTACTCAAGTACATTCTCCTCGTTTCAAGTAACGAGAGAACCTCATAGGCTCATTTGGGTGGTCCCCTTGGGCGGTCCGTCCGAAGCCAGAGCTGAGAAGAGAGCGTGAGAGGGAGAGGGGGAGGCATTCGGCTCCTTCGTTCTTTCGTTTCCGCCCCGATCCACAGAGAGAGCGAGAGATCCAGAGAGCGAAAGGCCCAGTCCAAGCGGAACTCCTTTCCGCGCCCAGGCTCATTCGCGCGACCGTCTCCCGTATCCCGCGACTACCTCACGAGCAGGCATCTCTCCCGCGTGCGACAACTCTGTCCGAGCTCATCCAGGGCATCAGCCGGACCTACCAGGAGGTTCGACTCTTTCTTTCGCCGGACCTGTGCGACTCGACCGCCTCGGCTCCGTCTCGACCGACGCAAGGAAGGCTTTACATTTGCTGCAGTAGCTTCTCCTCCTTCCTCTTCCAATTCCGGCGACCTCTTGACGACGAAATCAGCTCCGGAAGACTGTCGAACAGCAAAATCTGCTGTTTGGAACATGTAGACAGCAGCCACACAGCTTCCGGGAGCCTTCTAATAGTGAAAACTGCTGTTCGGAGCGCTTTGGACAGCAAATCCACCCTCCGGAGTAGCTTGGACAGCAGTGGCGACGTCCGAAACACCTTGGACAGCGACTTGGAGCTTGGAGCGGAGCTTGGACAAAGCTTGGAACTTGGATAGGAGCGCTTGGACAGCCCGGGTGTGGTAAAATCTTTAAAAGTTAGTGAAACCTAGGGTCCCCAAAGGCCAATTGTTGTGTGGTTGACGCCCCCGAATCTTAGGTCCTTAGAAACTTCAATTTTCACCCTCCTAAAATCCTATATCCACTGTCCACTTGTTTCAATCATGGAAATCAAGTGAATCTACATGATTTGCTCTCATGCGAGAGCTAAAAAGATAGCAACGTGGCGATAGGGCTTCGAGTTGGTGTTCGATGTCCCCTTTTTGCATGTTATATCATTCATGTTATGTTTAGAACCTTTACCTACAACCAAATCCTAGGTTTAGTGGCTCTTTCGATGTCAAATAAAACGTAGGAGCGTAGGGTCTATTATCTAAGTGTGATATGCGTTAACACACTCCTAAAACTTGCATGTTATGACAAAATTAGTATGCATGTGATAGGTTTACACCGCCATGACATACACGATTCCCTCTAGATTTACTAGATGTTTAAGCATGTATTTCAATCATTCCTCTTTTTATGAAGTTGTGGGATTGTTCATGAGCATTTTTTACTCATGTTGCAAATCCTACAACTAAAAGGTTGATTGGAACACATCCTTGAACTTCTCTAAATTTAGGGAGAAAGCGAAATCTCTCTTGTTATTGCGCTTTTATTTCATAAATGCTAAATTGAGCTTGCGTGAGTTATTGTCTTTTGAATGTTCACTATATGTCAATGGCTATGACCCCTTGTTTTCTTACAATTTACAAAATCATAAATATGTCCATCAAACTCGTAGGTGATTGCAAAGTGAAGATGGGGTGTTCTATGGCTTCAAAGAGCTTATAGATTACACCCCATCATATGTTGGAAGTTCATTGGACATGTTTAGTGTAGTTTGTAAGTTGACGGTTGAGGGTGTTAACACATAACTTAGACACTTGGTGAAGCTTTCGAAAAGACAATCGAAAGCCTTCACCCCTAGGCTTCCCTTAGACTCTAGAAAACTGATTCTTAGAGCATATCCATAGGAATTTCAATGACATTCCATCTTATGTCTTTAGGTTCCTTAGATGACACCATGTGTTATCTTTCCAAGAAGAGCCGTAGGAGCAAGTCCACCCTATTCGGCCTCTCAAATCATGCCAAAATTGATTTGGAGATCGTTTCATGAATCGGGAATTCTCCAATCAAGTCTTCCCTTCCCCGTGCATAATGGTTTGGAGCACCTCAAGGCTCCAAACACTTCGATGCATGAAACTTTTGGACTTAGAACTAAAATCCTAAGTTTGTGACATTTTGTTTATTGATACAAAATCAATAAGCATTTGTCCATCACCCTTCATCTTGGATATTTTGGAGCTTCCTCAAGGCCTCAAAATATTTCATCAACTTTAACCATTATGACTTTAGGAACAAGTCCTAAGTCATCTCCCTCTTGTTTAGACAAAAAATCAACAAATGCATGCATTTCCATAAGTGACATTTTGGATCACTTGAACTTGAAACCAAACTCTCAAGTTCTCCTACTTAGTTTGTTGAAGAATCTAATCAACAAACACTTCACTCATGTGTTGTATTTAGAGACTATCTAATACTCTAAATGCTCTTCCTACACATGAATCTTTGTAGTTTGGAGTCAAACTCTAGGCTATCAACCCTTGTGTTGAAACATAAAACCAACCAATCTTTTCTTTCCCTTCGTTTGTTAAGACATACAATTGACAAATGAATGTTCCTCTCTCTCACGTATGATAAGTTGGAATTTCCAAAGGCTCCAATCAAATATCATTACATGATGGTCAAACCTTAGAAACAAATTCTAAGTAATCCTCCACTTGTATGTTGAAACAAAATCAACAATCCTCCTCTCTCATACATGATTATTTGGGACATCTCAAGTCTCCAAATATATCATTGTATGAATCATTCAAACTTTAGGACCAAATCCTAAGGCGTTTCTTCATTTGTTGATAACACAATATCTACAAGTGAGCATTTATCCCTATCCACTCGGCTTCAACCAAGTGAACAATCTTCTCTTTGAATAACAAATATTCAAAGGTCTTCTATGAATTTTTTTGTAATTCTCTAAGGTACATTTTCTTCCTTCAACCCCTAAGTTGTAGGAAATCTATCAAACCATTTATTCATTGGAACACCAAACCAATGAATGATTTCTCGGCCTTAGGATTCAAATCCTAATCTCCTTTCTCCTACGACTAAAAATTGTAGGAAAATATCTAATCCCCCTCATTCTCCTAACCCATGTTAGGTGAGTGAATCCTGTTCTTTGGGCATCTAAAAGCCTAATGAATTCTCATGAATGTGTATTATCTAAGTTGCACATGATTTCCCTCTTTCTACAACCCAAAAAGTTGTAGGAAAACCCTCTCTTTCTCCTAAAACCTAAAATTAGGAGAATGTATACGTCTCTTTGAACACCAAATGTTCAAAGAATGTTCTTGAACTTGCAACCCATAAGTTGTATTTCCTTTCCTCTTTCCTACAAGTCATGATTGTAGGAGAGTATTTAAATCCGTATTCATGCTCCCAAATCCAAATTGGGAGGATGAATCCCCTTAGACACCAAGCGTTCAAAGAAACTACCCCAATTTGCAACCTCTAAGTTGCACTTTGGGCTACTTCTTTTCCTACAATTCTAAATTGTAGGAAATCTCTCATTTCCCCTTCATTTGCCTAGCCTCAAATTAGGCAAATGAATTTGTTCCTTTAAACATCAAAAGTTTAAGGAACATTTATGGATTTGCAACCCACAAGTTGCATGTTCCTTCTCTTATTTCTACAATTCAAAAGTTGTAGGAATTCTTCTTATTCCATTGACTCAAATTGGGTGAGTGGACGTCCCCTTCTTTGAACGTCAAATGTTCAAAGAAAGTCTTCCACTTTGCAACCTTCAAGTTGCATTTCCTTTCCTTTTTCCTACAAGTCAAAGATTGTAGGAAAGCATCCAAATCCATCTTCTTACCCTCATTCTTCTAACTTAAATTAGAAGAGTGTATTCCCTTCTTTGAATAACTAAATGTTCAAAGGACTTTTAAGAGTTTGCAATTTCCAATTTGCATCTCATTCTTCTCTATCCCTCCAACCTAAATTGAAGGAATGAATCCCTCTTCTTTGGACACTGAATGTTCAGAGAATCCTCTTGGGGTTGTAACTTCCAAGTCACATCCCCTCTACTTTTCTCCTCCAACTCAAAATTGGAGGGATGAAACCATTTTTCTTTGGACACCACATGTACAAAGGAATTCTTCCAATTTGCAGCCCCTAGGTTGCAAATTGGATCACTTCCCTTCCTACAAATCTAAATTGTAGGCAACCACCAAGATTCCCTTCATTTATCTTAACCCAAGTTAAGAAAATGAAACTCCACCTCCTTGAATATAAAAATGCAAGGAGACGCCTTCTTGATTTGTAGTCTCAATGTTACAAATCCTCTTTCACTTCTATAGACTATAAAAGTCTTAGAAAATTCCTCACCTTAGCTCAAAGCCATAGGTTCTTTCAATTTCTTTTCCCTTCTGCTCTCCTAAACCCAGGTTAGGAGATTATACCCCTCTCTTTGGACACCAAATGTCCAAAGGAGTACTCGGAAGGTTGCAACCCATGAGTTGCACCTTACTCTCTTCTTTACAAACCCAAAATTGTAGAGAAATTCAATCTTCCTACAACTCAAAAGTTGTATGAAACTTCCTTGTATTCAACCCATGTTGGGTTGTTTAATCTTATTCCATTTATCTTATTTGTTGAAACAAAAACAACAAGTAACTTCACCCCAAGCTTAGGATTCAAGTCCTATTTCTCTTCGCCCTTCCAAACTCAAGTTGGAAGGGTGCAACCCTCTTTTGGACATCAAAGTGTCCAAAGACCTTTGTGAATTTTCAACCCAAAAGTTGCATTTTCACCCAATCCTCCTCCAACTCCCAAGTTGTAGGAGACTTCTCCACTCTTTAGCTCCAAAAGCTAGAGAGAGCTCTCCAACATTTAGCTCAAAAGCTAAATTTTAGATTCTTACCCTTTCTTCTTAGCTCCAAAAGCTAAGGAGAATTTCCCTCAACAAGTGACCCAAAAGTCACATGTTGAGCACTTCTTCTTTAGACCCAAACTCTAGGAGGACTCTTTAGTGTGACATACCACACGAGTCTCACATACTTAGGTGCACAACCCCTTAGGCATACTAGGATTAGGATTTTTCTTTGTGTGCGCATGTGATTGATGTTGTGGAGTGATTGACTTTTGGATTGTCTGCGTTGTGGGCACATGCCCTTAAGTGGTTAGTATAGAAATATATACATGCTTTTCTGTGCAGGTGGCCATGCCCAAGAGGGGTAAATTAAATCATGATTATCATAATGTTGTTTGCTTGCAGGCGCCGCTTAAAACCCCCCCAGAGATATGGCCAATAAGGTAGAAGCAGGGGCCTAGCGTTTAGCACTCTAGGTGCTAGGCCAATTTTGGGATGATTATATGCTTATTATATAAACTGCCTCCTAACTCTGATTTGCAGATTTGAGTCTTTTTCTATTTCATATCATGTATTTGATTAGATCTAGGATGTAAAACTTGTGGGGCTTGATTAAAAAAGAAGAGAGGATCGAAGGAGAATGTACCATTTTGGAGATGAAGCCCAAAGACCTCTCTGAAGATTAAAACTTGAAGACCCCCACAAGTAGAGTCTGTAAATTTGACTGGGCTGTATAATGGCAGGCAACTCAGCTGCCAAACATGTTTGTAATAATTGGGACATTATTTACATTTCTGTCTTTATTTATATACAAAAGCATGCATTGTTTGTTTACTGGGTGTGCAATAGAACAGCATGTCTTTCCTAGGTTTCTTCTTTTGTTTCTATGGACGTGGCCTAGACTCTACTACGTTAGGCTCTTAGGATAAAAACTAAGTTTTCTACCCCTTAAAATGTAAGCAACCTAAAATGAAATTAGGCTTCATGGTTTTCCAACAAAAGAAAATTTGCATGGCTCTTTTTTAAAGAGCCAAGTTTTCCAAAAAAACTTAAAATAATCATGCATGGCCAAAAGTGTGTCACATGTAGAATGCCTCCACATAAGGATTAGATAACAAAATCTTTCTTTTTGTGAGTCAGCATTTGCATACCATACATAATTAGGCATCTTAGCCTCAAAGCCAAGTTGTAAGCCCTACCTTCTAAATAAAAACAATCTCCCCACTCTACATTTGCATTGAGACCAGATGATATGGTTTTAAAAGTGACTAGGAGGGTTAGCTGGTAGTCCCTTCCAAGCGGGACAATAAATCCAGAGGTCGGGCAGGCTAAGCCTCTTGTGAGGCGTAGTTTGTAAGCCCCTTTGCACTCGTTAGATTTAGGTTCGAGACACTACCTATCGGTAGTCCTCACCTTAGTTTTAGGATCTGAGGCATGGGTTGATTCCAAATCACCCTATAAACTCTGATCTTTCGGGCAATTCCTCCAACAAGTGTTGTTGGGATATAAGCCCCAATCTTCTAATAAAAATATCAACTTAAGTCAAAATTAGATTGCTAAAATGTAAAGCCCAACATAGGATAGTTCGAGCACCTCTGAGTTTCCCTCAGAATCAAGTGCTCCTACTTCACCACCTTTGGCCCTCATTCTAAGAAATCTAATTCTAAGTTGATCAATTCCTCAAAATTCCTAAAGGACCAAATCCTTTAAGCAAGATTATCATGGATTTTAAAACAAACAAAAAATCAAACTTTAGCCAATGTCTAAAATGACTTCTAAAAGAAAGCAAAACCACTAGTTTAATCAAAACTCAAAAGTTTTCCCAAGCCAAAACTTGGGATGTAATTAACCATAAGAGCTTGCCCCTATGGGACGTCCGTACCCCAGAAATAAATAAACCCCACTCGACCAAACATCGAGTGGGGGAATCTCTGTTAATAATTGTAAATTTTATAGTTGAGTCCATAAGGAAATGATATTTTTGCCCTTCGGGGTAATATATCATGTTCTTATGTTGTACTCGATTATAAAATATGCAATCCGTTTGAGGATACAAAAATTCTCCAACAGAACTTACTCAATTGAAACAATTCTACTAATATGATTCAAGAATTACAAAGGGTCCCCTCCCTCATAATTGGAAAAGACGTTAATACAATATAAGAAATCGAAATCATGAGAGATGTCTCTCGTGATCGTTAGTAGGAGTCTGATAGGAAACATTTGTAGATCTCAAGTACTTCCTATCAATCTTTGGAAAACAGCAATAATTCTCTACGAAAATCCACACAAACTCACGAAACAATAGATAATTTGTATTATTTGATGAAAGGGAAACAAAAAATACCAAAATACAATTGTTCCTCTATTCGAGACGATGATCTCTCTCCCAAATCTCTAGATGCCACTAGAGCCCAAATAAACTAAGAAATCTCAAATTTCAGTCAAATTCAATATGCCCTAACCCTAGGAAAACAAACTATTTAATGCATACAAATCAAAAGGAAATCGCTAAACAGTCCCAACACTCAAATTTCACTCCTAACTCCCTCAAAAATCCTTCCTAAGCAGCTCACGCATGTTCGGGCATGCGTTCGGCGAGTACAAGAGGCAGACATTTCTGCCTCTGTTCGCGTAAGCAGGTCCCGTCGAGCCGGCTGGACCGATCAACCAATAATCCCCTCCCAAATATCCACCTTGTCCGCAATGTGGAAAGATGACACCCTCCTTCATTCCTTCTTTATCACAAATGGTAAGAACCTGAAGAATTCGGTCCTTACACCTGTGTTCCGGCGTATACCTCTTGTCACATCTAAAATAGAGCCCCTTCGCCCTTTTCTCCAATAATTTCGTCTCTATGAGCTTCTTGAAGTTGTCCCCAAGTCGTCCTCCAGCAGTCTTTTCTTTCGAAGTCCCCCGAAGAGTATCCGACATTGGCTCATTGGATTTCAATAAGGTGGTGGTCATCCTGCACAGGCCTCCTGAGTTGTTGCCTCCTGTCTCTCTCTCCAAATGCCTCTGATCCTCTACCAATTGAGCTAGCTCCATATCCTCTCCCAAGTCACGAGACCTCATTACTATAACCGCTACTCGGATCTCTAGTGTTAATCCCTTCATGAAGTTCCCCTCTAGCATTGTCTCAGAAAGGCGGTCCAATCGGCTAGCAAGGTACTCGAACCTCTCCCGATACTTTATCACTGAACCATCATGCGTCAAGGCGAAGAACTACTCGTAGAAGTCTCCTCCCCTGCCAGTTTGGAAACGTTCTATCAAACAATCCTTGAACTCCCTACAACTCTGTATGGGTCATCGCATGTCTCTCCATTGGTACCAATCCAAAGCCTTCCCTTCCAAATATAGGCCTACTGTCGTCAGTCTCTCCTCATCTGTCTACCCATTGACGGTGAAATATCTTTCAACCTTGTAGATCCCTCCATGCGCATCATCCCCCTCAAAGATTGACATCTTCAATTTCCTCGCCCTCGGATCGCCTCCGTTCCCTCTATTCTCTCCATAATATCCCATTCCCCAAGGGCGTGGTTCCCCCCAAGTGTCCAAATCATCCCTTCTACATTCATACCCAAGCCTTTCATCAAATTCTCACCACCTCCTTTCAAATTTAGCACCCCTTGGATCATCACAAACTCCTCTTTCCAATTCAGCCCTCCTTTGGTCAAAATTCTTTCTTTCCCATTCAAATTCAATACCCTTCCACTCATGTCCAACCCCCTCACGCCTCCCCACATACCCTCTACCCGACTCCTCCCAAGGAATAAGCCCTAAGGGAGGCATTTTTTCTGTTCCTTCCGAAATCTCCATCTCCTGAGCTTCCCTTAGTCTGATTGGTTTAAGGTTTTCCCCACTTCCCTGGCTGTCGGTGACTTCCCTCACCTCCGATGGCATTTTTTTGGTTTGGCCCTCAAGCACTTTCTTTAACATCTCCTCCATGATGGAAAATTTTGAATCGAACTTATCATGGGTGACTGAAATATTTTTCTTTAAATCTGAAACTTGAGTTTGGAGATCTGAAATTTCAGATGTCGTCTGTTCAATCTCCCCTTCCAATACTTCTACCTTTCTTCCTGTCCATCCCTTTGTATCAACTGTCGCCATTTGAATTTGATTCTCTAATATCTTCTTCACTATCTCATGAAGATCGGAAACTTTGTCTTCCATGGATGAAATTCAATCTTCCACCGTTAACCGACACGATATAACCCGTCCAAACGTAACAGGTTGTGTTATATCGGGTTATGATACTTCATCTCCTTTGCGACTCAAGGCAATGAAACTCCTACAGTCCCCTTTGTCTTCTTCATCTTCAAGCGCCGGAACCGAGTGCTTCAATTCAGGATCTTACAATAAGATTTGCAATGAGAGGCCATTATCATCTAGCATAACATACCCACCCATGGAGATTAGTTTTCAACCAAAATAAGTCCCATCAGCAATGACGATAAGGATCTTCATGGAGGTTAATTAACAACCAAAACCCAATGATAGCAATGCAATTGACTTCCACTTATAGTCTATAGCTTATAGACCTACCTGAACAATCTACTTTTTGCAGGTAAAAGGCTAAGAGTAATCGATTAAGTCCTTACCTTAATTTAGGACGAGTACACAGCCCCTGTTGGTTAGCTAAACCATTTTTTGGGTTACCTAAAATTAATTACCAAATAAACAATGTTACTAAAGATCCCGACATAAAAAGGACTGGCAACCATCCAAAGTGCCAATAAAGCCCTTTTGTAAAAACTAATCATGAAATTTATAATACTGAATCAACTAGAAAAGGCTCCCTATCATTTTCACCGATCAATATTATAAAGATTTTCAGGGTTTCTAAAAGTTGTATTAAGATAATCATCTGGAAATCTCTCACATCAATCTTCCTTCCAATCACTTAAACGAGAACCTCTCACAGAAACTTCAATGATGTAGGCTCTAAGTTTGTGATATAGTTGAAGTGCAAGCCAAAGGTTTCTGTAGGCTTCAAAACATCAAATGATTAGTCTTCAAGACAAAAATTCAAAACAAATAACAGAAACTTGTGCAATTCATGACATTACCTTCAATACAACAAAATCAAGCATTTATCCCACCACGTGGGGTCAACAACATTAATCATTTTTCTCCATTGTGTTATGTTAAGAATCAAAATTTCATTTAAATCTAATAAAGAAAGGTATATTCTAATATTTTCTAACCAAGTCTTTTTAGGCCTACCTCTACCTTTCTTAACATAAGCCAAATCTACATCTACTCTTCTAACCGGGTCATCGGAAGGCCGTCATTTTATGTGACTAAACCATCTAAGGCGACTCTCTCTAATCTTATCTTCCACTGGAGCTACTCCAACCATGTCATTACCTTCAATGTATATTTATAAATAAGGTCTACTTTTTACAAGTACTTTGTATTTTGATGGTTGAGCCTTTCTTCTCTTTGTTTTCTAATAGCAAAGATATTTATCATTGTTACACGGATTATTTTTATATTCATTTCTTAGTTTTGAAAATCTACATAAGTTTTATAAATTTGTTTTTCGAATTAATAATTAGGTGAACATTGAAGTTTGCTTTACCAATTGTGGTGGTTCTAAAATATAAACTAAGCAGTTCTATCCATTCACATTTGTATCCTACAATGTAATTAATTTATGTCTTCTCTTTAATTTAATGCACTTTAAAATCAAGAACTTCATGACTATTTCTTGGTATCCTAATGTTCAAGCAGCGGCTTTCCATATCATAATACATTTAGAATGGGGAGCTTGGCATACACAAGGACTGTCAATTAATGAACTTTTCTAGGAAATGATATGTCAGATATAATAGTAATTTTGGTCCTGAAGCTTCAGTTATTTGTTTAGAACACTAATTGCATCCTGTAAATGTCAGATAAGGTATAAAGAATTTGTTCCTTTCATTTCTTAAATTGACCTTTATTTCATGCAACTATAGAAAACTTTTTTCATGTAACCTTTAAAATTAAATATGTGAAAATAATGAAACATATGCTCCCCAATTTGAAGCAGCTTCGCTTTGAAGTAATCTAGCTAGCTCTGTTCTTCAACCATTTAAAATTAGTATAGAAAATTTTGCATTTTATCAAATATAAATTCCAGAAATGTGACTTGTAAGGAAAAAACATAGCTTTAGTAGAATAAAATGAGCTGGATTTTGTTCCAAAGAGTTGACAGAACAATATCTGCCAATAGACTGATCTCATCATTAGAAAAATGTATCATTAAAATAATTTCATTTTTATTAGTAATTAATACCACAATCTCAGTAACTCCAATTTTACATTCAAAACAAGTAACTTCTTACAAGTTATTTTTCTTTCAATTGGAATAAAGCATGGTAGTTTGATGTCCTCTATTAAATTAAAAGGATAAGCTGGCACCTAACATTAAAAGATAGAATTTACCTAATGAGTTTAATGAATTCTGTTGAGTAGCAGTGGCATGTTGATAATATCTGCATTTTAAGAACAGAAAGAGTACAGCTCCAACAAACAGAACAAGAGCTGTGGCTGATGATAAAATGACGAGAGTCTTTAGTTCCTTATGTTGTTTTTCCTTCAGTTCTCTTACATCAACTGCAAGAGGGTTTATTGCTCTCCCATTGCTGTTTATTCCAAATCTTCCAGCTGCCATTGGCGGAGATGAAGGAAGACCTGCTTTAAACACCCAAACAGCTGAGAAGACTAGTATCATAACTGAATGTAAGCTCATATTATTCGCATGTTTTCTAAATAATGCATTGATTAGCTACAATTTTACTTCAGGTTTGAGCCTTGATTAATTTTCATGTCATTCAATTCATGCTCATGCGCAAAACAACCTCAGGTGATCCAGAAAACAAAAAAAAAAGGTGAAGGAGAGATCATACATATGATACTGAAGGAATATTCTGAGTTTACTAAGTCAAAGAACATAGCTTGCAGTAACCAAACAACAGGATGGATCTCTATAAAAATATTTCAACAGTAAGCAAAAATAGAAGAAACCATGTTGTCGTCTAACCTGGATAGAGAACATATAACACATCATAATCCCTGAAAATTCGGTCTTTAATGAAAAATTTTTTGTTCCAAAACTTCTCATATATAAAAAGTGCTGTAGTATTGTCAAACAGGATTCCATATGGAACCAAATTAATGAAAATGATTGTCTTGTCAGGCTCCTCATTGGCAGCGTTTGCTCCCATGACACGTACTTGATTTTGATTCATAAAAACTCCTGATGCAATTTCCTGAGAAAGTTGAGAGACCAAGGGAAAGAATGTGTATGGTGCAACATCCAATTGTAGCCCCACTCTAATTGGCAAAACACAGGCACATGGAGATCCTACAGGGCTATTGGTTAGAGGATTTCTGCAGGTTAACGGCATACATCCTGCCCAAAAAAAATTGTCATTAGTTAATCATATTTTGCAGGACACTTTAAGTCATAATACCTCGTCAAATGAATAGCATTATTTGAAGAATTAAATTAAATACGTAGTTAAATATGAGCATACCAACATTAGAAGGTGCAAGTGGCAATGCTTGAACAGGTTGTGGTAATGATGGCTGTGGTTTCCCTTTGAAAGAGCTAGAAGTTTGAGCAGGAGCAGAACTGGTTGGTCCTGTTTACAAGCATGACACATCATCGCCACACAACTACTTGCACGCATCGCCAAAAAAATAAATTTAGAAAAAACAAAACAAAACAGAACATAAAAAGAACAGCATATTGTTCCAGTTAGGCAAAGTTGGTGTCCTTATAAGGTCTTGGAGAGTACTTCTCTCTGTACTTGGAAAATGAAGGTCAAGTAAAAGAGCAAAAATGCCTGGTCAAATGTAAGATTAAATACAGAAACAACAGTTCCATCTTTCTCTCTACGTGTAGACTAATACACACTCACTTCCTGGTTACTCTAAAAAATTTTACCTTTGTTGTGGTATGGTGAAGCATGATTCCTTAGTCTATCAGGTGGAAATGCCACTTGAGAATGAGAAGGAACTGGAGCAACCACAGGACCAACGACTAAAAAAGGGAAGTGTTAACAAAGGTGAAAATTATGTAAACCAATTCAAATTTGCATTCCAAAAACAATGTTTTATTTAGCTCAGTAGTCTAACCTGGAGAGTTTGGCAGAGGATGAAAATGACGATGTGGCAAAAAGGCTACATTTCTTGGTCTCTTATATGTTCGTTGGTGAGATGGAACAGCAGCTACTCTTTTGGGATCATGAAGTTCACTCACATCTGGAGGTTGATAAAAGAATGGCTTATATGTAGCGGATAATTTTCTTTTCAATTCATAAAATGAACGGCCTGCAATTCATGTCAAACAAAGAATAAGCAAAGAATGGTGTATTTCAATAAAAAATACGGTAATAATTTTTTAGGGTACTTCAAGGTATGAAGAAGCATGATTATATCTATGAACTATTAAGTATTTCAATGACATTGAGAATGATGCAACACAAACAAATACAAACGAGAAAGAGAACAAAAAATAACAAACACACTGAAATTTATGCGATTCAGCTTCAACCAAATGAGTGCCCATGGGAGAGGATAAAATGTATGATCCACTATCAACACAAAAGCCACAGTTGTTGTGTACAAGTCAAGAGCACTCACCAAACCTTCTTACATCTCCAGTACACCCACTCTTAAAAGAAGAAGAAAAAACCCTTAATCTCACACAGTGAATTACCTCACAAAGAAACTTTTTCTTTTTTTTCATGCAACACGAAGCTACCAACCCACCAAAGAAACCCTAGCCACGGTGAGGCTATACCAAAAAGGAATAAACAAGATCTCCAACACATGCAAACCTTCAAGAGAATCTCCTATTTAGAGTATGTCAGATCCAAACGTAAGCCAAAAAAATTTCACTATCTTGAGAATAATTTCTCTTGAATCCTAAAAATCAAAACATGAATTCCAACTCAAAAGGCATATAAAAAAGGTAGTCCTAATTCCTCATGTCAATCACAATGCAAAAATAAAGAGAAATTTCCACGTCTATGCTTCTTATCAAAATTAAGTCAACTATCATGTTAAATGATGTTTTGTCAATGGCCCAAATAAGGCTTATGCCCTTCTACCAGCTACTATTGGTAGTGTCACAACTCAATCCGACATAATCAATATACCAAATGGGTCACATCGTGTCAGATCGCTATAGAACACTTGCCAATATCTATTTGGAAAGAATTTCTTTTCATTTCATTTATTAAAAGAAAACAGAGCCACTAATCATTAATTTAATTGCAAAATATAACGCATCAAAATTTTTTTTCACTTCATCACAAAAAACTATACAGTCCAAAAATATCCCATATAGGGTCTCATCCCTTCTCTCACCTAGCCATTAGTAGTGTCACAACTCAACCCGATATAACCCATATATCAAAAGGGTCACATCATGTCAGATTGTAACATATTCCTAAGATCTATTTCGAAGGAATTTCTTTTCCTTTCATTTGTTAACAGAAACATAAAGCCACAAATCATCGTTTTTATTTCAGAAAATAACTCATCAAATTTTTTCGCTCCTCAAAAAAAACTATATAGTCCTTAAGTATGCATCAGAAATGCAATTATGGCACAGAATAAACGTATATTCATCAAAGATACACCATGACTACCAAAAAGAAATCCATTAACAGAAAAAGAATACCTAGCACCTGAAATTTGCAACGTCAATCTACTCAATCTACCCTTTCTCTGACCCAAAATCAACACATGTAGTAAAAAGAGAAATGAGCAAACTACGGCTCAATAGGCTACAAGCAAACTACCCAAATTATTAATAATAAACAAAATAGTAATTAAACAGATTATTCTATCTTCACATAAACAATAAAACATACTATTTGTATAGAAACTTTTAGCAGAAGGTTTAATATAGTGTTACTAACTACAGTGTTTCACACATTAGAAGTTTGGCTATTTTTAGTTTAGTGTCAATATAACAATTCAATCAGACAACAAAATGACACATTTACAGATAACAGAAATAAGCAAAATACATCAGTATCCAATCCTATCAGATCATATCAGTCTCCCCATCAAGCATTCAAGCCCTTATACCAAACAACATTTCACAGATACAGAAACACCCTTATGACTCTTTGTGCACAGAACATTAATATCATGCCCTTATGACTCCCAATATATGGCACATCAATATAAGACCCCTATGCATCTCAGTGCATAGCACCATTCATTCATTCATTCATTCATTCAAAATAAAACCCTTATATGTCAACTTGGATGAACATGAACATCAATAAACAGCCACCAGTATTTTCTTCTTGCACACAATTTCAATCACACAAATATAGAAATATTAAAACTTTTAACATACATAAACAGAAATAGACTCGTTATAAAAATATATAGAATTTCACGCTTAAGGCAAAGCATCCAAAATTTTGGGGTAAATTAAATATAAACTTCAATAGTTACTAATCATTAAATCATTCATAGACAATGCTCACTGTCACGACCTGGCCCGGGAGCTCGAATTAACGAGGCAAAAATAGACGGTCGGACGGTATAATCATAATCTCATTTTCTAAATCTATTTCCAATACATTGAAAGAGCCACTAAAACTTCAAATTTGAAATAAATTAAATAAAACAGTCAATACCTCTCGTTGGTTGCATGACGTCTACAGTATACATTTTCATTTCTTCTTCTCATTTTGATTATCAAGTTACACCTGAAAAATTGTTACAGTACCTAAAGTAAGCCAAAGCTTATCGAGTCACATGCTTCTAAACTATAGTAACTCAACGCAGTAGAAGAAATATGTTTGATGTCACTATTCATTCCATATCTTAAACTTTATTTCATTTAAATATATCGTTTAATTCATAAAGACTTCAAATGTATAACATTATGCATAAATCATAAATACATATTATATCATATTCAATTTATATTCGTCATATCATATATTTCTCGTTTTCATAAATAGTATAACCGTCACAGGAGCCACTATCTAATTTAGTACCAATGAAGGTATTCCTTTACCATTTTCATTTCATTTCATTTTCATTTTCCATAATCTTTTCATTTTAAGGTGCACGGGTACAGCATCCCCAGCCAGTACCATAAGGAGATGAGCTCCATCTTTTAACATGCATATGTAAACATTCTATATCAATCATATCATTTACATTCTCCATATTATGAAACATTGAATTTATAATAAATATTATAATAAGAAATATTATTATATTTAATGAATTGAGCAATTAAATAATAACATGATCATTTATCTTTAAGAAAGAGAAATCAAATTTAACAATGAGTGATTAAATAATAACAAAATTAATGCATCATGTGTAAGAGAAATAAATGTCATTATTGTAATTAAAAACATGAGTACTCACATTGAAATCAGATGCCTTAATAATTTATTTTAGTCACTAACTTGCTGCGAGCTTAACTCCTATATAATATTCTGTTAAAATTAAAATCATTACATAAATATCATTATTTTAATAATGAAAAATCTTAATTATAAATTATCTTTCCTCTTTCTTTCTCTCCAATTAACTATTTTAATATTATTATTTTTTGATATAAATAAAACTAAATTTTTTAAAATTCATATTTTAATCTAAATCCATTATTTACTCAAATTAAACATTCACCAATGCCTAAATTAATTTAAAATAAACTTAATTTTCGGATTTAACCTAAAGCCCATAAATTTGGAAACCAAATTTTCATTAATCTCTTTATATTAACTTGTCAAATCTTCCCAATCATTTAAATAAATAACTAGGACTTTCTATTTTCCGATTTAATTTAACTAAAAATTAGGAAGAAACATGTTTTGCGAAAAATCTCAAATTTTCACCAATAGAACCTTCAAAAGACCCTAGAAATAATATTTGTTAAGAAATTTTCATAAAAATCAGCATTTAGAAAAATCCTAATTTTTGAAACACTGAATATTTTTGGGGGAAATTACATTTTCATGGTTAGAAACATTCTCTAAACTTTCCCTAACATTCTTTCTAAAAAATATGAAGTTTTGAATTAACCCTAAAATTTTCATCTTGAGAAATCTAAGCGAAAAGAATGAAATATTTGTTTAGGAACTTACCTTCTTCCTCCCTAAGCCTTCCCCTTCGATTTCTCGCTAAAGCACCTCCGGAAACCACCACCGCCGTCTCCCTTGCACCCGTCGCCCTTTCCCCGCCTTTCTCTCGTGCGACCGAAAGAACGAAGAAGGGGCTTAATAGAATTCGATCCCTTATGCTCATGAGATCTTATTGGAGGAGTTTACGCCATTTTACGCATGTGCCCTTGCTTGAAAACAATTTCCTTAAGGTTTTCATGGACTATTAAGTAATTCTTTTATATTAATAACCTCTGACTATTTTTAATTCTGATTCCGTGCAAAATTTACTATAAGTCCTTCATATCGTTTTGATCGAAATTTAATGTACTATTTTATAAAATTATTTTTTTCGAAATTCGATCACTTCAAAAATTGTTTGTCGTGGCGCATCGAAATGTGTGCAATGCCTAAAATTGACATTCTCGGGTTTTATAATTTTCCCCTCCTAATAAAACTTTCGTCCTCAAAATTTACATACAACTTCTAGTTACATAATCAAACAACATCTTTCATTTTATTTAACATAAACTTCAACATTATAACTGAATAAACTAAACATCTAATACAACATAACAAAATAACCTGATAAACTCAAAATATCTTATATAACATAACAAGATAACCTGCTAAATCCAAAATATCTGATATAACATAACAAATCACTATATTAGATAATACAACCATCTCAACTATCTTAACAACATTTGTGGATTCATTGGGCTCCAGCTGAGTCAAAGTATAAACATGTGGTATAACATTCTGCCTTGATTGATTTTGTACTGAAGCTGCAACTAATGGTTCTATCATCTTTGTTTGCCAAAATTCTTTTGTGAAGGTGCTTCTCCTGATTTCATCTCCAGAAGTGCTTTGACCTAACTTAGGATAATATTTTGCTATGTGTTCCGGCTGATAACATCAATAGCAAGTGTTGAAATAAATCAGACATTCACTTTTATGCAATCGGCCACACTTAGCACAAGGTTCCATGACTTTACTGACAGTTACACTACTGACTCTACTAGGACTAAGCTTGGGTTTCTTCCCATTTGATCCTTCAATCAGATTGCTTTGGATATCTTCTTCAACACTCTTCCTTTTATATTGATCCCTTCTCTTCTGAGTGATTTGAAAATTAATCTCCACCCTCCTAGCTCTTTCCACCAACACTGAATAATCCTCAATTCCTAAAGGTATTAAAGGTTGTTTAATTGCATCTTTTAGACCAGATAGGAATCTATAATATTTCTCCTCTGTTGTTCCAATCAACTATGGTGCATATCTTGATAAAGTTGTAAATTCTGCTTCATATTGCATTACTGATTTATCTCCTTGAATCAATCTTATAAATTTGTCTTGCATTTGTCTCATTGATGACATAGGTACAAACCATTCTCTAAACTGTTCTATAAAGTCTTCTCAATTAACTGATGTATTTGGAATATCTCCTAACCTGTCTTCCCGTTGTCCTATCCGCCACCTTTATGCTTCTCCATCCAACACAAATGTAGTGAATGATACCATCCTTTCATCAGGACATGACATGCTACTAAGAATCTTTTCTACACGAAGTAACCAATTTTTTGCCTCAATTGGTCATTCATTGCCCTTGAATAGTGGTGGTCACATGTTTTGAAACAACTTCAGATATTTATCTATTCCAACTCCAAGCTGTGATCTTGATTCCTAAAGCATTTGAGTCATAGCCACCATCATCTAGGTAAGGGTATTGGTGTTGACAGTTATTTCAGGTGGTAGTTCTTCTCCTTCCATATCTTTATAAGTTACTTCCTCTTGATCATTCGCATACCTAACAAAATTATAATTAAAAATATAAGTACTCACCTTGAAATTAGATGCTTTAAAAATCTGTTTTAGTCATTAATCTACTATCAGCTTAACTCTTATGTAATATTCTATAAAAATTAAAATCATTACATAAATATCATTATTTTAATAATGAAAAATCTTAATTATAAATCATTTTCCCTCTCTCTTTATCTCCAATTAACTATTTTAATATTATTATTTTTGGATTTAAATAAACCTAAATTTTTAAAAATTTATACTTTGGTCTATATCCATTATTTACTCAAATTAAACATTTATCAATGCCTAAATTAATTTAAAATAAACTTAATTTTTTGGATTTAAACTAAAGCCCTAAATTTAGAAACCAAATTTTCATTGATCTCTTTATATTAACATGCCAAATCTTCCCAATCATTTAAATAAATAACTAGGACTTTCTATATTCAGATTTAATTTAATTAAAAATTAGAAAGAATGATGTTTTCAAAAAATCACAATTTTTCACCAATAGAACCTTCCTAAGACCCTTAAGAATAATATTTGTTAAGAAATTTTCATAAAAATCAACATTTGAAAAAATGCTAATTTTTAAACCCTAAAAATTTTTGGGTGAAATTACATTTTCATGGTAAGAAACCTTCTCCAAACTTTCCCTAACATTATTTTTGAAAATTTTGAAGTTTTGTTGAAACCCTAAAATTTTCATCTTAAGAAATCTAAGCAAAAAGAATGAAATATTTGTTTAGGAACTTACCTGCTTCCTCCCTAAGCCTTCCCCTTCGATTTCTCCCTAAAGCACTGTCGGATACCACCGACGCCGCCGTCTCCCTTGCACCCGTTGCCCTTTCCTCGCCTCTCTCGCATGCGGCTGAAAGAATGAAGAAGGGACCGAATAAAATTCGATCCCATATACTCATGAGATCTTATGGGAGGAGGTTACGCCATTTTACACATGTGCCCTTGCTTGAAAACAATTTCCTTAAGGCTTTCATGGGCTATTCAATAATTTTTTTCTATTGATAACCTTCTGTGATTTTTAATTATGATTCCATGCAAAATTTACTACAAGCCCCTTGTATCATTTCGATCGAAATGTAATATACTGTTTTATAAAATTATTTTTGTCGAAATCTGACGACTTCAAAATTTTGCCTTATTTTTTTCGTGGCACATCGAAATGCGTGCGGTGCCTAAAATTGACATTCTAAGATTTTACATTCACAAAGGTACTTCAGGGCTTTTTTCCTTCTATAGCAATTTTTTTTCAATATCTGCATATATCAAAATACTCAGAACTTCAAAAAGTTAGAAATACCTGGTGAAAATTCATAATAAATACGTCAAAATGAGCATAATAATAAGAACAATAACAAACCAATGGTTAAACGATGAAATTTTCTAAAATATCATAATATTGTTGGCTCAAGAAAAATGGCACGAATGCACGAATCCCGCTTTGCAGCCGTAGGATTTCATTTCCCTTAAGTCAGATTGAAATTAATCAAATTTTCCCTGAGGGTAGTGTCAGGGTTTAAAGATCTGGGGTTCTTACTTCCTATGAGCGCAAGCACTCATAGTTAATTACCCCTCTTAACAAGTAAGAGAGAACTCTCAATTAAGGATGAATAAATTTTTAAGTGTTTAGTCTCAATTATGGGGGAAATGGAGGTAAACCCGATCAAGATCCCATGGTTCCGTCGTCCCGGGTATACCATAGTTTTCAATCTACCAACACTAACAATCATTGACTGTAGTGTCCAAGGAATCTTATTAGCAGCCATGGGTTACCTCCTCTCAGGGATCCTGAGTAGACTGAAGTGGTTAGATGTAGATTTTAGTTTAATTTAATTTGGGTTGGGGCTTATGGCTTCCTTAGAAGTTGCCTGTTAATTTGTTTAATTTGGGGCTTATGGCTCCAATTGGGAGTTGCCCTGATAGTGAGACTTACGGCCTCTTTTAGAGGTAGCCCGGGGATTTTAATTATTTGGATAGGACTTATGGCTTCCCTTAGGAAGTAGCCTGAATAGCGGGTCTTACAACTTAATCATGTAAGCTAAGCGGCCCGAGTTGTGGGTCTTACAACCTAGTCCTTTTAGACTAGGATGCCCGTAGCTTTGAATTTTAGTTTGATTTAATTTAGGTCGAGGCTTATGACTTCCTTAGAAGTTGCCCAACGGTGGGTCTTATGACCTAGCTCTATAAGCTAAGCGGCCCGAGTGATGGATCTTACAACCAAGTCCTATAAACTAGGATGCCCATAGCTTTGAATTTTAGTTTGATTTAATTTAGGTCGGGGCTTATGACTTCCATAGAAGTTGCCCAACGGTGGGTCTTATGACCTAGCTCTATAAGCTAAGCAGCCCGAGTGATGGGTCTTACAACCAAGTCCTATAGACTAGGATGCCCAAGTGAGGGGGTCTAGGTTTGTGTTATTCTGTACTCGTTTGAGTTGATAAAGTTGTTTGTACAGTGTTGAAAGAGTTTGTTGAGCGGAGAACTTGTACAATTTGTTTAAGAGTTATTAATTGGAGAGTTTGAGAGTCTGTACATGTCAAATAGTGTAAGAAAACATTATTCCTCCTCTTCATTTTATTTATTGCATTTTATATTAAAAATTACTCCAATTGATTAATAAAAATGCTTTTAAATTTTAATTCAGATTTTAAATTTCTTTTATATTTAAATTACTTTAGATTTTTTTAAAACATTCAAATTTACAAAAACCCTCTTATTTTAAAACTCTTAAATTTTTTTTAATGCTCTCGGATAACCAATTTAAATGAATTTGCCAATCAATTGATTTAAATTAAGAAATTTTAAATAGTTTTAGTTTAATTAGTTTTAATCAATTAATTCTTTCAATTTATTATTTTTCAATTGAAAATAACTAATTAAAATTCATTTATTTCTCCCATTATTTCAAAGCAAATTTTCAGAAAATTTCGGCAGCCTCCCGACGTCTCCTCCCCACCGAGGGAGAAATCGGGACGGCACTGCCATAATTTCTTCCTACTCGAACCTAAGGTCAACGGCGTAGGGTTTTCAATTTTAAACCATCTCACCAGGATCTAAGATCTACTGCGTGAGGTCTTCAATTTTTAAAACCATCTGCCCGGATTAAAAATCAACGGCGCAGGTCTTCAATTTCAAACCATCCTGGTCGGACCTAAGGTACGACGGCCGGGGTCTTCGACACTTGTTGGAATTCAATCTCATATTCTTTTATATTTTATATAAATATATTTTTAAATATAATATCATATTATCTTTAATTATATTTATATATAACAATATATTATACTATAATATATAACAATTATATCATTATATATTATATATAATATAAGAGAGGGAGAAAGGAGCATAATCGAACAGCCATTAAGGAGCTGAATGAGTAACCCGTGCAATCTCTGCACCTCTTTGCGAAGCAATGAAGTCGGACAAGGACAAAGGAACAGAAGGAGCGGCGGGTGCAATCTCTTCACCTCCTGCGAAGAGTGAAGTCGAACAAGGAACGAAGGAGCCGTAGAAACAACTCACGCAATCTCTGCACCTCTCGTGAAGATCGAAGTCGCTCAGCCACTGGGAGTCGAAGGAGAGGCTATGCAATCTCTGCACCTCTGGCGAAGCAACGAATCCGAACAGCGACCACCAAAAGAGAAGTGAAGGGCGAACCCTAGACCTCTCTTGCGAAGGAACGAAATTGAACAGCCACCATGGAGTTGGAGCAGCGAAGCGAACGAGAGTGTGTCAGTTTCTTTTTGAATTTCTTTATTCTTTTATTGATTTCTTTTGTTGAATGGCGGTTGCCAGAACAAAATAATGCATCATTCGGTGAGGTGGGGCCGGCAGAGACATGTATGCTGGTTTTTTTTTGTTTTTTACAGTCAACAAATATCTCCGCTTTTGTGTCGTTTGTGCAATTAAAAGCCAAAAATCTCATAAAAATCCATATTATTAAAAATAAAGGTAGGATAAATATAACATAACTCGATCTGGACAATTTTCTCAATTAGCCCGACAAAAGAAAACAGTCTGAAGAAGCCCGAAACAAACTTTCTTTCTCTAGAAATCCTCCTCTTTCTCTCTCTCTCTAAGATGGCTATCTTAAGAGAAAAATGAAATGGATTTTTCATTTTTAGTAAAATTTGATATTTATAAAACTTCTTATCACAGTGTTGCGACACTCGAAGGCCTGGCGCAATAGTTCTCCCAATGAATTTAAATTTTAACTCATAATACAGTGAATCCAGCGACGCAATGCCTAAAGCCTTGCATTACATCGCTCCCCAAGACTCGATTTACACTAGAATGAAGAAAGCTCGATGCCGCAACACTTAGAATACAGCGCCTCAACTCTAAAAAAGCCAAAATCACATCACTCCTAAGGATTTTTCGCGCACATGTATATTTTAAATAAAGACCCTTAGTACTCAATTTAATGAAAAAAATATATTCAAAAACATTCACAGAAGATACAGCGCTTAAAAATGTTAATATTTCCATATAAGTTCAGCTTAACATGGGTTATTCTGATTACTGTTACAATGATCCTTACAGGTAGGACCTACAAGTTAACCAATCTTCATAGGGATCATTGAGTACAAGAGTTCTAAGTATTGGATGGATTTACTTATAGCACTTAGATTTCAACCCGTACGCCTCATCTTCCTCTTCTAGCCATCAGCCCAGTGGCGGATCCAGAAAATTTATCAATGGGGGGCCTAAATTAATTTAGTTAAATTTTCCCTCAACTTTTTTCATCCGGGCTTGGGACCGGCATAGGCAGTTTTAAAAAAATTTTATAAATAATTATTCAAAAATATATAATATTAAATATAAGAGAGCAATCAACTTACAATTTATAACGTCTACTTTTCATATTCTGAAAGAGTTCAATGATTACTTTATTATCAATAGAATCCAAAATTTCTTTTTCAATATAAGCAAGTAATAAATCATTCATCCATTGATCGTCAATTCTATTTCGCAGTCGATTTTTTATAATATTCATGGCAGAAAATGCTCTTTCAACACCTGCTGTAGCAACGGGTAATACCAATGCCAATTCCAATAGTTTAAAAACAATAGGATAAATTATATCCTTCTTACTTTGAATCATTTTCTCAGCAAGACTTCCAATATCTTTTAATGAGATGAACTGATCATCAGATCGCATATCCATGATATAAGTATCCAATTGATTTTCAAGAACTGCCTGATCAAGAAGACTAAAATCAGCTGGATAAAATTGTGTCATTCGAATCAACTTGTCTTTATTGAATGCATGAAATTTGTTATTATGATTCAAATATGCCATGCACAAAAGCAGTTCGGTATTTACTTCTGTAAACCGATTGTTCAACTCCTGAAGCTGCATATCAAGCACTGTGTAAAAAATTTCAACCCGGAAATGATACAAATTTGTCATATCTTGAGCTCTGCGTCGAGGACGACCACGAGCAACCCATTTATCATCCATATGTGGAACACTTATTTTATGATGCTCGCAAA